>JALZYL010000007.1:874394-1370361 GCA_023619815.1 Aspergillus neotritici | reverse complement strand
GGGGGGGGGGGGGGGGGGGCGTGGGGGGGGGGGGGGGGGGGGGGGGGGGGGGGGGGGGGGGGGGCGCCGCCGCCAGTGGGGGGCGGGGGAGCACCGGCTGGGGGTGGCGGGGGCGGTGGTGGTGGTGCAGGGGGCCCCGTGCTGACCGGGGCGGGAGCCGGAACCGGCGGCGGTCGGGGGGGAGGCGGCACGTGAGACGAGGGTGGTGGGGGCGGCGGGGATGGCGGTGGCGGAGCCCCCGGGGACGGCGGCGGAGGGACCGGTCGCAAGCTGGCCGCCGGCGGCGGGGGCGGCTGGGAGGCGGGACTGCGGGGCGGGGGAGGGGGGGCCGGCGCGGCGGGCGCAGGGGCATTGGGCACCTTCGGGGGCAGCTGCGGGGGAGCCGCCGGGCTCGCCGTGCGCGGCGGGGGCGGCGGGGGCCCCGGGCTGCGACTGGGCGGGGCCGGGGGCGCGGAGACCTTCCGGTCGCCTTGGAAGGGCGGGGGCACGCCAAAGCGCGGCTGGGAGCCATCGTCGGGGGTCTTGGGCGGTCGCGGCGGCGGCGGCGGCCCCGCGGCCCCGGAGTGGGCCCTGGGACGCGTGGGCAGGGCCGGGGTCGTGTTGGCATATTTCCCAGCGTCGGCAATTGGCGGCGGCGCACGGAACCGGGGTCGGGGCGGGGGAGAGGGCTCGCGGGTCGCTGGGGGCGATTCCTCGTCGGGACGGGGCTTGCGCGACGGCGGGGGCGGCGGGGGCGCCCCCCGTCGACTGCCGGAACTCGCCCCGGTGCTCTGCGGACTGATGGCGTTCAGCTTGGGCCCCGGGGGAGCCGACGGGGGCGGCGGCGGCGGCGCCTTTCCTCGTCGATCGTCTGCGGCTGGGGTCGCGTTGTCGGCACTGCCCTGTTTCTGGTCGATGTAGGCCTTGATGAAATCGGAGTTGTCCGCGATCTGGTCCTCGGTGATGCCCATCTGCAGGAGCTCGTCCAAGAGGCCCTTCCAGGACGGATCGCTGGTGTCGAAGGGCAGATCCTTGCGGGGCGGGCTCGTCGGCGGCGGGGGCGGCGCGACGTGGATGGAGGGGGTGGGCGGGAGGTCCACTGGGGCGGGTTGCGCGGCTGGGGGTGGGGGTGCGCTGGGCCCCGAGGCCGACCGGTGGCCTAACAAGCTACCAAATATGGAGCGGCCCATGCCGTGCTTCTCGTTGGCGATGGGGGCGGGACCCTGGCCGCGCATGGAGGCGAAGGGGGTCTGGCGCGTCTCTTTGCTGACATTCTTCTCGCGCTCGTGGACCTTCTTGATGAAGGTCTTGGCCTCTTTCTCGTCGGCGAAGGACAGACCGGCGGGGCACTCCTCCAGCTCGAAGGTGTGGAAGAAGGTGCGGTCCTGATTGTAGGAGAAATTGTCGTAGATCTCTTGGTCCCAGATCACGCCTCTTTGGGCCGGCTGTCATTCGGGGATATCATCAGCCAGCTGTATACTGCGGGGGGTGCATTCTCCCGGTCTCCGTGACTTACCGAGACGTCCACCAGTTTCAACCAAAGGGTGCGGCCGACCAAGTCGTTTGCCAGGACGGCTGCCCCTTGCAGGCCGGTGTAGACCCACCGCTGGGGATCTGGATACGCCACATAGAGTCGTGCGACCGCGACGGCGAAGATCTTGTTGGCGGGTTTGGGGACATTCCGCTTGACGGTCTCCTTGTCGGCGTCGGAGAGAATCGACGGCATGACGGAGCGCCGGGGAGGCTAGCGGATGGAGTGTCGGAACCGGGAGGCAGATTTGAAGGGACTCGTCTGGTTAAGTCGATTCCTGGGATCGCATTGCAAGAGTGGAGGTATAGCGCCGGCGTCTGGGCACAGGCAACGATCGGAAGGCGGCCGTGTCACTTTCGGACGGGTGAACAATTCCGATGACTGGTTACCGGGGACCGTGAGAGTATGGGAATGAAATCGTTGTCAGGAGAAGGGGAGAGGTTAGGGTCAGTTAGAAGTAGAGCTGTGAAAGAGGGAGTTAAGGTAGAGGTGTGAAGAGGGGGAGTTGCAAGATGAAGCCTTGAGGCAGAAGAGAGAGTGAGAGAGGGAGAGTGTGGAGCCTGAGGTTGGCGGCAGACTCCTTAGTCAGTCCGCTCTAGGGAGTCAATAGGGAGGATGGAGTATCCACGATCTACATTCTGAATTCCACAGAATTCGGAGCTTTCTTGTCGATAATCAATAGTCAATTCGCAATGCGTCCATATTCTGTCATTATTACAGAGATGAACCTTATTTCATGTCGTGTCGAGAATGAAGCAGAAGATCAGCCACCGGCAGACCATCCACAGCCATTTGGAGTCAACCTTGCACAGCACCCACCAAATCAATTCAACCGCCATGGATTCAAATGACCCAGAGGAAAATCCCAGGTAGTCACAGTCTCTGATTTGCTGTTGTCGGACCAGGATCCAACGGGGTTGCCTGTCGCTCGTTTGCCCACAGACGTCATCCCGATCGTCCATAGACCGTAACATGTGTATACACTGTGGCAATAGTTATAACCTCCAACACTTTCTCTTTCCGGGTTAATACCCCCTTCTGACTGCTTTTCGTTCAATGAGACTGGAATATATAGAGCTAATCAAGGACATAATCAACTGATCCATAACCACGCTGTTCATTCAACAAAGACAAAGATTATACTACCGGTCTCAACGCAATCATTGTCTCCCCCATCGTGATCATACCCCAAGTTAACAATAACATCACCTGATATATGCTCAGGATAAATGAGGACTGTGACCATCAAGCGGTTCCCGGCCAAGATTAGGCCCAGCGAACCTCGAGCGTTGATGCATCCATACCAGACCAATAAGAACAAGGATCCCGACGACTACAACGCACCCACTAGATAGAGTGGCTGCTGTCAGCCACGGGCACTGGGAGAGGAGAGAGAGAAACACCAACTAGTTCATGCTCCCCAATGAGGTTGGCTTAGTACTGGGGAACAACAGCATCACGCCGCTGACCACCACCCACGCCACCGCGCATACGTTAACAGCGTATCCCGCCCTGGGGCCGAGATTCATCGGTCGAGGCGGCAGCCGTTTTCGTCCTCGGCGAAGCACCAGAATAGCCTGGGGCACCACGAACGTGATGTTCAGGAGCAGGGTGGCCATGCTGACAATCGAATTGAATGCCGTAGTGCTCGCCATATAGACCAGTCCGTAGACAATGCAGAACCCCGCAGAGAGGAGGTTCGCCCGCAGCGGGTACTGATACCTAGGGTCGACTTGTTTCCAGTACCGAGACCACGGGAGTCCGTTCTTGCCGGTGGAGCCGGGGATCAGTCTCCGGAACTTTTTGAGACGAAACGGGAAGTGAAAGGGTCAGGCCCACTAACATCGCGAGAAAAAGCCCAGGTCATGCGGCTGCACGCAATCCATATGTTGGGAATGGCGACTGCGGTGTGTGCGGTGCCCAGCGTTAATATCGAAGTCTCCTGCAACGGGTGGCCCGACGTACTGACCGAGAAAGAGGCAGGTTACAAGAGACTGTAGACAAGTTGCGGCCACTTTGCTTCCGGTGGATTGGTAGAAGATTTCCAGGATTGGAGTTGGTGAGCTTTGGACGGCGACCATATCAGTCAGCCCGCAGGTGATGACCACAATCCATGGGATCACCGTGACCATGGCGATGACCATGGTAAGGTTTCTGCAAACAGGTTAGCCCCCAGAAAATCGGATTGGCCAAGAGGGAGGGGGTGAGGGAAGGAGACATGCAGAATACGGGGGATTGTTTGCTGTGGATCGGAAACCTCGTCGGTGATGTGCACAACGGCTCCAACGGCGGCGAAATTGTATTGTCCCATGCTGATACTCAGGAGCCACGCCGCTCCCGGTGACCACCCGCTGCTGCCTTGGTAGTGAACCAGGGTCTCGGGGTGCTGGTGACTCCGGCCCATGATGGGAAGGGTGATTATCACCGCCATCAGGGCCAGAAGCGACAATGCCGACGTGAACTTGGTCAACCAGCTGATGTGCCGGTGGGGGATGGCAAAGAACGGGGTCACTGGCGGCTCATTACTCAATTGCATACGGCAGACAAGGGGAGTGGGTGGACCCCGGCCTACACGAGACGACTGTGATCAAAATGTAGCAGAGGTAGACCTGCCAGTCGGTGGGAGAGAACCCCGGCACCCAGAACGTGCCAATGCCAAATGCCGAAATAGCAGCATAGAGAATCGCCGACGCCGTCCCCACCCACCAGGACACAACGGTCAAGATTCCCACTGCGTATGCGGCAGGACGTCGAATCGACAACGGAGATAGAAGGTAGGTAAAGTGGTATTGGCCCTGCAATTTGTATCAAGATCTCCCCGGTCTCACCACCGACAGACAGAGGGACGTACCCCCGATGAAGGGAAAGCCGAGCACAGCTCTGCCAGTCCTAGAAAGACCATCCATTGCAGAAGTCCCGCAATTACCACACCAAAAAGCGCTACTGGAGCACCACCCCATGATAGGATGGTACCGACCGTGGGCACTGACGCCAGCCAGGCATTGGACATACTGTCGTGGTAGTTAGCCTGGGTTCTCTCCTCGACTACTTCCGACCTAACTCACCTGTACCCAAAACCCAGCGCCCCGAGCCGTGTGAACGAGCGCTCCATCTTCTCTGGGTTCGCGCCATCTTCGTCGGTGATGGTTTGGACTTCTGGGCTGGAAACTTGGTCACTTTTGAGAGTCATGCTGGTCCATTCAGCCCTGTCATAATATGACTACAGATTGAGAAGGTTACGAGCAGGCTAACAGCCTTGTAAAAGAATATGCCCGGACGAGAGACTGCGGACAGCGAGTCCTTAGTACACCGCCTATTCATCAAGATGCATGGATACATGTTGACGCAAGGGCAGTTCTTTCGGGTCTCGGAGGATAGCGCAAGGACAGCTATATCATAATTATGGGAGATCACATTGCATCTTGAACCATCACGCCCAAGTGGATATAGAAGCCCAGGCAGATCGGTCAACGTCTGAATCACATTGTTCAGTCGACATCCTCGCAGCGTTCTGGGCGCGTAGAGCCAGCTTCGCCTGATCGAGCGACAAGGCCTCGGATCCGAGTAAGACGTGGTCCATGTTATTGCCGGAAAGGCGACACGAGATGACCTTGGTGATACTGTAGTTAGTTGGATCGTTTAGTTATAAAATACTCACCAAACCCACACTAAAGCGGCAGGTTCAGCTCACGTGGCGGTACCAGCGAGATGGTACGTCAGACACGAATCGTGTCAAAAAGACAATATTGACCTCTTGTTTCTAATGCTACCTGTCGTTTTCTACAATTCTCGAGACCCTCTCTTATCTATCAACTAAGTGTGTTGGATGAGTGTCTACAAAATTCCCGATAGAGAAAAACGGGAACGTCCACTGACATCATATATATAGTGTTTCTCTCATCTTACTTCTTACCTACCTACCTACTTAACCCCTCCCTCTTCACCAGTCACAACTCCACCCCACACACACTACAATAACAACAACCACAACTCCATCAAACCAGACTACAAAAAGAAAACAAAACAAACACAATGCCCGTCATCCCCGAAGACCCCACCAGCTTCCCCGCCAAAGAAAGCAGCAAAAAGGGCTCCTCTGACTCCCAGCCGGACTCGTCCAAGAAAGCCACCATGCAGGACCATCTATCCAAGGGTCCTCAAATCCCAGACAGTTAGTGGATTGAACCCCGTTGATCTTCTCAATCCAACTAATAGTGACCGTCTAGGCATGCCGCCCAAAGCGTCGAGGGAAGAGATCGAGGCTCGAATGAAGGAGTTGAATAAATAAGTGGATAACTGATTGGGATGCGGTGGAAAGCTGTTGAATCCTTTCCATATTTGAATGACTTTCTGTATATGATACTGCTGTTGAATATAAATCTGACGACATGTCTATGCTATGGATAATGTGATCATACATTTCGATGAAACTGTGACGTCATTTATATGGGCTCCTCGATCCTCCGGTTTTTTGTCAGAGATTGTACGGTAGAATTTATGAAGTAGGGGATCGATCCCTTGTCTATAGTTTGATATTTTACAAGCTGGGAGCGTAGAATGGGGTTATGGCAAGGGAGATGCGTATATGCTCTCTCGCATGCCGCGGGATACTTCATTTGATAGAGATAGAGTAGGAGATACGTGCTAGTCAACTACCTGTAGAATACACTCCGTTGTTCGGTATTCAGTGGCCTTGGATCCAGATAAGACATGTATCTGGTCACTGGGTAAGGTAACCAGCCGTGATGGGTCCAGTCCAGTCATCTACGAATGGAAATATCTAGATCGAGTAAATTCGTAACACCTTCATAATCTATCATCCAGTTTTAAGACAAAAAGAACGAGATGAAACGACGGGAAACAGATAGGAAATCGCTAACACGAACGATCCAGCGAAAGAGCCAGTCTCTGCAGACGCGTTGCAACCGTTTTCTCGAAACCCGAGATGGCCTCCCACGACGGAGGAGATTCTAGGCCGAGTGCCTACCGGAACCCCGTCGTGCAACGCCACCGTGCTTCCCCTAGCAATGATCCGTACCCTGAATGTTGCGGCACCGAGCAGTCCAAACCACGAGGCCCCTGGTCGATGCGGGTGAGGCCTCGTTGCAGCCTTCCTCCATTCCTCGTCCCCTTCCCGGGATCACGGTCAACACGCCGGAAGGAACAGCCAACCGTCCGAATCACCCTCGCCACGCCAGAAGGCCAAGCCTCTCGGTGACAGGAAGGGCGAGGCGGGTGATCCCAGAGAGAGAGGGATAGCTTGACAATAGAAAGAGAGAAGAATGAAACGAGAAGGCTGGTGAAAGAAACCCCGGTGGGCTCTGGCAGGGCAAGGGTTGCCATGGGAAATAGTACAGGAGAGCAATTTAGAGCTCGTCGACATCGATCTCCTTCTCTTCTTCGCTTTCGCGGTCCTCGTCGAACTCGACGTTGTCCTCGAGGCCATCCTGGCCGTAGGTGTCGGTCTCGTTGATCTTGGCGTGCTCGGGCAGCTCACCGTAGGCCTTGAGACTGCGGGCCTCGTCGGCGGTGTACTTCATGATGACATCACCCTTCTCGTCCTGGTAGTCACGCAGCGAGAGGAGGATGATATCGCCCTGGTTGATCCAGACCTTCTTCCTCAGCTTGCCACGGATGTGCGCGAGACGCTTCTCGCCGTCGAAGCAGAGGGCCTCCAGACGGCCGTTACCCAGCATCTTCACGACCTGCGCATACTCCTGGCCTTCTTCCTTGAAGACGAGCTCACGCTTCTCGTTGTCGTTCTCGTTCTTTCCACGACGACGGTTCTTACCGCCCTGTTTTGAAGTGCGTCAGCGGGGATCCATCTTGATAAATCGACCGGATAGGTATAGATATTTCAAATTCTGCATGGTCGCCTCCTTGTCCTTTTTCCCTCCAAAGGCTGCCAACCTCCTCGAGGAGACACCCCAGAGTGGACATCGTGGCAAGAAGGCCCCCAAACACGACCCGAAAAGTCTGACCCAAGCGTGGGGGAGGGGTTCTTTGTTCAAACAGAGGGATCTGGGGAGGACACATACTTTTCCCTTATTCTTGGGCATGGCGGAAACTTGCTAATCGCTGAAGGACTGGACAGTCGATGCGATAAGCCGAGACTCTGGTCACAGAGGGAGAGGTAAGAAGAAAGGGTGGTGAGAGTGGGGGGGGCGAGAGTTAGGGTGGAATTTCGAGGCTTTTGCCTCTTATATAATATGGTCGGTCGCTTTTAGTGGGGGAAGTGGCGGCCTGAGCCCTGCCTTAGGCTCGCCACAGGGGCCATCCAATCAGGAGGATGGCCGTCTCACCGCCCGGTGCCTGGCGTGGCAGAAAATCTTCCCTCCAAATCGTCATCCTTCAACGCGTGCGCTCTCCATCTTTCTCTCTCCTCGTCTCATTTTGTTGTCGGACTCAGACAGAGTGTGCTGGCTGGTGTGGAATTCAATCGGGGGAACATGATCCCGGAATCCAGCGCGTGTGCTCTTGGGATTGCTACGACGTGACGTCCGTCTCAGGACGTGACCCCGAACAGACCCCGAATCAATCTCCAATCCTGGACCGGATTGTATTCGCCCACGATGGTTAACACGATGGTTAACAAATACCTTACCGCGCATGGGAAATCATTTATCCTGAGATACTCCCCCAAACCCCTCATACCGCCGGTCGCCCAGCGATACTTGGACTTGTCAACCCATCCGCTCCGGCCCAAGATCCAGCATATGTACGCCAACCGAGACCCCGAGACGCTGTGGTGGCGCGTGTCGTTGCATCAGCTCGGGCAATACCGACGAGTGGTCCGGTCGTGGGGAGCCCGGAGAGCGCGGGTCGCATTCCGGCAGACCTTGAAACAGCACGGGTTCGACGAGGAGGGCAAGCGATTGGAACCCGGGACCACGCGGTATGGCTTCATGGACAGCAAAAACGGAGGCCTGAAGGGGTCGCTGGAGGTGATCATTCGACTGGAGAGTCTCGACGAGCCGTTCGCGCAGGTGCAGTCCGACATGCAGGCGTCATTTGACCAGCTGGTTGAGAAGGCGCGCGCTCTCGGGTCGCAGGGAAAGATCCCTTCTACCCCGGCGCGCAAACCGGGCCTGTGGAAACGAAAATGGCCGGAGACGACGAACAATAATGGGCAATGACATGTATCATAGTGTATTGATAATGTATAAATATCGAGGGATATGTCTATATCGACGACGTTGGGGAACTCTTTCGGGGACTGTTCCTTGCGTGATATACTTGGACGTCTGCCATAAGATGTGCTGTGGCATTTGTAGCAATCTCCAACAAATCTCTATTTCCATACAGCACGTCCCTGGAAAATCTTAAAATCCCCATGGTCTATACTGTATTCTCGTAGATACTAAATAAAGTCGCTCCCCTGATGGACTGCGTAGTCATAATGGCCCGCGCGGCACCGCCTCCTTGGCAGGGTCGCTAAATGCCGATCCCGCTCAAGCCAGACAACAACATCACTCGATTCCTCTTCATTCCTTCTCTCCTCTCTCCTCCCCTCCCTCCAATTCATCCATTATTTGCCACTTTCTTTGACCTTTGTGAGGCCATCCTCTTCCAGTCACTACGATGTTGGTCTCCTTGACCGTGGGCAAGGTGGACGCCGGTGTCGCCGTCCTCCTGACCCAAGATAACCGACTCGTAAGCTCCTTCTCCCTATTCGGTGGCTGCAGCGCAGTGCATGATGCCTGTTCACCCCGACCCCTGCGACTATACCGGTCTCTATCCCAAGAGAACAGACAATAAACTATGCGCAATGATCACTCTGCGTCAAACGGACTCCACTAATCCCGTATCGTGATAGATTGAATTCCCCTCCGTCCTCCTCCCCAGCAACATCACCTCCGGCAGCATCGTCGACATTACCGTCGCGCGCAACCATGCCGCAGAAGTAGCCAATGCGACCGCCTTCCAGAGTCTCCAGAAACGCATCCTCAACACATACGGAGTGAAGACGCCGTCCCCGCCGGTGCTGCGACTGCGCAACGCCACGCAGACGT
The DNA here is from genome assembly GCA_023619815.1 of Aspergillus neotritici. Lineage (NCBI taxonomy): Eukaryota > Fungi > Ascomycota > Eurotiomycetes > Eurotiales > Aspergillaceae > Aspergillus > Aspergillus neotritici. Next base: position 1,360,839 of record JALZYL010000007.1, on the reverse strand, counting down.
CCCTGGTGCTGGAGTGGGACCCCGTCGATCTGGCCACGGCCTCGCTCAAGTCGCTCTCGCTGTACCGCAATGGCTCCAAGGCCGGGTCGATCCCACGTCCCCTGGAGACGCGCAGCACCAAGATCAGCGGTCTTGCCATCCACACCGAGTACTCGTTCCACCTCGTGCTCCGCACCACCGCCGGCACCTACCAGTCGGAGAAGTTGACGTGCCGCACCCACAAGATGACCGACCTGTCCGGCATTACGGTCACGGCGGGCGTGCTGCCGCCGCCGCAGAAGGAGGCGCTGGCGTCCGCCCTGGACCGCATCGGCGGCCGACTCATCGACACGGTGCGCATCGACACCACCCACTTCGTCTGCACCGAGGGCCGCGGCCCCCTGTGGGAGAAGGCCGTCGAGATGAACATCCCCGTCGTGGTCCCCGAATGGGTCGACGCCTGCGAGTCCGAGGGCACCATCGTCAGCGTCCGCGGCTACTATCTCAACGCCGATCCCAAGACCCGCCAGCTGGGTCCCATCCAGGGCTCCACCCAGCACCAGCGCACCATCTCGTCCGCCACCTCCGCTCACCGTCACACGCCGTCGTCCCCCTCCGTCCAGCCGCCTCCCTCGCGCGACAGCCAGCAGCCCACCCAGCCGCAGGATCGGGAGCAGCGGCCGGAAACCAACAATGCCCCCGGCGACCCGCCCATCACCCCGTTCCCCGGCCAGCACATGAGCGGCCAGCCCACCGCCGAAGAGGACGAGGTGGACTCCGCCGACGAAGACGAGCAATCCCCGCCGCCCCCGCCCCCCAAGGACGAAACCGCCCCAGAGCAAAACGGCCACGCCGAGCCCGCAGACCAGAAAGACGAACCCAACGGCCAGCCGGAGAAGGAAGAGGAAGCGAAAGAGAAAGAACAGGGAGACAAAGACGAAGAGCAAGAGCAAGAAACCAAAGAACCAGAACCAGAAAAGGCCAAGAAAGTAGAAGCCTCCCCCTCCCCATCCGCGGAGGACTCCTCCTCAGGCAGCGACGGAAAGAAGTCCGGCAAAAGCGAGACGGATTTCAACGAAGTCCCTCTATAAATACATACCTACCTACCTACCTACCTACCTACCTACCTTTACCTTATCAATTGATTAAATACCTTAACGAACAGGAATATACGGGAATTAAACAACGCGAGCCCTTTTATTTATTATAGCCTCTTTCTGCTTTATTTGCATTCTTTCGTTTTCGTCCTTTTTGTTAGTGGTACCTACCTTACCTACCTATCCTTCATGTTCTGTTCTACTATGTCCTTTTTTTACCTTTCCTCTTTTAATACATTTATCTCTCTACCTACCTAACCTATCTAAACATTTATTTATTACTTCCACCTCAGTCTTCCTACCCTGTACTTCTATAGCACCTATGATTCCTCATTACCTGGTGTTTCTATGATAGTAGTGAAGAATTAGGCAGGGGAGGAGTAGTGTATGTTATATATTTTCCCTCGCCCTCGACCTCCGCTATATATCCCGTGCGGCGGACGGGTGGTAGCGTACTGATCGGTTTGTATCATAAATAAATATAAATCAATGTAGTTGTAATTAGCTTGTGTTTCTCTTCTCCGTCCTACTTTCTTAGTTCTTATTTATGCATTATTAGTTAGGTAGGTATTGTTGTCTGTAAATCATATCCATATCTCTCTTGATCTATCTTGTATATAGTAGACATAAGAAAACTAATAAAAAACAATGCCAAAAAATGCATGATTCGTTTTCGGTTCCACTACATGCTCTCACATCGTTACAGGGCGGTCGTCACATCGTCTGACAACTCATTACATATTTAGTTGACGTTGCGCACCACGTTGTCGATGGCCTGGGCGACGTAGGTGACGTTCTTTTCGGCCACTGTGGGGATTATTTATTAGTAATGCTAATGTGGAAGAAAAGGGAAAATGGAGACTATCACGTACAGCCGCTGATAGATGCTCGGCCAGACTTGAGAAGGTAGACGTGGTACTTGTCCTTCAGGGCAAAGACCTGAGCCGGGGTCAGGCCGGTGTAGGAGAACATCCCGTTCTGTGGAGGCGTCTGTGTTAGTATTTCGTGAGAGAGGACTACAATAGTGACGGTACGTACCTGTTCCACAATGTGGCGCCATGTGCCCGGGGTCTGGAGGCGGGTGAGTTCGTCGTAGAGAGCCTTGCGCATGGACTTAATGCGCGAGCTCATGACCGTGAGGTCGTCGTGCCACTGCGCGGTGAGCTCGTCGTCGGTCAGCACGCGTTTGACGATGCTGCAGCCGGCGGTGGGACCCATCGAGTACTCGCCGCGGATCAGATGGCAGAGGTTGTTGACGACGGTGTCGCGGAGTTTCTCGGAGCCGGCGGGGAGCACATAGTGGAAGGCGCCGACGCGCTGGCCGTACAGGCCGAAGTTCTTGGAGAAACTCTGTGCCACGCACATCTCCAGGTTGGGCTTCTCGTTGAGGAAGTAGCGCACGGCCCAGGCGTCCTCGCTGGCGGAGCCAGATGCGAACCCTTGGTAGGCGGAGTCGAAGAAAGGGAAGATCTTCTTGCGCTCGCACAGCTCGGCGATAGCCTTCCATTGCTCCTTGCTGGGGTCCAGGCCCGTGGGGTTGTGCGCGCAGGCGTGCAGCAGGATCACATCGCCTTGCTGGGCCTCCGCCTCCAGGGTGGACATCATGCCGTCGAAGTCGAAGGAGCGGGTCGTGGGCTCGTAGTAGGGGTAGCTCTTGCGGGGCACGCCAGCCAGGTCCCAGATGGTCAGGTGGTTGGCCCACGACGGGTTGGAGAGCCAGACGTTCTTCGGCTTCATCTGGTGGGCCAGGAAGAGAGCACCCAGGTGGTTGGCGCCGGTGCCGGCCACACTCTGGACGGAGCCAATGCGGGCCTTGATAGCCTGTGTCTTCTCGGACGTGTCCTTGGAGTCGAGGCCGAACATCAGGTCCCGAGCCAGCTCCAGGAAGGGAATGTCGCCTTCAATGGCGGTGTATTCGTGTCGCATGAGGTTGTCTTCGGCGAGTAGCTTCTTCTCTGCCTCGCGCACGACGGGGAGCGGCCACGGCTTGCCCTCGTCCGTCCGGTAGACACCCACCCCCAGGTTGACCTTCTGCGGGTGTGAGTCATTGACATATGCGCGGTTCAACGCAAAGATCTCGTCCGCGGGGACGGGGGCCAGGGTGGTGAGCACAGACATGGTGACGGGAGATGTGCGGCGTGAGTCGAGGAGAGCAAAGGAGGCCGTTAATGACGAAATTCAACTGAATTGAAAAAGCAAAGCGGAGGGGCAATGTCCAAGGTCTCGGGGAACGGGCGGTGGGGCCTGTCTGGGTAGATCGGATCTTAGTCGTTTGTTTTCAGACAAACGGGGACTGATTCGAGGTTCCCGTTGAAAGACTGGGGGATGTGTGATTCAAGATCGGCCACCAAGGACGGCTGATTTAGAACTTTGAGTTTATAGTAGAACTATAGCAGGGTCATTCATGCACTGACTGAGAATGAAGAATGAGAGAGTGGAGTCTGATGGCTTGTCCTATTTATTAAGGCTTAGTACGGGCCCCGATATCGCCATCCACGGAACAGAAATTTTGGGGAGGGAGTCACTTGGCCTGACCTGCCTTCTATTTTATTTTATGCCCTTCCCTCCGTTTCCTTTTCCCTTCTTTCCCTCTTTTTTTCAGCTTCTGTCATGCAAGGGAATGCCGGACGGAAAAGCCCGCTTAGTGTAGGAAATTTTACTCCGTAGAAATTGGGGACTGTGGGTCCATGCCATATTGGGACAACCTGACTGGGTGGCGGCACGGTGGCACTCTTCATTGAACATGAGGGGTGTGAATGGATAAAATGCATGGCAATGAAGTGGTTGCACACGGGGTCCCATCCTTACCATGGCTGTAGATCTGGCTGTCGGGACACCATACTTGACCTTGCTGCATGCACCCCTGGATGGGTGGCGCAAACACGAGGACAAATGCGCCCAATAGTAGTATCAGGGTCCAACATTTCAACCGTCACGAGCCAAAGTATGATATAACGACCTGAGTATCACAAATATCGCTCTGGGACGTGGTGTTTTCCCTTCCTTTCTGTTTATTGGCTTGATCGTGCCTCGGCTTGCCTTTTAGATTATCTGGGGGTGGTTCAGTATGCTCCTCCGTCTACTCCGTAGTGGGCCCGGGGATCTGTACAGTATGAGTGTCTTGCTGCAAGAGATAAGCATGACTGTCTGACGTTCTAAGGATGAGTAGATGAGTTGACATTATGCTTTATGCTGACAGTGAAGTCGTCATCCAGGATCAACGCTGGCGTCAATCCATGGCTGATAGACAGCCAGACCTAGGAGATCGTGTCTCAGACAGAAAAAACCCCGAGACCAGATAGGCCGCAGTATAGCCTAAACGGCAGAGAGAGCCGTGGGATATCATATACCCTGACATCAAATGTCGTAGACATGGTTTGACGTGATGGTATGGTGTCTCATTCGAGAAGACAGACAGTTGGCGCATGATTTCTGAGAAAGCTGACAATTATGCTGACCTTCATCTTTGGGAAGATCTGCGGGCTGACTCCTCACCCCCTTACCTAACATGGTGTGCCTATCCGATCTTCTTCGACGCTTGTTTATCGGCCTGACCCAATTCGAGGAGTGGAGGGAAGGATGCGGGAGGAAGAGAGCGGAGAAATGACCGACGAGGGGTCAGTGAGGGGAAGATAGTGAGGGTCGGAGTATATATCTCGTGATTCACGTTTACCGTCAACACCTCAGCACCCTTGAGACCACTTTCGACGCCTACCGATCTCCAAGTCTCACTCCTTAGTGACATCGACCTGACTCAGGTATCTCACCATGACTGTGACACAGGACCATCCAGCAGGGAATCCGGAATTGCATTCTCTCCGACCCAGAGCCATCATTCAGCCACTCCACAATAGCATCCCCGCGGAGCTGCTCCCGCGTTTTGACCCAGTCTACGTGGAACACTACAATAAGTACAATGCCGGACGGTTGCATACGCACGAGGTGCCCATCGAGGAATTCAGGAAGAACCCTGCGAAATACTTGACGGCTTACGGTCGGGCGGTAGGCCCGGATATCTACCGCATCACCGAGCAGAAATGCCCCGTGGAGGGTGGGGAAATCCGAGTCCGGATTTTCGAGCCCGCCCCGGTCCTGGATGCGCAGGGAGTTCCCCGGAAAAGGGCCGCGTATCTCAATTTCCACGGTGGTGGGTGGGTGTTTGGCGACTTGGGAACGGACCATGATTTCTGTAAACGACTGGTGCATGACCTCGACGGACAGCTGGTCGCGATCGATGTGGACTATCGATTAGCCCCCGAGAACCGATATCCGATCCCGGTCGATGATTGCTGGGCCGCCTTCAATTGGGTTAGTGAACATCCCCATTATCTACCGATTTCGACACGCGGGAGACGACACGACGGGTCTCCCCCCGCTAACCCCCACGCAGGTGCGGTCTCAGAAAGCAAAGGAGTTCAATATTGACCCGGATCGGATGGCCGTGGGCGGCGCCTCGGCCGGAGGGCACTTGGCAGCGGTGATCGGCCATCTCTGCCGCAACGCCGGCATCCCACTCGGCTTGCAGGTTCTCACGGTGCCAGTGTGTGACCTGCACAGCATGTTCACTCCGGACGGCCAATTCGATCGAGAGAAATGCCCCTACGAGTCCTACCGCGAAATGGAATTCACGGCCGCACTGCCAGCCGCGCGCATGGCATACTTCCACCGACATTTCCTCGGGGTGCCCCGACCCGCACCGTCGGACGAGGTGAGATCCACACCACCCCAGCACGCCCAGCACGCCCAGCACACCCCAACCGGCACAACCCACTGACCACCATCCAGGACTGGAAGATTTCCCCCATGCTGGCCCCCGATTTTTCCGGCCTGGCACCCGCGCTGGTGATCACGGCGGAGATGGATCCGCTGCGCGACGAAGGAGAGGTCTACTATCAGAAACTGAAGGCAGCCGGGGGTCGAGCGGAGCTGATGCGAGTGGCCGGGATGCCCCACACCTTTGCTCATCTGGATGGGATCCTGGCGGGAGGACAGCGGTACAATGAGAAGGTCGTCGACACGATCCGACGGGAGTTGATTGAAGTAAATAATTAGAAAGACTTCCAGGAATCAAGACTCAAGACCCTTCCGAATACACTTGACGAGGAGAGAGAGAGAGAGAGTAGAACAGAGTGGAATAGAGAGAGTCGATCATGGCTGAAGGGAAGTGAATGCGGTGGATCAGACTCACCGCCTGCCGAAACGGACAGCGAAAGCCGGACCGGGAGAAATCGGCAGGCGAAGACCGGATGAAGAACGAGCGATAATTATCATCTCTCCCGCGTCCTCCAGTTTTCTTCCTTTTGCTTGACTTGCGTGGTTTGCTCACTGCTTCAAACGACTTCATTGTCGCGTCTCCTCTAGACCATTAGACTTACTTTTTTTTTATCTTATACTTTTTATAAATTGGTATATATCACCCAGTCAATTGGTTGGCAAATCACAGTACTAAAGGTGGAATTAGACCAGGGAAAAATACACGCGCTTGTCGTCATCATGTTGCCCCCCTCATCTACCCGAGTTGTGGCACGATCGATGGCCTCATTGACACATGTGGCTTCGCGCTCGACTACGGCCGGCTCCCCCGCAATGGCTCGCAATGCCTTGGCTGGCGCTGGTCGCTTCCCCGCTTCGCTCGGTAGTCGACACATGCTCAGTTCCAATAGCCGATCCCTCCATCAGCTTCCCCGCTTCCAGTCCCTGACCAACACCAACAAGAGAGCATTCAGCACATCTGTCACCATGGTAAGTTACGTGTTGTTGTTGGGTTTGTCCGGTAGCGTTCCTCGGACGGCTCAGACGACAAGAGGATGCTTGATTATGACGTTGAGGGAGAAAAAATGCTGACGCGGTCGGGATTGTAGTCGTCTGGCCATCGTACGGAAACCGATGCGTTCGGTGAAATTCAAGTGAGTACCGCGATTCATACAGGAAGACGTGGACGGGCGATGGAAGCTGACCATCTCGTGATCTAGGTCCCCGCGGACAAGTACTGGGGTGCGCAGACTCAGCGGTAAGGATCCTGTCCCCGTCGCCCGGAGATACGCTGGTGGCTCGGCAAGGACGCGGTTGGAGACGGCGATTGACAGTGCAATAGCTCCCTGGGCAACTTCGACATCAACCAGCCTCAGGACCGCATGCCCGACGGTGTCGTCAAGGCCTTCGGTATCCTGAAGGGCGCCGCTGCCACTGTCAACATGAAGTTTGGCCTTGGTAAGATGCCGCTGTCGCAAGGATCGTCCGTCTTCCCACTGATTAATTCGTGCGACAGACCCCAAGATTGGCGAGGCGATCAAGCAGGCCGCCGCCGAGGTCGCCGAGGGCAAGCTGCTCGACCACTTCCCCCTGGTCGTGTGGCAGACCGGTTCCGGTACCCAGTCCAACATGAACAGCAACGAGGTCATCTCGAACCGCGCCATTGAGATCCTGGGTGGCACCATGGGCAGCAAGAAGCCCGTCCACCCCAACGACCACGTCAACATGTCCGCCTCGTCCAACGACTCCTTCCCCACGGCGATGCACATTGCCGCCGTCCTGGAGCTCGAGGGCGCCCTGCTGCCCTCGCTGAAGAGCCTGCGCAACGCTCTCCAGGTGAAGGTCGACAAGTTCCAGGAGATCATCAAGATCGGCCGTACCCATCTGCAGGACGCCACCCCCCTGACCCTGGGCCAGGAGTTCTCCGGCTACGTCGCCCAGCTCGACCGCAACATCGAGCGGATCGAGAACAGCCTGCCCCACCTCCGCTTCCTCGCCCAGGGTGGTACCGCCGTCGGTACCGGGCTGAACACCTTCAAGGGCTTTGACGAGGCCGTGGCCGCCGAGGTCACCAAGATGACCGGCACCGAGTTCAAGACGGCCCCCAACAAGTTCGAGGTGCTGGCCGCGCACGATGCCGTGGTCGAGGCCTCGGGCTCCCTGAACACGCTGGCCTGCTCCCTGTTCAAGATCGCGCAGGACATCCGCTACCTCGGCTCGGGCCCCCGCTGCGGTCTGGGCGAGCTGGTGCTGCCCGAGAACGAGCCCGGTTCCTCGATCATGCCGGGCAAGGTCAACCCCACCCAGTGCGAGTCGCTCACCATGGTGTGCGCCCAGGTCATGGGTAACCACGTGGCGGCGACGGTCAGCGGCATGAACGGTCAGTTCGAGCTCAACGTGTTCAAGCCGGTGATGATCCGCAACCTGCTGCACAGCTCGCGCATCCTGCGGGATGGCATGAAGAGCTTCGAGCGCAACCTGGTGCACGGTCTGGAGGCCAACGAGCAGCGCATCGGCACGCTGCTCCACGAGAGGTATGCGCCTTCCCTTCTCGACTCTGTGAATTTTCGCTAACTCTTCCAGTCTGATGCTGGTGACCTGCCTGAACCCCGTGATCGGCTACGACATGGCGTCCAAGGTGGCCAAGAACGCGCACAAGAAGAACCTGACTCTGAAGCAGAGCGCGATGGAGCTGAAGGCTCTCAGCGAGGAGGACTTTGACAAGTACGTCCGTCCCGAGCTGATGCTGGCTCCTAAGGAGAAGAAATAGAGGAGACATAGCGACCTTGAAAATTTGATAGCCTGTAGCCTTGTATAGTGAGACAATCTATTGTATTTTATTTATTTATTCTATTTCATTTCTCTCTTTACTATTATCTGGAAGTATTTCTTCCCGATCAGATCCTTTCTACCGGCCATGGATGGGCGAGGCTAGCGGGGGCTATTTTTGGAACGCTGCATGAACAATAAAATAAAAACCAAAACAAGCATATCGACAAGGGGTTCGTCGGACAGGAACTCCAATCGTTATGGAATGTGGCAACCAGACCACGGTGAAACGATAATCTCCTCGGATATGCAAAGGAGAGAGGATTAAAATAGACCGGATGGTGGCAGTGGACAAGTCCAGTGCGCGAAAAAAGAGGGAGAGAAAATTCCCCTGATGTCTCAGCCCGGGACCTCCCCGATCCATTGAACGGGATGCGCCTAACCCTGTTGGTTGCCGATTGCTTTAGGCCCTTCAGTTATTTCTGATCGGCCTCCACTTGTTCATTCTTCTTTCTTTCTTTCGATCTATCTTTCTTGACTTGCGTCTTGTTCCCAGTTCGTTCTCACTGAGTCGTTCGTTCCATCTCTCTCCATCGCTTGAGATAGACGGGTTTTGATCTGCATAGTTCGATTGACAATTGACCCCGCGATAGCCTCACTGACCAGACCCTGAATCCATCTACTTGATCTCCTCAACAACACTCCTCCTTCCACCAAGAGACACACCAAAACCAAATCATACATCATGACCAACATCAACGCAATCACCCCTCCTACCCCGGGGTCGTCCACCACCACCCCTAAAAGCGACAACACCACACCCCCCTACAACAGCCCCGCGACCGCCAACCCCCCCAAAGAAACCCCCCTCTTCTCACCGACCCTCATCTCCCCCCAAGTCACCGCCGAGCTCCCCTCCGACTACACCATCCGCCCCATCCGCCGCTCCGACTTCCACCGCGGCTACCTAGACGTGCTGCGCGTGCTGACCACCGTCGGCGACATCTCCGAGGACCAGTGGAACGCCCGCTACGACTGGATCTGCTCCCGCAACGACGAGTACTACCTGCTTGTCATCTGCGACGGGGAGGGCCGCGTCGTCGGCACGGGCAGCCTGATCGTCGAGCGCAAGTTCATCCACTCGCTGGGTCTGGTCGGTCACATCGAGGATATTGCCGTCGAGAAGAATCAGCAGGGGAAGAAGTTGGGGTTGAGGATTATTCAGGCCTTGGATTATGTTGCGGAGCGGGTGGGGTGTTATAAGGTATTTCTTTTCCTTTCCTTTTTCTTTCTTTTACACACTGGGGGAGGGAGAGAGAGAGAGAGAGATGCTAACTGGTAATTATAGACCATCCTCGACTGCTCTGAAGTCAACGAGGGATTCTACCTCAAGTGCGGGTTCAAGCGCGCTGGGCTGGAGATGGCGCACTACTATTAATTGATTTGTTATCATCGTGCATGCGGCATTAATTCTGAGTTTACTGGCGTTGTCTTCTTTATCTTCTTTTAATTTCTTCATACACTGCTTTTGTGGGAAGTAGGTATACAGTGATGGATATAGAATATCTGCTTCGTGTGTTGTTCGGGTTGGGTTGACTGATGGGTCTGACACTGGGTTCACACAACTGAGTTACATAGGTGTTCACCTTAGCATACTAATATTAACATTTATTGGATCAGGGTTATTAGTAGATTGAGATAGTCGAGTCAAGTGAGAATACGAGTAATATCAGTTAACACTGTACGCACAACGGTCTGCAGTATAGGCTGCAGTAGAACACTACGATCCACCAAGGCAAATCAACTCAGAAGCAAAAAGTTGATTGACTCCGACAAATAATTCCCATTCGAAATGCATTGTTCAAGCCCATTATCTAGTCATGAAGCATCCCTCCCCAACCTTTCCAACCAAGTTCGAGTTCCTTCCGGGTGTATTCCGTCCGGGGAGTTCCCGTGAAACAACCATAACCGGATAAAGAGCCAGGCTGCCGGCCTTCACCAGCGTAACAAACACAACTTGGTCCAGATGATGATCACGATGATGGAACCGTCGTAAGGGGGTTTCGCTCGGTCGTCATTGCATCATCTTATGTCGCTCCGTTGGAAGAGAAATGGCGAGTTTAAGCGCCGGGGTTGGGGTTCATCTGTTGAATATTCATTAGTGTCCGGTAGGTATAGGAGATGGAAGTAACCGAGATGCGATCCGGGCGTTTCCCTCTCCTGGTTACGGCGTTGGTGAACGCACCTTGCGCTTGCCGCCGGTCATGGTGACGTTGACGAAACGGCGAGTGTACTTCAGGCGCTTCATGGCACGGCCCTTGGGCTGCTTCTTCTTCTCCTGCTTGTCGACCTGTATTATCAAAGATAAGTCGTCAGCTTTGGGTTCTTCGTATCGCGCTTGATCGTCCGTGCATGTCCATCCATCCATCATCCATCCACCGATGCATTTGTCGATTCCATCCATCCATCTCGTCTCAACCGAATCCATCCCATTTCATCTCGAATCGAACCATCCCATCTCGTAACTTCGTCCCCAACAACCTCCCAACCAATCTCCATCCCAAAAACCATCCGGACGTAAAAATTTGTCGTCTCAGTCGAAGTGGCGAATCGTTCATATCGTATATCCCCCCTCCCAACAAAACGCACGTTCAAAAAGAAGGGTAGGGAGAAAAAGAATAACCCACCTTAGGAGTCGCAGACTTGACCTTACCCGCACGGGCGAGAGATCCGTGAACCTTACCCATGGCTGCTGGTGATGTGAAGCTTGTCGGATCGAAATGGAGGAAAGGTGGTTGACTGAGTCGGAGCTTGAAGGGGAAGGGGAGGCAGATTCAATCGCACTCTTGTGGGCAAACCGCGCTAGTTGCCCCGTAAGCGAGGTTCGATGGCGAGAAAATTCCTCCACCGCCTGCTGGATTGAGGGCGTGGTTGCTGAGTCAGAACTTACGGGCTTGCGGGGGTGGATTTGTTGCCTCAGGCAGATAGTCTATATTCTTCTTTTTCGATGAGAGGGTGGACGTTGAAAGAGGAGAGTTGTTGAGGAGAAATTGGAGGTTGGTTTGAGATCGAGAGCGTTTTTGATCCTGCAGGTTTTGATTCTTATATTATCTGGTGGTCTCGCTGTATAGGTTAGGTAGCCTTATTGTATATACCTCGAGGCGCCGCTCAGTCGGCGTCCCGAAATGGTTAGTGTAGGTTTGAGCCCTACTGCGATACGATCTGGTATTGTAATTACGATGGAGGATGGTCTGTTCCACGCTAGTTACTGGCTACTGGGCTGTGTCAAGCTGATGATGACATGCGCTTGCATGTCCTGGCAGCCTGATATCATGGAATCATGGATACCATTCGTATAGTATACTACCAACGTAGGAAATGAAACAGTGATGCTTGCGACATAGAGTTTCATAGTTGAAACCAAGAGGGTGAGAATATACCACCCCAGGCCAGACTTGAAGACCCCATACTACGAGCATCCCCCATACTACGAGATCCGAGTATCAAAACGATAAAGAGTCAATTAAACTCCAAACCCAATGTGGATCTACAGGCCCAGAGCAGCACGAGAACAGAGCTAACTATCATATCACATCCATTTTTTGGTTCCATTTCCTGGTGATATACCATTGGCGCGTAATGATAAAAGCCTATCTGAGACCATGCGGGATTCTCGTCCGCAAGAACCCATCGCTCGTACGCCGATTTGTTGCATAAAAACTTTGTGAAGGAAACAACACAAATTTCCAGCTCCGGAGACCTCCCAAATCCACACACAAACGCAGAACCACGCTTTCACGTCCCTACTCCCCAGCCCAAGCCAGACCGTTCAGAGTACCATCTTAACGAGACTTGGCGGCGACCTTGGGGGCAGAGCCCTTAGCACCCTGCTTGCTCTGGATGCGCTGGGCAGGCTTGGCGGCGGCGTTCTTGGCCTTCTCAGCCTTCTTGCGGCTCTCAGCGGCGGCCTTCTTCTCCTTGGCGTCCTTGATGGCCTGCTGGCGGGCGGCGGCACGGGCCTCGGGGCGCTGGTTGCGGCGCTCCTTGATCACGTCGAGCGAGGCACCGACGATGCCACGCTGGCTCTTGACAGCACGGCGGGTACGCTTCTTGGCAACTTCCTGTTCGCAGAGAAAAATCTCCCGTCAGCAAACACATCCTCCCATTTTCCAGATCAATGGCAACTGGTCCAGCCGTATTTCGTGGAGTGAATCAAAACCAGAATGGTCGGCGTGTCTCGTTATCCCTTTCTTCCCACCGCGACGTCCTCCGACCATCGTTGATCCATTCCTTTCGAAACCGTGGCAAACCATCTAACTCGGGGAGAATTGTAGAAAAAAGGCGGTACTGACTTCAGAGATACCCTTCTTGTGCTGGCGACGGTACAGAACAGTCCAGGAGATGCGGCGGGGGTTCTTGCGCTGGAGGAAGAGGGACTCGGACTTTCCGTTCTGGAAGCGGAAGATCTTGCTGTCGCCACGGACGTACAGCTTACCCTGCAATCATTCAAAAAACAATGTCAACAATTTAATCCCCAGAATCGATGCGTGGATATAGAACAGCATCCCCCCTCACGATAGAGGGTCCCAACTCGAGGATTTGAGGGTGTTTCAATTTGTGGCGGAAGCGTCCGAATAGCGCTCTTGGAAAGGGGTAAAACGCACCTTTCCAGGGTAGATCTTCTGACCGCTGAAGGAATCGTCGTAGGTACGCATCTTGAATGTCGGTGATGCGCAGCCGGTCTTGACGAGGTAGTGTCGGTTGGCGTTGGGTGGTTTGAGTCGAAGCGCTTCTCTACCGGCGAACTGGTGATGGGGGCCGGCACAATTGTGGTGCGGTGCGGAGCCTCGCTAAGCGGGCCACGTGATCGCTTCTGCCCTTGGCCGGCCGGCCCCCGTCATTCTCCCTCTACTATGCAACTATCGTAGTGTGACCATTGTAGACGGCGTAGAATTTATCGGTTTCTTGGAGAGAATACTAGATTGCTCTGGTATTTATTTTCTGGATTTGATGCAATATATTGCGTCCAATTTTGGGGGGTGAATAACGTTCAATGGGTATCTAAAGTATGTCCGTCGCTGTAATAGTGCCCGCAATGACTACTCTCAGGGTATGGCCTCTCGGACATGTCCCTCAAGTGATCTCCTGCCACAAACATGCGTTGCTTCTTGATGAGACCATCTCCCATCTGTCAATCTATGCTGTACCAGTCGCATGGGCACCAGGGGTCTGGTTTGCATGCCTAAAACGGCCAATCGTCAACACTCTACGCCAGTAAATGCAACGGGTCGAAACCAGACAGTACTGGGACAGGTAATACCTTGCATTGAACATCGTGGCATATACCATTCGGACACACACCGGCGCAGTTGGAGCACACATATCGACCGCAGCCGTACCGCTCGCTGCACAGGGAGAAGGTGTCCACGCTTTGGACACCAGGCCCCAAACTCTCAATAGTGTGCAATACCACCTTCAACTTGCGAGCCCTTTCAAGACTGGGATGGGCAAGGGCCGCCGCGCCGCGAGCATTTTCATAGATGCAGCATGCGACCCCGCAGACTGGGCAGTCGCCGCGGCAGGTGGTGCACCTGAGATGCATCGCGCTCCGACTTTTAATATCCTGCATGGTCTCTGGCGCCCTGAAATCCCCAAGTGACTGGGCTCTCACTTCAATCCCGGTGACAACGCGGATATAATCGACCTGGGTTTAGTCTCAGCTTGCATTTGGGCATGGAGGGGGTTGATTGCAGGGGAATGTACCAGTTCCCGGAATGCGCTCGTGTCTTGCTCTTCGAGGTTTCTAGTTTTGACGGGCTTCTTTACCTTAGGCGATACCTCCGGACTCTTGACTTGGCTCATCGGTCGAGGGTGGGTAAAGTAATCCAGGTCGACGAACATATAATCTAATGCGGGGTTCCATCAGCGTTGGGACGGAATCCGCATGGTTCTCGTTGTATGCATCCCTACCTTGAGACGGAGCGACATATTTCACGATCCTGGAAGGCGAAGGCGGCGCAACAGAAGGCCTCTTCTTCTCCCCGCTCTTTCCCCTCTTCGCTTTGGGACTTGATTTCGTGCTCGCATTTCCTACGCTCCCGGTAAAAGTAGTGACCGAGTTAGACCGCATCGAACGAGATAGTTCAGCGTGCCCCGATGAGAAACTCTGCCAGCTAACCCTGTCAGAACCGAGCGAGACCTTGGAGTTCGAGGCGAACGACCGAACGCGCTCCCTCAGCGAACGTCTCTTCGAGGGTGAGTCCAGCTTGGCTTCGATATGTTCGGTTTCGGGCAGCCCATCATTCTCCCGAGAGTATTGTTTCGGGGCGAACTGGATCGCCGACAGCGAGAGCTCCACCTCGTTACTCTCGATGTGAAATGCGGCGTCGATATGCTTTGCGAGGTTATCAGTAAACCTGCTGAGCTCCATTTCGCCGTTTGTGGGGTCCGACTGTTTGTCTTCGCTTTGAAGCGAGTGCTTTCGGGGCATATATTCTGGTTCGAGTTCGGGGAGAACACAAGAACTGAAGATCCCAGTTAGGTACAAAGCCGAATGTAAATATAACATAAAACGGTTCGTACCTGGCGTAGCTGCAACGGAGCCCAGCGCCATAGCTAGCGCTGTCAGACTTCTCGTATTTCACGCCATCAGTCTGCATGATGGATGTGCTGTTATTGTTTGCTCTGCGGGGATTTACGATGACTTGAGATTTGGATGTTTTTGAAATAGATGGCTGATCTTGCGAGTGAGATTGTAAGCTGTGTCCACCCACGGAGCTTAGAGTACAATACGAGGAGATCCTTGTTCCAGGATCTGGAGCAGCTCTGGGAGGGACACCAGTGAATGATAGTATCCGGGTGTAGATAGATCCCAGATAGGTAACTCTCTGTAACTCTCTGTCTCTACCTGTGATTAAAACACTCTTCTGCTCTCCTCTTCGGGTAATACCGATTGATGCCCAGTGATTCACATGAAATTTGCACTGACAGCATTACCTTGGTTAATTATTGGTTACAGCCGCGGAAATCGGAGTTATGGCCATGTACATGATTTATACCAAGACATGTCTACTGAACAGGGGAGTAAATGTTAGGTAGATAATAAGGGGAACACTGTAATTCTATAGAAAGGTGTCTATTTGCAATCTCGAACAGTAGCATCACGTCGCAGAGGGGTTATACATATAGGACTGACTGCAACATGAGCAAACTCCCTTCCGTGTCCTGGACCCAAAGTGGTAACGAACCAGGTTGAACAGCTTTGAAGTATTTAGAATAGAAGCTTTAAAGCAAATCTTCTTTCGCATAAACGTTATAGATTGGTTCCCAAGTGCCACGAAGGCGATCCAAAATGGCAAAAGCCGCAATGCTCGTAGCCGCCGAATATTCAGTGTTTCTTCATGGTCACATCACAGCGTGTTCGCTCACAATCTTATCATCATTCAAGACGAACATCATGGGTCTGTCCATCTCAGTTTAGGTCATCGCATGGGTTCTCGTCCATTCCTTGGCAGTCTGGATCGCTGCCGGCTCATCCTCCTTCCACCGTTGAGCAACATCGTTGGCGAGTGGGTCATCGGGATTCGGCGCACCCAGCAAAGCCTGGATGGAAAGCAGGATCGTTCGAATTTGCAAGGCAGGGGACCAGTTATCTGCAGCAGGATCGGCCAGTCAGTATGTGATCGAAGTGGTGGAAACGGCTGAGGAGCATACTCTTCAACACATCCAAACAGATACGCCCAAGACGGTCAATGTTGGGGTGGTAGATCTTGGTCAGGAAGCGGATCTTGGGCGGGGTCATGGGATAGTCTTCCGGCAAGAAGAGCTCCAGACGAAAGATCCCCCCTAAATGTACAGACAATCAGTGACCACTCCATCATTGCAGAGCCCTGTTTTTAGCCCTTTACCTTCATAGGGAGACTGCGCCGGCCCGTGGATTGATACGTCAAAATACCGCAGGTTCTCTTCATGAGGCACGGCGTTGATTCCGGGAACCCTGGGAAGTAAAGACACATTAGTTGACCCCCACCACTTCCTGTAATCTTTGGGGCCAACTCACGGCTCCGCCATCAGGCGTTCGGTTTCCTTTATGATTCTCTTTGGCAATGCCATGGTGTCTCATCCAAATATCGACGCAAGCCGGGGGAAGGAGTAAATGTCTAGTCGTGACCCCGCGTCCGGGCTATCCAAAGTGGGCCGGTGATTTCGGCCCGTACGGTCTGATAAGGAACAACGAAGCCTCCAAATCGCACCGAATCGACGGATATCAAACGAGTATCAGAGATCGAGAGCACCAGCCACCGGGCAGAATGGAGAGAGTGATAAGGATCAACCAGGGACCGTCAACCCGCGGCCGTCACGACTGAGGGGCTCAGGCTTTGAACCCGCTTCACCGCCTTCCCCAAATGCCATCGAGGCCTCAATTGCACTAGTCCCGATATGGATAGATCCAGGTCACTGGGTCTCCCGCCATTTATCTCCGCGACGTCAGTTTATGGACCTGATTGCGGAGATGCACCGTTCATCGGACTCACTTGTCCGTTCAATCGCGTCCTTGATTCAGCCTACCCATACTCCTGGAAGGTATGCTCAGTCTGCTTTCTATTTCTATTAGTCCGTCATTTGTCTTAGGTAGATGGGGAATGATTAACCATCCATTGCTTAGATCACGTCGAACTCCTCGATTGTTCCAACTCCAGCTGGTCGAGGTTACTACACGCAATGTGTTCGAACAGTCGCCCGAGTCCCTTTACCTCGCAAGATTGATGAGATTGCCACGGATATCCTCGAGATGAAAGCGTCGTATCGAACTCCCAGCGACCACTTCCTAATGTCCGGATCGAGCGTCTGAAACCCAACACGTAGCTGAGGCGTCCTTGGATTGGCGTAGACTGGTCCTCCATACTGAGCCAAACAAAAACTATTGCTCCAAGTTTGCATTCAGCAAGTCATAACAATGGCGGACCCTACAGAACCTCGGCCGTTGACGTCGGCCTACGAAAGCCCGACGTTCGGGGAGGATAGTTCCTTTCACGTGGAACAACCCGTGGGTTCGATGTCAATCTCGCCTTGCGGACGCGATGTGGTATTGGCTTCAAAGGAGGGACTCCACATCATCGACTTGGATTCCCCATATTCCCCGCCTCGATATCTCCCTCACCATACACCATGGGAAGTCGCAGATGTTCAGTGGTCGCCGTTTTCCGCGCGGGACTCTTGGGTGGTGAGCACGTCGAATCAGAAAGCGCTAGTGTGGAATCTAGGCATGAAGTCCTGGCAAAACCCTATCGAGCATGTCCTGCATGCCCACACTCGAGCGATCACCGATGTCAACTTCTCCGCCCACCACCCCGATGCCCTGGCGACCTGCGCCGTCGATAGCTTTGTCCACTGCTGGGATTTGCGACTTCCGTCACGCCCCGTCATCTCATTTTCCGACTGGTTCGCTGGGGCCACCCAGGTCAAATGGAGCCGACAGGAACCCCACATCATCGCCAGCTCGCACGATCGGTTTCTACGGATATGGGACAAGAGAAAGGGGACATATCCGATCAGATCTATCGAGGCGCACAACACCAAAATCTATGGGGTCGATTGGAATAGGGTTCGTCCAGGGGCCCTTGTTACATGCTCCTTGGATAGAACCGTCAAGTTTTGGGACTACACTGTCGAGGGGGATGTCCCCGAAAAGGTCATCAAGGTGCCTTTCCCAGTAAGACGAGCTAGGAACACCCCGTTCGGATGGGGTGTGTTGGCAATGCCACAGAGAGGAGATGGTGACCTGCATTTATACAGTCGCAGGGTTGAAGAAGGTATTGACGCTGACGAAGACGTGTCTCCGGTCCATAGCTTTCCAGGACACAAGGGCCAGGTGAAGGAGTTCGTGTGGAGAGCGCGCGGGGGTGAGACGGATAAAGTCGACGATCGAGACTTCCAGCTCGTATCCTGGGGTACCGACCATGAACTCCGTCTTCACAAAGTTGGCCCCGAAGTGCTGCAAAAAGTGGGATACGAGAAAGGGAAATCGTTCGCCCCAAACATGAAAATAACACGCAAGGGTGCCGTCTATAGATCATTTCGGGACACAAATGCTCATCAAGACTTTGATGACTCGGAGTCCATACCGTCTGCCTTTCAGCCCGGTGCACATCAATCCGCGATTGGCATGGGGCCAAACACCATTTCAGTTCCATACCCCCGTGGCTGGACTCAGCGAGGCACCACAGATTCGAGGGTAGGGATGCAGGGCCGGTCGAACTTCCGCGCAGATACCAACCCGATCTCCTGGATGCGGGGTGTAAAGATATCTGGGTGGGACATCGAAACCTTGGGAGATGAAATCACTCATGTGGGCGAGAAATTTACCAAGGTTGCCTTTGAGTCCGTTGATGTCCGGCAGCGGAAAGCCACCATATCCCTTCATGGCCCTTGGGGTGCTGACGGTGCCTCCCTTTTCCTCAAAGTGGATATCAAATTCCCCGTTGATTATCCAAAGGCGTCTACGCCCACCTTCCGCGTGCAAAAAACCACCGGCGTCACGGACCAGCTGACCGATAAGATAATTGCCGAGCTCCGGACAATTTCTGAGACTTACCTTTCCCACAATCGAGGGTGTCTAGAAGGCGTTGTCCGCTATCTCCTGGGGGAGAGCAGTCTGGAAGAAAGCATCGCATGGATCTTGGGCGAGACTGCTGAAACGGTCAAGTCACCCGTTAACGGTCAGATCGATGGAGATGAATCTAGCGATGAAGACGAAGTTGGCTTGTCCCACAGTCAGGAGCTCGGGATGAGCTCCGAACTCCTTCGACCGGTCAATGCCAATGTGAATGTCCCCGTGGCCAAGGTATGCGGTGCGCTATGGTCGAATGACGGCCGCTTGGTGTGCTTCTTCCCGTCTAAAAAGGACAAATCGGCTTCTCTGCTGGAGAACCTGGGGTTCAAGGAGATGACCAGGCTGTCGAGAGCCGATAAAGTCTTCGAGGGGTTTGGCCGTTTGCAAACAAATTCCCCAGGGCCTCGTGCCACCGGAACGATTACGAGCACGGATGACGGTACATCTGACTATTCTGACGATTCGGACGCTGAATCCTCAAGTTCTTCGGGGTCTTCTGGTATCTTGTCGGGGTTACAGCACCGATTTCCCACGCCCCAAACGTGGCGTAGTGCCGGTAGCATGGGACTCTACCGACCCCGCTCCACAGATAACTCCCAAAGATCTACTGCGGGGGGTATGACTTCGAAATCCGCTGACCCCCCGCAGAACGTGATCTCAATCCACGATCTAAGTGACCTTCTTCCTTCCAAACGCGACCTAGCAAGGAAATATCGCATTTGTGGAAAGGGCACCGATGTATGCGCCCATAATTGCTCGGTAGCTCTCGATCATGGCTACCATGAACTAGCTCGGATCTGGGGTCTACTTAGGTCAATATTGCACAACTCCAAGGAAGCCATTCTCCCTCCCGACCAAGAAAGTGCCGAGACCAAATATCTCATGCGGAGAAAGGACAGTGCTGTGGACTTGAGCTACGATATGAACGTTAATCAACCCCCCAAAGAACCGTCTAATGGGGTGATCTCATGGGGTGATCATCCATTTGGGAGCCGGTGGCTCATACCAGCCCTTTTCGAACATTTTGAACGGAACGGCGACGTGCAGATGGTCGCAATGTTATCTTGCATACTATATGAACGCAGTTGCGAGGAGACGCCCCCGCTCCCGCGGGGACGCCACAGAAAATCAGCATCAAGACGACTAGACCCCCAGTCTTTCCCATTGGACATTTATTCCCATCCAGGCTTGCAGACCAAGACTCAGACAGTAACGCCGCCCGTCGTCACACCAAAAGATAGTCATGCTACGCCTGTCACCCAAAGTTCCGCACGCTCTTCGTCCGAAAATTGGCGGGCTGACTCCACGCCCCCATATTCCACGGGAACAACCCCACCCGCTCAAACTCGTTTTCCAGGTATAGCCGCAGAGAGGAGGGCTATGAGTCAGACGGTATCTATCGCTGCTTCCCCTGACCAGCAATCGCAGCCGCGTAGTGGGTCAGGGTTCGGCTCTGTGCTGGCTTCTTCTCTTTCGCGCTCCTTCACATTCGGTCCCTCGTCGGCCTCGCCTCCAGGACACGCCTTGTCCAGGAAAAAGCTCAGCCCGGGTGGTAGTCCTAACACGACTGCGGGAATCTGGGGAACGAATGCCTTTGCTGCAAAGCCAGTGACAGCCGTTCCAGAGTATCTCACTACATCAACAGCAATCACTTCACGAACGCATTCCGATACCGGAAGCGACAGGGCGCAAATATCCAAGCCATCAGGAAGGCTCCAGGCAAGTCTGAAGAACCAAGGCGCCTTTGACTGCGATGGAGGGGGCTCGCGAAATTCATTCATTGATGCTAGCAAAGAGCAATTATACCGCGCCTACCGTATCGCATACGCTCACATGCTATCAATATGGGGCTTACCTGTTCAACGCAGCGAAGTTCTGAAGATCGGGAGAGCCAGCAATGCAGGCACCGCCCCATGGCGCCCCAGGGGTCACAAAGATTCGTTCTCGTTCTCCCCTCTAGGCAACCGGCCACCCACAGCCCCGGATACCGGTCGCGCCGAGGGGCTCGAGATCCAAAGACACTGCAGCGGGTGCGGAAAGGCCCTCCAGGTATCCATCTTCTCGACCCAAGCAATGGCAGAGGAAACCATCAGGCACCGGATCAAAAGCACCACCCCACCACCCACCTCCTGTCTGAACTGCAAGCCCAAACACGCGCTCGCCTTCAAACTCCCCTGCATCATCTGCGGGGAAGTAGTCGAAGGCATGCTAATGCCGTGTCTCGGCTGCGGCCACGTCTGCTGCTTCAGCTGCCACGCGGGGTGGTTCTCCACGGCTACCACTACTACGACATCAGCCTCTGGCGAAAGCGACGCTCCCGCCCAAGACACGGAGTTCTGCCCCAGCGGCTGCGGCTGCCGCTGCTCGGAGTACGCCGTGACAGACATCTCCGCACCGTGGAGCCCGTCATCACCAACCCTAGGCAGCGACAGCGGCGGCAGCAACTCCCTCAACCGGACCCACCGCCATCACCACCACAACAACCACAACAACCGCCGCTCTGACGGCAGCCGCAACGCCAGCGACGCCCTCGCCAACGTCGGCCAACACGAAGATGACCTCGACCACTGGCAGGCGAGTCCGTTTGCGTCGCTGGCTCGGGGCCTCGGGGGCGGACTGAGTCGGGGTCTGCGCGCTAAGGACGAAAGACGGAAGTCGAAGCCGGCTAATTCGGCAGGTTTTGTTCCGAGGAAGACGGCGCTGAATCAGGTTGAGTATTGATTGATACATGTTGTTGGTTGATTTATTTTCTTTTCTTTTTTTTATTCTTGAACGTATTGAGCGGGTGTATGTTGTTGTTGTTGTTGGCGGGTTGTGTGCATTGCTGTTTGGTTTTTGGTTGATTGATTGATTGGCTTATATATACCCCGATGCTTGCGTCTGGTTTTGGACGTGGGATTTCTACTTGTAATATTAGGAAGGTGGATGAGATTTTTATATGTACAACACTGTGATTTGTGTTAATATATGCATCTCAGATTATACTGGAAATTACTACTGCAAATGGAGGGACTGATCGGGTACGTAAAGAATGAATAAATAACTTCTAAAGAAAAGAGGTGGTTAATGCCCACAGCAACTTCATTCCCAATATCCATACAGATCAGAAAGGCAGGAAACTAAAAACTAAATAGACACAAGAGGAAGAAACGACTCATAATAAATATACTCGCAATTAGCAACCCTCAAACAGCCACACAGAAAAGAGCCAGACGACAACAACAACAACAGCCACCCTCAATGAATAACAACAGCAACATGGTCATTCATATAATCGCCGATGTTCTCCAAGAAAAGCGCAGCGA
This sequence comes from Aspergillus neotritici, assembly GCA_023619815.1. Classification (NCBI taxonomy): domain Eukaryota; kingdom Fungi; phylum Ascomycota; class Eurotiomycetes; order Eurotiales; family Aspergillaceae; genus Aspergillus; species Aspergillus neotritici. Next base: position 1,338,325 of record JALZYL010000007.1, on the reverse strand, counting down.
GGATACTCACTCCCCCGAATCCAATACTAGCATAGTACACCCACTTGTAGCTCTCCGCGTAAGCGATACGTCCCGCAGTGACGACCGCGTTGTAGGCGGCCTCGTTGCCTGCGATGCCGGGGATGTGGCGGATTTCGTCGATGAGGGAGGCGCCAGTTAGCTCGACGGCCTCGGCGATGTAGGTTTCGTTGGTGATGTGGAGTTTTGTGAGCATCACCCCGCCGATGTAGTGCGTGGCGCTGGGGACGAACTTCGAGATGAAGATGTTGTAGTATATTGTGTAGCCGATGCTGCCGCCGACGACGCGGATGGAAAGGGTGAGGGCGGATATGGTGGCGATTAGGTCCTGTTTTGTGGTATAAGTTTATTATTACTTCTATCTTGTCTTGGTTTTCTCATTCTCGGGGGAGAGGTGGGGGGGTGAGGCCTTGGTGACTTACGTCTGGACAGATTATAGTAGTCATGATCGAGGCTGGGACGACGATCCCGCCAATGCCGAGCCCTGCGACGATGAGGGGACCCCAGACTTGGTACAAGTTATCGAGTCGAGCGACCGCGAGAGAACCACATCCTGTAAGTAAGGTTTTTTGTGAGCTTTCTTTGTATTAGGGCTGGGCTCTTCTGCTTGGGAACATACCTGCTGTCATGAGAACGCTACTGATGATCAACAGCTCCTTGTTGCGGCCGCGGAACACACTCAGCAACCACAGGACGATACAGGCACCACCCATGATTCCAAAGCCAATGGGAAGACTTCGTACGCCGACGGCCACAGGGTCATGGCCGTATACGTTGAACGACTGCGTAGGCCAGAACATGATGACGGAGAAGAAGTTGGCACCCGAGATGAAGGTGATGACCAATGTCAGACCCAGAGTGCGAGGTTCTTGCTTCAGCCGACTTGGGAAGATCGGGTATTTGGCGCCGTAGACTTCCCAGAAGCCGAATGCAACCAGAAAAGCGAATCCGAGGATGAGTGGAACAAGAACATGGGCGGATGTCCAGTCATACTGAGCGATGTAAGTGCCTGAGGAGGTAACTACAGGGGAGACAAAGTACCTGATATCCACCCCATTGCATACCAGCCATAAACAAGATCAATCCAACAATGCTGAGAAAGCCACCGATATAATCAACGCGTTTGATAGTCTCCCATTTGCTTAGACCTTCCGAGTTCACGCGAGGAGGTGGAAAGTAAAAGAGGATCGTGACCAGCAGGCCAAATCCACTCCAGGCGCCGCAAAATGCACCAACGTAACGCCAACCACTATGGGCTGCAATAAGCTGCGCCCAGAGGACGGCGGGGCAAAACGGGACAATGGTGAAGATCAAGACAGAGACATATTTGCCCCGGAGCCTAGTTGGTGCCATTTCGGAGGTCGCAGCCAGCGCTGTCAATTCATTGACACCGGCACCGGCGCCTGCAATTGCCATCCCGGCTAAATTCTGGTCAGCGGAGAAGCGAAAGTGCTAGGAGTGAAGAATACCAATGAATATATTCATTGTATTTGCGGTGCTGCTGACTATCATGCCAATGCAGACGAGGGACGCCCCAATAATAGCGACATATCGACGACCGATCAGATCTGATAGGGAGCCCACAAATGGACAGACGCCCGCAAGAGCTAAAAGGTTTGCCAGAACAAACCAAACCCATCTATCCGCGCCCCCAATGCTTGCGTAGACGTATGGTGGAATGCCTCCTGTGAATTCGGTCAGGAAGTTTGCAATGAGACATCGTCCATTATTGCAAAACGAGAGGAAGAAAGGCGTTATGAGAGGTCTCATCTAATGGTCAACCCACCGAAGAGATATACCGGAATCTGGCTGCCGGTCCATAGAAATGCCATCGCCACAAAGCCCATGAAACGACGGAAGGTCATCTGACGGTGGAGAAACGACTGTCAGCTACAAGATGTTCCTTTCTTAAAGACGAACAAAGAAGCATCCGATCAGAACTCACAGGAACCTCTCCCTCAGGACGTGCTGCCTCATCACTGTAGGTCCCCAGGCCAGCAACCTCGTTGTGGCTATAGGTTTGATCCTTATCGGAAATCATTGTTCCCGATTTAACCACCTTCTCCTCCGAGGAACTGCTGGTTGCATGATCTGCGATCCCCATGTCTCTTTCTACAGGAAAATGTGAGAAAGAGGAAGGGGGGTACTAAGGACAAAGTGTTCTCGGGGTTGATGCTGGACCCGCACTGTGCTAGCCGTGAGCAATGTATGAAAGAGACCAATATATTGCCAGCTTCAGCCGAGTAAGATTATATATTTTTTGTATCCTTTGGAGTTGGCGATTCTTGGCTGTATAGATAAACATGCCCTCCCATGATTGACCTAACGACCATGCGTGGGTCTGAGCGAACAGACCAAAGCTCAATCGGCTGATCCGTCCGGAGACGACGCGTTTTAAACGCAACCGAGGCATTTTGGCCAAATTCCAGTGCAGTCAAGGCGTAAGACGAGAATGCCGAATGCCGACCTAGAGGGACTAACGGGGTGAAATGTCCAAGTGGAGTAAGGTGGAAGGTAAAAAGGCGGGGGTGGAGAGCGTGGAGAAGGATCCGCCCCTTGTCAGGTGGCCATCCCCACCAATCGACTTCCTCTCTCCCCGACCAAACCCCGTCTAATCTCATGGCAAACACTAAGGTTTGATGGCTGGGGTGAGACATGAACCACTGGCGTGGCTTCTTTTGAAATGAGGGTTGGTATCCAGCTGTCTCTGTCCATTTTTATTGGATTCACTGTGCCTGGGGTTAGACCATTTGGCAAGTCTTAATTTCTTAGCTATATACATACTATCCAGATCCATGTTTCTATATATCATGTACAAGATATTACCGGAGAGGACCACCGTCAGCATTGCGGACCGAGAGTTGCCCTGCCTCCTTGGGTAATTTCTTTCTCGAGCCTTTTCTTTCTCGAGCCTTGTTGACCGTCGGGGTGTGTATTGGGAAAGTCGCTGGGACACAAGTTGGACGCCAGGAGTCCAGTCATCCCACGTGGTGTGGATGGTGTTTGCACCAGCAGAGACCGGCGCATCGACGGGTGTGAAAGCTCAGAATCGATCTCCAAGCGTCCGGAGTTCGTATGTCTTGGGGACCACGAAGAGGCCAGACGCCTGGGCACACACTTGGCCCACCGGGTCGCGGATCTCGCCCGTGACATAGGCCTTCCGATCGGTACTCCGTTCCTGATCGAGCGTGGCGTAGAAAGTGTAGAAATGTCCGGAGAAGACAGGGGCCCGGTAGTTGATCTCGAGGTTCGCAGTGACCCCGGTACGCTCCGGAAGATGCCGTACCCCAGCACGGCCCAGATGCTCATCGATTATGGTGCCAAGAGCACCGCCGTGGACGACCGTTGGCCAACCTTCGAGGCCAGTGCCCAGATAGACAATATTGACGGCCTTCTTCTCCTTGTCGTTCCAGAATACTTTCTATGCGTGGTGTCAGTTACGAAAATGAAACATCCCGAGGCTCATGGAGTGCCATCTGCCGGCATTCGGGCAGTCCTCCATTCGGCAGTTCGAATGTGCCATAGCTTTGGTGCTGACCGAGCCCTTCCTCCATACTGCCAGGGCTTGGCTTATAGAAAGGTGGAACAGGTGGAACAAACCTGGAACGCCACTCCTCTGCTCCCCCGCAGCAAGCCAGATGTAAATCGATTCATCTTGTCGTCGTCCGAGTAATTCCTGTAGACGTCATCCTCGACGTAATCCGGGTTGTTGCGCAATTTCTTCACGATGGGGAGCTGGTGTTCGTATTCGTAATGGATCTCCTCCAGTCGACGACGGTCTTGGTCGGATCCTGGTCGCGCTGGCGCGGAGACCTTCTCGTCCATCCATTTCCCAGCAAATGTTCCAAGAGAGCCGAAGATGGCGGCGTACACCAGGCGTCGGGGCCACTTGGATGGCTCGGATGTGGGATTCGGGGCGACAGAGCTGACGTTTCTGGGGGCTTGGAGCCTGGACCGCGAAACGAATTGCGGCCCAAGTAGCCGTAGCCGGGACTGTAAGGCTCTGCGAGGACCAAACATCGTGATCACATCGCACGGTTGCACAGAGGACCAGGTGAGCGTTCGGGCGTGGAGCGATTAATGAGGACGGAGTCTTGGCGACCTTCGGCGCGACAGACCGAGGTTGGCAAAGTATAATAGGGGCCTGAGGCAATTTATATCTCACGTGACGACACACAGGATGAGGAGTTGTATGCGATCAAATCCATCGCTGATCGTTCTTGTACTTTCTCGAAATGTAGTTGGTTGATTACTGCTACTACTTCTTTATACGTACCCTTACCCTCTTCTATTATAGATTCTGGTCGAACGGTCAGAGAGGATGCCCCGTCCTAACATAGTCGCTCGTTTGGCGGTCGCTGATGTGACATGAGAAATACAGCACATGCATGTATGTGGTTCAGAAGCCAGAGTCGGTTGAAATATGCAGACAACTATGATCATCTACACGTGGTGGTTCGCGCAGTGAGACCGATAATACCACAGTATCGGCCTCCCGGAAACTTGAATGGCTGCGTTTCACTAACGGCGCAAAGTCCCCAGGGTCTGAGACAACGGATCATCATCGCTGCTTGGTGTGGGGGTACCAGCCGATGAGCAGACATGGCGACCAGTCGAGTTTCGGCTCTATGAAAAGCCATTGTACGAGAGGATTGTCCCCCAGGAACCATCAGGCCCAGCCGGGAGACACGCCCCTTTTTCCCCCGTGAAAAGAACACATAAGATGGCCGAATCGAGTCAGAACAGGAGTCAGGACAGCAGATCTCTCCAGGTCACTTGGAGCCACCTCGCTTCTCTGCCTCGCGGCTCTCTTCCAGTGCCTTCTGCACCCAAGAGGATGTGCCTGCCTTGTCTGACGACGGCTGCTTGTGGCGGGTGTCGACAGACGCCGAGGAAATCTGCGCTTCTCGACGAGCGGTATTGATCGAGCTGATGCAGTAGGAGCAAAGAATGACTGCCATGGAAAAGGCAGCTACCGGGGCGCTGAGGGACTGTGCACGTCCAACTGGGCAATTAGCAATGGTCCATCGTTCGGCATAAGATATGAAGGGTGAAGAAGGTCGAGATAGATCAGAACTAAACCCTGACATACCCCTGGTGTCCGTCCGAAGATTTTCCCGGCCATTGTGCACGATTCGATGCTATCCGGAGTACAACGGAGAGAACGTCCTGCTCCGGACTTGCCAAGGCGATTGTTCACCGGGAAAGTCACATGATCCGGCCGCAGCATGGGGAAACTTTTATCAGATGGAATACGATACGATAAGCCGGTATTGATGCCTGTATTGATTACATCCCGTGGTGACCGGTCCGCTCGCTTCGTAATGTGTGCTCTGCTCCCTATTGTTGGTCCATCGGCGTCAATCTGGTTCCCTCCAAACCGGTTGACTACATCATATCCAGTCCACCAACAAATCATAGGTGGAACTGTCATTGCCAACCACAGATAACAGACCAGACAACTATCGGGTCCTACACCAATTACGCAAGAATCCTGCCATATCCCACTGAGTCAGCCGGCTATTCATCCCTCAGGCGTCACGTATCTCCGAGGCCGGACTTTGGGATGGCGACGGACTTACCCAATGTGGTTTAGCGGGTAAAATAAATTACTAACTGCTAAGTTAATCAATCAGTGATTTAATCTTTCTTCTTAAAAGGTACTAGAACCAACATCGCTACCTCCGGGCATCTCATCTTTCTTCACACTCCCATCCCTCATCACCACCACCCGCTTTTTCTTATCTCAAGACGTCACCGATTCGAAGTTAATCTCGATAGCCTCGTCTTTCATCACATAATGTTCCGTCGTTTGGTAACAGTCGCTCCTCGCTCGGTGGGCACTCTGGTGTCGCCTCGCGTCACCCCGGCCCTTTCCGGCCTGCAAACCGCCACCCCCGTCTCTAGAGTTGCTGCGCCTGCCTTCCAACGGAGAGGATACCACGAGAAAGATAAGTACCCTTGGAGTCGGGATGGATGAGCGATTTGTTTTCGTCGTGAGGAAAATGCTGACCGCCGTGCACTGCTAGACCACTACAACAACCCCCGGAACGTCGGTTCGCTGAAGAAGGGTGATATTGACGTCGGAACTGGCCTGGTGGGCGCTCCCGCCTGTGGCGATGTCATGAAGCTGCAGATCCGCGTCGACAAGGACACCAACAAGATTGCCGAGGTCAAGTTCAAGACTTTTGGCTGCGGCAGTGCCATCGCCAGCTCCAGCTATCTGACCGAGTTGGTGCGCGGCATGTCTCTGGATGACGCCGGCAAGATCACCAACAACGAGATTGCCAAGGAGCTGTGTCTTCCTCCTGTGAAGTGTATGTTTTTCGACCTCTGTTTCTTTTGTAGTGTGGCGACATGCTGACCGGACCAGTGCACTGCTCCATGCTTGCCGAGGATGCCATCAAGAGCGCCATCAACGACTACTACACCAAGAACCCCAAGGCCGCCAAGACCGACCTGGGCGGTACTGGCGCTTCCCTCCCCGACATGAAGATTGAGGTCGAGAAGACCGACGGCACTCCCGCCTCCTTGTAAACACTGCAAGGAGCATTATAAAACAATAAAAAAAGAAATAAAACCAAAAAAGAAGCATGATACCTCTTGTCGATACCAGTTGAAGAGATCGTTTTTCCTTTGTTGAGTTGTGAGTTGCGCTCGTTTAATCGGATGCTGGAGAACGACCGTGGCGAGTCCTGTTTGATTGCATGGAACTTTTGGCGTCGTCATTCCAGTAGCAAGACTGATTGGCCGATTGTATAAGTTTTTTCTTTTCTTTCCTACCTTATTTCTTTTCTTTTCTTTTCTTTTCTTTTTTTTTTTTTTTTTTTATTTGTCTCGAAGCAAGGAAGGCCACGTGATATATTGAACAGCAGAAGCGCTTACTTGTCACATTATTAGCTTAATGAAAAGCACTACGAGATAACCCCTCTGCACCTTTCTCCATCAAGCATAGACCCAATAATCTTCAGAAGCACACCTTGACCACACGACAATCTGCAGCATGCAGCACATGAAACTAGTGACCTGAGGGTGAGGGTGAGAATGAGGGGGAGGGGAAGGGCCCGAGAGTTACCTACCTAGTTATCCTTGCAGCATCACGTTCAGCTGGGGTCATCAACGTACGTCATAATCTGTCCTGCAATCTGCATGGATCCTACGTCGTGACCTTCAATAAATAGTGATCTTATACTATTTAGATTTCGGCATTTGATCAGCTATGCCCAACTGATATATACCCAACTTGATTAGTTTTCGAGTATAACTTAAGATTGACGTTGACCCCGACCAGGAAATCGAACCCCGACCAAACCAAGAAGAGGAATCCAACTATACCTACAGCCAAACACAAACTATAAGAATCAACCCAAAAAGACCACAAGAAAGAAGAAGAAGAAGAAGAAGAAGCAATCTACAGGAAAGAAACAGAGAAATCAAGATATCAGGCCAAAAAGAAAAAGAAAAGAAAAAATGCCCCTCCCCTCATCCAAACCCCCCACAACAACAACAACAACAACAACAACAACAACAACCCACCTCCTCCTCCACAGCCTCCTCGCCCTCAACATCGACTTCCTAATGGCAACCCTGACGACCATCCCGCCGGCCCTCGACGGGCCCGTCCTGGGCCCCCTGTACGTCCTCTCCCTGCAGCTCCTCGTCGCCTGTCTGGTTGTACTGCTGTTGTGCCGCACGACGGGGCAGGTGTTCGACCTGCGCGATAACAGCGCTACGGCTGTGCTGGTGCTCGCGTATGGGGTCTTCCCGTTGCCGGCGTTGGTGAGGGTCTTGGTTGATGGGGTGTTGCCGAGGATGTGTCGGTGTTGATGGGTTCTGGCCTTGAAGGTGGTTGAGGTTTTGTTGGTTAAGAGGAGAGGAAGGGGGATAGAGGGGAAGGGGGGTTCAATGGGAAGATAGAGGGAGGAGAGTGGGGGATAGGAGGTAGGTTGGGATTTCTTTTCACTTGTTGAAACCGGGTTTCAATCTTGGTGTTGGTGTGGTGGTGGTGTTGCCTCTGTAGTTGACTTTGCAGACTGTCTTTTTGGTGATATTTTATTTTGCTGTTGCTGGTGCTGATGTTTTATCTATAGAGTATCCAATATATAAAGACTTGATATGGACCCCCTCCACCACGAGAGTTGCCATGAAGAGTAAAAACACCAAATACTGCAGGACGACACGGTAAGCCTGCTTAACTTGACTTCTCTTTACTTTCTTAATGTATATATATATACTTCGCACCATGCTAATGTCACGTCCTATTCTAGTTCCCCTGGTATACCGTACCGGCTACTACTACAAATACAACGAGACGAGATACTACCTCTAGTACCATACTACTGACAACTACCGGCACAACCTATCTATCAATTAATTTATTCGCCAATCTATCTATGTATATGTATATATGCGATGTGCTCCACACCCAAATCACGGCCCGCCTCTATAGATACACACTCATTTGGACCTTTATATAGCCGTCCATCCATCGCAACCTGCCTGCCTGGCAGGCAGCCATGTATAATAACCCGAAGAAAAGAAGAGAAAAGAGAGAAAACGCCAGCTGCGATACTGATACATATATGCTCCCATCAGCGCCCTGTCGTGTATATATATTCCAGTTCAAGGGTCGATCAAGGTTTTGCTGTATCTTGTATCGTGGATAGAAATTGTTGATGTTGGTACATGTGGGGGGTGTCTATAATGAAGCGAGAAGACAAGAAAAAAAAAAAAAAAAGGAAAAGGAAAGAAGGGAGGAAAAATACCGGGATCTACCCAAGCAGTCCCAGCCGGCTCTTCAGCGACAACACCGTCTCATACACGGAGAGCTTCAGCTCCACGCGCAGATAGCCAGCCCACGCTCGCAGAAACCGTAGAAAGTTAAACGGGCGGAGGACACCTCCCGTCGCGTTGATGTCGTCGATCTGCTCCTCGAGGACTGTGCGCGTCGCATAGCGCGCGAGGATCAAGAACGTGCGCACCGGGCCCTGGCGGGTGTGGAGGTTCTCGTCGAGGCTGCGGGCTGGACGACGTTAGTTAGTCTTGCGACACGGTACATATACAGGGGGGTCTTTATCAGAGCGTACTCAGATCGTTGGTCTTCAGGATCAGCAGGATAATGCGAGGGACCTGGCCCAGCAGTTCTACCAGCTGCTGCAGCATGCCGTCGCTCAAGGCACCGGACATGCTCTCCCGCTCTGAAGCATCGCGTGTCGTGGAAACAATGTCTTTCTTCTGGAGAGCGGTGTAGTCCCGTCCGGTGATGGCGCTGGCGAACAGCGGGAACTGTTCGTCGGTGATCCCGGCAACCTTGCGCGAGTACTCGCGCATGTGGTCCACGTCGGACTCGATCACTGCCAGCCAGAGTTTGGCGTAGTTGCGGCGCAGGTCGGTGGGGATGTCGCGGTACAGGCCATGGTCGTAGAGGATGATCTCGAAGTTATGGCGGCGTCCGTTGGGGTTCTTGCGGATGGCGATGTTCCCGCCGTGGGGATCGCAGTGGAGGGGTGCATTGTCGCCGAAGATCATCTCGTTGAAAACGTGGGCTAACTGCGCCGACACCTCATCGCGGTCGATCTGGTTGGCATCCAGGGTCTCCAGATCGTCGGGACGACAGCCAGAGATGAACTCCATGACGAGAATACGCTTCTGAGACCAGATAACTGCACTTGTCAGTACTCGCCGGTTGACTAACTGACACTAGCAATAGAGACTAACCATCGGGAATAACGACTGGCGCATCCGAGTGTTTCTTGAAGTACTCGCTAGCCCGCGTAGCATTCTGACCCTCCATACGGAAATCCAACTCCTGAGGCAGAGACAGGTCCATCTCGCGGGAGAGCCACTCGAGATCATACTCAGGGAAGAACCGCTTCAGCATGGAGAACGTGAACCTCGTCAACGCAAGGTCCAACGGGACCCACTCCGCCAGCGCGGGGTGCTGCACCTTGACAGCAACCTTCTGGCCCGTTTCCTTCAGCGTACCGATATGAACCTGAGCAAGCGAAGCAGCCCCGATGGGCTCCGGGTCGAAATCCGAAAACAGCTCGTCGACGCGATGGCCCGTGTCGGCGACAAACATCTGCTCGATGGACTCGATCGACGAGACGGGGCATTTGTCCTGGAGGGGCACAAAGGTCGTCGTCCACTCCAGCGGGAGCAGATATCCCATGCTACTCAGGTGTTGTCCCAGCTTAATGAATATCGAACCGTTCTTCTCCAGAACGCGGAGAGTGCGCTCCGCGCATCGCTTGTGGCATGCCTTCAGTATTTCGTTCCGTTCCTCGGGGGTCGACGTCTCTTGCTTGAGCGTAACTCGGTAGCTGTGATCGCACGCGTCAGCTAGCCAGATCAATATATCAAGGAAATATAACCACAATGACATACTCATTGATACAGACGGCCAGCGTGCCCACCACCCGTCCCGTTCTCGCAGCAGCGCGATAAAGATGTTGAGCCTGGTCCGAAAACACCGCTGCGCCAACAACGATCGTCCCTCCAACGACAGCATATTTCACCAATTTCCTCTGCGATCCATTTGAGCCACCCCCGGTATTATGCGCCTGTCCAGGTCCGGTTGTCTTCGTCGAGTAGGAAGCCGCATGTGACCAACGTGTTCGGGAGCGTCGCGCACACGCCTCAGTCCGTATTCCCAAGCGACCCAAAATACCACTCGGGGGAGACACGATCGGCGCAGGCGCACACTGAAAAGACCGTGTCCAGGGAGTAGCGGTGGAAGCGTATCGTCGAAGTGTCGTCGTCGCAGGGCCAAAATCGGACGCCCGCGGCGCAGCCGAGCGGAGGGCCGCCCTCATGCCGAAAAGTCTGGTCCAGACCAACCAACGTAGAAGATCAGAATATACAGAAGACGGCCTTGCGAGAATTCTTCCTCCGGATCGGACACTAGTAAGCCATTGTACGGCGTGCGGGAGAAAACAGCGAGAGGATGGTGGGTGGCGTTGAGGAGAGAATAATTTCTTCGACAGGGCGAACTTCGGACTGAGAGGAATAATTCCGAGTGAAAGTTGACCGACCCACTATCTCCGTTTCGCCGCCTTCGCAACTCTTGCCCTTTTCCCGCATCTCACTTTGGACCGAGGATGTAGATTGCTAGGTATTATCGTACACGACCACTGGCTGTGATTGCATTTTATTCCTTCAGACAATTCTTCATGCATCGTGGATCTTTACTCTACCCGACTTGGTCAATTATACAATAGAAGATAGCGTTATCACATGCCGTACAATATCTACATTCCGACAGACTGTATGTTCATCATCGAGCAATACAACACACAAAACTCCCTGAGCCACATCGTGAGCCGGCAAACGCAGTCCCATATTCGCGAACCACCCCATGTAGTATGAATCCTGACATCCCAGAAGGGCCCATGACAATCGAAAGATCAAACCCCCAATGCGCCATATTATGCAATGTACTCCAACAACCGTCGCGGATGAGACGGGATCAACATGAAAATGTCAAGAGCATAACCGGTTACGCCGCCCAGTCCGTGTCCGTCTGAGTCGGGCGACGGCGACGGGGAAGAATCGAATGTCGTCGAGAAAGTGAGCTCGGCGGTCGAGGGTCCTCTTCGTTCAGGAGCTCGGCATGAGACAGTCGGTTGGACAGAGGTCGTGACAGTCTTTGCCTCGATGCGCCCGGGTTTCCACCATTGACCCCTGCTACAAGGCCGGGGCTGGCCCCGTCTCTGCTTCCAGGTCGCAGCGCCAAAGCAGAACCGCTGAGGGCATTTCGTGGATGTCGTGGACCCTCGCGCCCTTCATAGAATCCCTTCGATTGACTACTCCTATGCGGTGTGGACGGCGCGGATTGATTCGCGAGAAAGCTAGGAGGCGTAGCGGAAGTACTCTGTCGCCGCAGTCCGGGTTTGCGTTTGCCCAGGCCATATGCTTCGCTCTTTTCGTTAGATTGAATAAGCTTACCGGCCATGTCTCTCACAAGAATGGCAGGATCTTGTTCCAATTCTCGGATAGCTTCGAGTAGATCATATCTCGCGAGAAGACCTCCTTGCTCCTCTGTCGAATCGCAAATACTGGCTATTATTCGCAGCAGGTTCAAGCGAACCGCGGCCTTGTTGTGGTGTAGCTTCTGCCCGATCCTTGTGAACAAATCTGGTCGGGCCAAGGTGGAAGCAATAGGGGGACTGAGTCTCAGGAGCTTCTGGAGCGGTTCAAGAAGGTTCTCGAAAGCATTGGCCTTGGATACGGTCAGGCAGCGGACAATAGCATCCGTAAACGATGATCTGTCAGAGCGGCCGTCCAGGAGGTGCTCCTCAACCTTGGCTGTTTCCTCTTGCAGCCTGGGGAATGTCAGCTGATGCTAAAACTTCTAAACGGAGTGGTACCAACCATGTGAAGATGGCATCCAGAGCAGTCACCTGCCAATATGGATCAGAGAGCAGAGAGATGTAGAAGGCCAGCCCTTTATTGCGCCACAGCTCACGCCGTCCAACCTTCCCAGATTGGGCCATGTCGCAAAGAATCGGCAAAGCAAACTCCTTCAGTGGCCGTTCGGTCTTCACTATCTTTTGCAGTAGTGGCACAATGCCATTCAAGGCGGCATCCTCCTGTCGGGATTTGTTCAAACGACACATATTATAGATAGTGTTCAAGATCTGGTTAGACACCTCCCGGAAATGGGGACGTTTTATAGTCGATCTTAGGAGTTCGGTCAGCACGTCTATGGCGTTGGAATTCTGCAGCGAATCCAAAGTTGTCGACAACATGGATAAATTTTTGATAAACTTCAACATAGTGATCTGATGAGCAGGAGTCATGCGCTTCAGCTCCTTGAGAACCCCTTTAAGCGACGTTAGCAGCATATGGCAGAAATCGTCAAGGGCGCCTTACTATGAAGGACAGTCCGCTCAGAGACCATTTCTTTGACATGATTTTCGGCCTGAGAGAAGATAAAAAAGATGTTCGCAATCCGACCTTCAATGATTTCTGCTAATTCCCCTTCTTCGTCAAGTACGCGGCTCAAGACGAGAGACAGGGGATCTAAGACAGAATTGCGCGATAATATTCGGCAGAAATCATTCTTTGGCGTCGATCCCTGAGCTCTGTCAGACTTCTGTTTGACATGACCAGTGCAAATATAATACTCACCTGCAGCTCAAAGACATTCCAGATCCCATTGACTCCGATCAAAACGAGATCACGTTCATCTTCATAGTCATCTTCCAAGAATTCAACCAGCACATTCAGGCCTCCGGCACTGACGAACATTTGGAGAGTGAGGGTAGACGTCTGATACATCTGTTGCACAAAAGCAGCTGCTTCAAGGCGAATCTCCCGCGGATACTTTTTGGAGGCAAACTCATTAATAATAGGGATACCTCCAACAAAACACAGATTCTCCTGGATCTCATAGTCGTTGTATATTATTGCGTTGACAATCCTCAGCAGGCAGAATACAATGTCACGGCGACGGCACATATCGAGGATTTCCAATATAGGCAGCATTCCGTGGGCACTTATGATGATATTTTTCGTTTCCGGAAGGTCACAGAAGACCGTCAAAAGCTGTTCGGAGATGTCTGCGAGAACGTCTTCATCCTGAGAAGTCTTCAACGAACTGACGAGGCCCTCCACCTGGTTGCGGAGCCGGGCATGCTTATCGCGTGCAATGTTAGCCTCGAGGTCCATTTCGTCCAACCCTTCCTCGAGTTGGGCGAATGGATCATCTTCATCATCCTGGTCTCCTAGCCACGAATTGTTGGATAACTTAGAGTTGAGCATCAATGTGCTTTGCCCCGAGCTACCGTCACTATCTGGTTTGTCTAAAGCGACTTCACCTGCGCCTAAAATGTCCGAGAAATCTTCGTCATCTTCTTTCTCCGCGAATCGCTGGATTTCGATCGCAGAGCGATGCCGCTTGACTGAAATTCGTTTTCTGAGCTGTGGCATTTGATCCTCCCCGTCCTCGGAGGATTCCTGGTATCGAGAAAGATTCTTTATAGGCGAGGATCCGAACAGCTCGTCATCCTCATCGACCTCCTAAGAAGATGTTAGTAAAGCCAAGACTTAGATACAAGCATGTTTACCTGAAAAGCACTGAGTTTGTGATCCAGCACATCCTCATTGGCTTTTATGAGATCAGAATAATCTTCAACAGAGTTCTCTTTGAAAAATGACGCGGGGCGCTGCGATCTCGCCGGCGGAACAGGTTGCTGCAAAATTGGCACATTCTGCATCACTGGCTTATTGGTCATCGGACGAGAAGGGGTCTGAATGTGCACGTCTTCTGGAATAGTTGGTTGCGCGTTGTAAGGCCGAATGGTCTCCTGTAAATCTGATTCTCCAAAGTCTTCAAACCCATCATCTGTTTTCAACACCGTGCCATCGAGAGATGCAAATGCCTTGAGCTTTTCAGAGGAAAGCATGCCGCCAAAGTTGTCATGTGGGCGGAGATGAGGCAGCTGCAACGCGCTAGGTGAGATAGCCGTGGCAAAGTCGTTATCCCAGTTATCTTCTTCCGTGGCATCGGGGGATCGGAATCGGTCAGCGGCATGTTTAGAGACCGGTGCCGGTACCCCGTCTTTCGTCGGAGTGCTCCGTGACGATGGCAAGACTTGTCGTAAGGGTGTTGAAGTTGGTTCATAACGGAACGTCCTATGCATTGTTCCCGTGTCGGGGGACCGTAGAGCTTCGTTCCATTCTTGAACGCTTCTCACCGCTTCTTCATACTCAGTTGACTTTTTGGGGACTACCGAGTCTGATCTGCGCGCATTAACAATCCAAGGATGCTTAAGCAACTTCCTTGCTGACACACGAAGATTAGGATCCTTCTGAAAGCATTGCATCAAGAAATCCTTGACGGCCTATTGGTGTGTTAGATAGTCAAGATAATACAAGCAACTGAGAAATACCAACCGGAGATGCGCCCTGCGGCAGTGGGGGATGGTCGTCGTTGACAATACGGAAAAGAGCTGGCATTGGCTGGAGATTATGGTACGGCGGCTTTCCTTCGAGCAGCTCAATCACTGTACACCCAAGGCTCCAGATATCTGACGCCGTTGTTGCACCAGAAAGCTCGATCACTTCCGGGGCCATCCAGTAGGGGGTGCCAACGACACTCGATTCGCTCAAACCAGTTGTCCGGCTGGCGACGCCGAAATCTGCCAGCTTGACGAGACCTTCCTTGGTCGTTAGGATATTTGCTCCTTTGATGTCTCTATGGATGACACCCTGCTCGTGTAGATACAAGAGGCCATAGAGAACCTGGGACATATACAATCCCACCAAGTTCTCGGGGAAGCGGCCGAAGTTTTTAGCGATAGAATGCAGGGACCCATTCTCGCAGTACCTTATGGCGTCAGTACCATACCATCGTGAAGAGAAGAAGGAAACCGTACTCCAGTATGATATTTAGAGTCTCAACCGACTTTACAAAACCCTGGTACTTGACAATGTTTGGATGCTGCAGGGGTGTCAGCCTCGTTCTCTCGACCGTGGTCCCGCAACACTCACGTCTAAATTTTTCAGGAGATCGATTTCTAGCTGCAACGCACAATATTAGCTATAAGTCCCGAGCAACGGGGGCAGAGCTCCTTACCATAATAACCCGGAGTTCACTCTTCGGCAGATCAACCAGTTTGATCTGCTTCACAGCGACCGTCTCGCCAGTATTCCAGTTCAGCGCCCTATAGACCGAACCAAATGCGCCTCTACCCAGACAGTCACCCAGTTGCTTGTAGACACCAGCGTCAGTCAGCACACCGCCAAGCCCAAAAGTACGCCAGGGGACCGCTGCCATACATAGTCTTTCAATTCCGCGACATCTTTCGCCGATGATTTCGATACTCTCTCGTCCTTTGCCTTATCCTCCCGTTTCGAGGGACTGGAGCCGAGTCTCGCCAGTCGAGATTTGACGGGGGTGCCAGGGCGTTTCGACGACGGAAGAGGAGGCCCCTCACCGGCCTCGGAGGCTCGAGATACCATCGCGGGGTCGAAGCGGAAGATAGTCAGTCCTCCTCGTATCAGATTTCGATTTCACAATATCGGCTTGTTTAAGGGTGCGTTTCAGATCGAAGGCGATGAAGATAAACGGGCAAGCGCCAGGGGATCGGTCGGGTCACTCATGTCAGCAAAAGACCTAGAGATAGCGAACATCCAATCAGTACAACTCAGAGACATTCTCGCGTTCGAATTGACAAGGATAGAACAGAAAAATAGAAAGTGAGCCAGACCACCGATGAACCAAGCTATACTTCAACGCCGAGGGGAAGAAAAAAAAATAAAAAAAGAAAAGAAAACATACTGACTCTGGAACTCTAGCCTCTAGAGCTGTGCTGGACCCACCGCGTCGTTACAGCACATCCGGATGCCTCTGGACAAGAGACAAAAAAAATTCCTCTCGATGGTGAATCAGAGTGATAAGGAGAACCATAAGGCAACAAGATAAGAACAAGACAGGGCGAAGGGGCTGGCTGTTGTGCCCGCTGGCGACAAAAATAGAGTTGGAGGGGATGGATGTTTTGAAGTTTCCCCTTCTCTCCTTCTCCACAGGGCCGTAGTTAGCTACCTGGGTATTTGGGGCATGACGCAGCGACCGGCGGCTGTTGTATCTCCGATTAACCTTATCGGACCCGAACTATGGCCTCATCCAGGCCAGTCCGTTTCACGAGACGAATATTGCGCTCCCATTGTGCGCTTTTAATAGATTTAGAGTGAAATAGAAGCTCTGTTTACTTTATGATGGCTAATATTCCGGAATGTACGGGTTAAAACTTTCTGGAAATGAACCGTTTAGTCATTCATTGATCACCATGCTTATTTGCACCAAACAAGAGATATCTATTTTACAAACAGACCTGCACGCAGCTGATAAAAGGAGGGGTATCGCATAAAGAAGACTAGATTACCAGCATTGTTCATACTCGATCCTTCTGTGCATCCCGAAGGAGGCGCAGTATGTCTGACACAAGGTAAAGACTACCTGCAATGGCCAGACTGCCTCCATCAGCCTTGCGAGAAGCCCAATTGAGGGCCCCAATGGTATCGCCTCCGAATGACTTGACTTCCCCAATCTCGGGGATCAATCGTACGCAAGCCGCCAGTTCTTCAGTCTCGGCTGCCTTGACCCAGGGCATACCGTCGACAGGGCCAAACGTCGTTGTGGCGACGTGATCGCCTGGTTTGATAAACGAGTGGAAGAGAGATGTCACATCCTTCCCCCGGGATGCTGCAATGACCCATGTGACGCTTTTCCCTTGCGAACGAAGTTTTTGTTCCACATACTGACCAAGGACCTCCGCCGACTGCGCATTGTGGGCGCCATCCAGTAAGACGGGTTCTGTGCGCGCGATCAAGGGGCTGAGAACGATCTTTTGCAGGCGTCCAGGCCATTCGACTTTGGACAGTTGCGGAATCAGGCTATCCACGTCGGACCCAGGTCGGACCCGCGGAAGGGCCAGTTTAAGAGCCGAAACAGCACCACACATGTTTGCGCGCTGGTGAGGCAATAGATCGAGATCTCTAAACACCTCGCCAAGCGATGGGGACAAGTCACCGGGAGCGTTCGGATTGGTGTATGTCGCACGCAAGCCGAGTTCTTGGACTCGAGCGTCAAGGGTCGAAAGTACTTCCGGCGAGTTGGTCCCGTCGACCACACACGGGACTCCGCTTTTTAGGATGCCCGCCTTCTCGCGGGCGATCTCCTCAATGGTGTTTCCCAGCAAAGACTGGTGATCCAACCCAATCTTGGCAATCACCGAAACCAGAACATTGTTCAGGATGTTTGTGGCATCCAGCCGGCCACCCATACCGACCTCGACCACTCCGATCTCCACCCGCTCATGGTTGAAAATCTCAAAGGCAGTAGCCGTCAACAGCTCAAATTCGCTCGCTCCGATCCCCAGCGTCTGATCGCGCAGCTTGACCTGCGCTTCTATATGGCGGAACAGCGACTCCTGGACCACGCTCTCGCCGATGGTGATGCAATCCCATCGGTCAATCAGATGAGGGGATGTGAACCGACCACATCGGACGCCATCGGTGGTCAGAAGATGCGATAGATAGGCACTGATAGAGCCCTTGCCATTCGTCCCCGCAATGTGAATCGCCTTCCAGGACAGAGGCGTCTGCTGGAGGAGACGGCTTATACGGCTAAGGCCCAGTTCAATCATTCCCGATAAGCGACTATAGATGACGAACCAGCATCACTTCATAGTTTAAAAGATTATAAGTAAAAGCAGCACTGGCGGAAGAGGTAGGAACCAACAGGGAGTATGTACAAAGTTCCGCCTCGCATGGGCTGTATGAATCGAAGACAGTGGGGGAAGAAGAAAGAAAGGTCAGTCGATCTTTGCAACATCTCTTTCTTTTCCGCCGAGTTATCGGGGAGCCGCGATAAGAGATTGGTGCCTAAGGCAGATACTATTTTGTAGTCAGTATCCTACGCCGATTAATTCTTATATTTATCAAATAAACGACATCAGTCATAGACTTTCTTTTTATAACTAGCCAATATAAAAACTAATTTATTTCAGAAGCTCTATGACCAAGACCCCGTTATCCTCCCAGGCATTCATAGAAAAGCATTTCCCGACCTCGGTCAGTTTCCCGAGGAAAAGCACCACAGGTTCTGCAAAGCTTGTTCTGTCCGGGGCAATTGGCCGGTAAATAAACTCCGGTTTGATCTGCCACTACGGTATTTGCTATAGGCGTAGATTTTGATAGTACATATCAGGTGCTAGGAAGTTGGAAACCCATTAGGTATGTAACTCTACCGGCAGTCACACCTCAGTTCATGCTGTCAGCGTTGAGCTCTCCAAAACCCAGAGGACGATGCTTTGAAGGACTCCGGTCCCAAGCTCCTACAGCTACAAGGACAATTGGTTTATGCAAGACATCAAGTAACAGTTTTGAAAAAATTTTCCACTCAGAATATTTATTTCAAATCTAAGCTAAGTATCAACCCGAAGGGGGATAATATATGAGAGAGCACCATGCGAGCTCCGTGAATTGTCCATGATCAGAATTTTCAGTGTATGAATAGTCATTTCCAGAAAGTGAAACTGGATCTACCATTTAAAAGAATGTTCATCATATCAATGGATAACCAAGACGGGAATTCGCATGATTCTGCGGTTTCATAAAAAAAATAAAAAAATAAAAAAATCATGAAAAAAAGAGAGAGAAAACCCGAGATCCTGCAAGACAGTCAGTCAGTATGACATGACTTGAATCCTTAATTCATTATTAGATCCAATATGCCAATGACAACTTTAGACACCATTGGCTGTCTTGCAAGCATTGCACAGAGTCATTCCCTGTTCTGGTTGCAATCCGTCGTGTGTGGGAGTCTGCAACGAAGCAAGTGTGTTGTGGGAGAATTTTAACCCCGGCAGGCGACTTTAAATCCCCACTGGTCACATGACCCCGCCTTTCGCTTGGTGGTACTACAACCAAGGCCATCTTTCGCGGTAGCGCAATTGCTTCCTATACTACATGTAGTACTGCAGCAAGAAATAGGTCGAATTCTTCCATAGGTGATGATGTTTTATTTGCTCTTTGGTTGGAGTACTATCAATGGCACAGTGTTGTCAAAATCATCTCAAAAATTTCCTTACGCTAGAGTAATAATAGCTTCGGTATGTTATTTCATTGGATGTGGGAAATGTATAAACAGGCTATGTACAAGGGAAATGCCAGCGTATTGTCAAAACAGAAACGACGCTCAGAACCAAAATTCTTCCGTAAAACAGCAAAGCGATCCATGTGATCGTTGAGAATTGCGCGCAGTGGAATCTTCACGTGCTAGAGTCGATGATCGCCATAATAACAATGATGCAAGTGACCATCAATGCCGAGGAAAATAGCTCGTCCAATAGATGGCGTTTCTATCGAAGTGGAAGGGGTAGTAGTGGCTTCATGGGGTGGTGTGCAGTCGAGGGCTATTGGCCTGCCTCTATATGTTGCCAATAGCCACACTGGTCAGGGGTGGGAGAGGTTTCATCACACGTGGACAGGCCGAGAGGGGAGGTCGGGCCCACGACGTGTAGCATTTCGGTCAGTGAGAAGTCTGCAACCACTCAAATACCGATGGCATCGTCAGGATTGTCTCCCAAAGTCTCCTGTTTTAGCCGTCCCTCGTGTTGAAGATGCCCAATCGTCTTCTTGAGGTATTCGTACGTAAGCATAGTTGTCATGGCAGCAGGAACAGCACGGAATAGGTTCGTGCCAATTCCGGAGTAGAAGGCGCGCCAGCCTTCCTCCTTCAGGATCGCCTGAAAAGTGCGGATAACGCCAGTGTACCGTGGGCGGTTAGGCATGCCGTCCGACGAAGCGGCTCCCGGTGGCCTACTGTGGTCCGGGTGCTGGTCTAGCGCTCCGCGAAAGGCGATCTCCCCGGACGATGAGCCTGGGACCGTTCTCTGCTGGGTCTGGAGTCTGGTTCGCAGCACTTCATGCGGATACGTCGCAGTGCTCGCGCAAACTTTGCTGAGGAAAGTCGCGAGGGATATCCCGATCCAATGGGAGTTGCCGTTATCCGGGTGTTCCCCAATGCCATAGCCCGTCAACGCCATCTTAAAGTATTCGTAGAGTGGGAATTGAATAGCCACATGTGTCAATCCCAGTAGGGCCGGTGTCAGTCCGGAGTAGAAAGAGCGGAACCCCTCGCTCTTGTACATCTTGCGCGCCGCGTCCCATGTGTTCTTGTAGTGCCACGGAGCCCGCAGCCCTTCACTGTCCGATCTAACACTCTGAGACATGAGCCGCGTTTTGATAACCCATATCGGATTCGTCACAATCGTAGAACAGGCGCCAGCCGTGATCGAGGCGTATCCTCTTGCAAGCCACCAACTGTCTGCAAAAGAGTATCAAGTTCAGTAATCCGCCAAAGAATACTCGTCACGCATATGATGGAAGAGACACTCACCGGTCGTTCCATAGAAATACTCCCGCGACCGATCGTACACCGCTAGATAGACAGCCCAGGTCGGCAAATACCCGAAAATCATAGGACCCAATCCTTGGTAAAGCCCGCGAAGACCATCTTGCCGCACAATCATCCTTCCTGTACCCAACATTCCCCGGTACAATGTTTTGGCTCCTACCTGTCCACCCCTTCGTGCAAACCCACCTTGGGCTTGCAGTTTGGTCTTGATCACATCCAAAGGGCAGGTCACAATGCCGGATGCCACACCCGCACTGGCCCCGCAGAACGGTGTAATGTAGGAATCCGGCATGCGCATAGCGAAAAATTCGAGGCGGTCGAGAAAACTCGAGTCTGATGGGATTTTGGAAGCCACATGGAGGCTGGACGACGGGACGACATCGGAGTGGCTAGCCTGCTGCTCCGGAGGACCGTTGGTAGGCCCCGGATTGCCGTGTCCTTCTGAATACATCTTTCCAGCCAATACTCCTGCAGTCTATCTGTCCGTCTTTAACTGTCACGAGGGCTCCCGGACTCGAACATATCGGTGCTCGCCCCGGAACCCTAGAAAAAAAGAGAACGTCCTGGCCGTAGGGCGGGAATGAGGATGAATTCTTTCGGTCGACACCGGTGTCGGGAATGGATACGACCTGCGCAAAGATAGGAACAGACAAGAGGAGAGATCCGAAGAAACCGATACCTCTGTCGCCGCGATCCAGACTATTCGGAGCACAGACGGGGCGGGGTCCCTAGAAGTAAGTCTCCTCCGCAGTATTCCAAGAGAAAAAGCAAATTTAACGGTGGACAGCGCCCATGCCCAATTAAAACTAAGCCGAGGAAATCTGACCAGGGTGGGAGAAAAGCCGAGTGAGGTGGATGGGGCGGGAAAGAAGGAGAACGGGAGAGGACGGAGGATTGTGGACGAGAGATGGAATCACCGTACGTCCAACTAACTGGTTCGTAGTCATCGGTCAGGTGGAGTAAAAATGGTTGACTTTGGTTTAGCTTCGACGGCGGAAATCTTTACGGCTTTCGGCCGGGGATGCACGGCCTCAGGCCACAAGCACCCGCACGTAATGTCACGTGGGCTGATCCAGGGATCGGAACGGGAGTGATGCCTGAGGCCAGAATTCGGATGTTCTTGGGAAAGTTCCCGCCGAGCCCGTCCATTTTGCACAACTTGAACTTCCTGTTCAGCTTCCCGGCTTCTCGCGACCTCCCCTTCAACCCCCCACCCCCCACCACCATACCGTCAATTGAATCCCAAGGCACCACCCGTTGGGCTCATTCACCATGTCCGCTCCTTCTCTCGCTAGCTACATCGCCAAGCGCCCGCTGCTGAAGCGCTGGATGATGCCGATTGCCAACTGGTACACCGATGCCGCCGGTTACAGGAAACTCGGTCTGCGGTAGGACACGCCTCCTTTCGGGCATTGAAGACAGGCGAATCCGGGTCATTGGGATACATAGGAGCAGGAGAGGTGGGATTGGTGGTGCGGCGACCGTCCACTGGCCGCCTGGTCCATATCCATGTCTCCGATGATCCGGGGAGCGTTTTCACGTCATCATGTCATGGACTGCCAGCAAGAACATCAGCTAACGACAACCAGCGCGGACGACCTGATCCCCGAAGAGACCGAGACCGTCCAGAAGGCGCTCAAGCGTCTGCCTCCCAAGGAGGCCTACGACCGTGTCTTCCGTATCCGCCGGGCGTTCCAGGTTCGTCCACCCGCCACCGCCCATCAAGGCTCATGTTTAATAACACATCTCACGCAGTGCTCCGTCTCCCACACCCTTCTCCCCGCTGCTGAGCAGATCACGCCCGAGCAGGTGAGTCGATTGCGTTCTTCCTCCGTGCCTATTTATGCCCCCAAACTCCACACGCGCTATCAGCCAATCCCGTCGGCCAGATTTGTCACCTGATCTGCGCCCCATAATTGATGCCTATATCGACCGGGGCGCGACTGGAAGCGCCATACATTGAACGATGGAGACGAAACGGATGCTAATTTGGATCGGTAGGATGTCGAATACCTGAGCCCCATCATCCGTGAAATCGAGAAGGAGGCCGCCGAGCGTGCGGATCTCGACAACCTCGTTGTCAAGCGGTGAATCGCTCGACCCTCGAGGGTTCGTTCTGGTTAGAAAGACAAGATTCCGCGGAGGGATATAGACGGAGGAAAAGCAGGGGCTTGTTGCGAATCGCGTGCTGTGCTCCACTTGGAAGTGCATGGCCTGGATGTTAATTCAAGTGGATTTATGTCGTTCAATCACGTGTACTGATACTGTACAAATTCATTGTCTCATTCAATCCAGGAGTAGACGAGCATAGCGACTGCATGGCTCGCCGGTGTCTTCGTACTGGTCTCTAATAAGTTGATATAGATGGGCTACATCCAGCACCACCTCGGATGTCCACACCCACCCCGTCATCACACATCCTTTATATCCATCTACGATATATAACAGCAGAGCATAAACAGGGTATCATCACGGCTAGGCCACCGTCCAGTCCTCAACTCAGCACAGCAACATCCACATTCTCTATCCGCCACATGTACCACATGAAGAGACTCCTATTAACAACAGTGAGTCAACAACCGCCTCCCCTAAAGCTAACATCAACAAGACTCACCTATACGGAGCAAACTTGGCAGCTACTTCCAGCATCTCCTTCTCCGGCATATACTTGAACTTGCCGCCCCCCTTCGCCTTAAGCTTGCTAACGTCTTTCCCCACGAACGCGGCACAGCCTCTCCTACCACATCACCATCAGTCAGTATCAGCCGGTCAACCCACCACCTAGCCATAATTCAGATAACACAAGTAGTAGGTCATCAGGGGAGAAGGGAAGGGAGGGAGGGGAAGAAACATACTGCACGCCCAAATCGCCCGTGGAGAAAACATCCATCCGCTTCAGCGCAAAACAAGCAAACATCTCCACAGACCAGCGCCCCAAGCCCCGAACAGCCGTGAGCGTCTCGACGAGCTCATCATCCTCCGCATCGAGAAGCATCCGCGCGCTCAGCTCCCCACTCGCGAATTTCTCCGCCAACCCCAGAATGTACTCCGCCTTCCGCTGGGACAGGCCCGCAGTGCGCAGAACGGCGATGTCGCATCTTGCGATCTCTTCGGGCGTGGGGAAGTAGTCTTTTCGGGGTATACCATTACTGCTGGTGCTATTATTACTATCGCCATTACTGTTATTACTGCCGGCGGCAGCGCCGCTCTGGAACAGCGCCACGAACTTCTCCTTGATGGACCTGGCCGCCGCGCCAGACACCTGCTGCCCGATGATGCTGCTGACGAGGCTGCGGAAGGGATCGACCTGTTCTGCGAGGCCCTCGGGCGAGAACAGCGGGCAGGGGTACTGCCTGATGACGGGTTCGAGGCGCGGGTCGGTGGCGATTAGGTGCGCGACGGCCTTCTCCAGGAGAGTCCCTGTCGTGGCTAGTGGGGTGGGACGGCTCTTCTTGCTGGGCGAGAGGGCCTCTGTCGCGGCGGGGTAGGCGACGAGGGAGGACCCGTGCGGGGTGAGAAGCGTTGCGTTTGTGCGGTGCGGCTCGACGGGTCGGTCGAGGGGTGGTGGGGTGGAGTTGATTCTGCTGTAGTTGGTGGTGTTGGTGGTGGTGGTAGCGGGTGAGGGATCCCAGTAGTTGGCGCTGGATCCTTGGTTTGAATCGGATTGAGCGGAGGAGACCTGGTCTATCTTTGGGGTTGAAGTTCCCGCTTGTCTTCCTCTTCCCTTTGCTGGGGGCTTCTTCTGCGCAGGCTTGCTTATCCCGCTGCTGCTGGTGGTGCTGGTGCTGCGCTGGGCTTTGCTGCGCCTGTTTGGTTGGACGCTGGGGTTCAATGATGCAGTGTCGGATGCGACGCTTAGGCGGGAACTGCGCCGTAGGGCTGTCATCATTTCTATTATCTGGGGTGGATATAGAAGTGCTAGTTTGGGTATATACGATGTTGTTTGTTTGTATTGTACTGGTAGTAGTCAAGATAAGTGCTACCCCGGAATTCAGTTGTTGGTGGTGGTCCGGATGGAACTACCCGCTTAGGTCATCACCTCGTATTCACTCAGTCCGGGATAAACATCGTGTTTGATATTTACGAGGATGACATCGAGTTGAGTGTCCTAGAAATGGGTAGATTTTTGATAAATCTCGTGTGTCAATTTTGTGCTATAGGCCATTGATAGCCCATTACGGATACTATGTAAATAACCATCTGGCAGTTGTGCAACATGTCGGGTCCATCAACGTCCGATCTACGGATACATATATAATATCACAGCCCAGACTTGGCATGTATAGTAAACAAGTAATAATATCACCAGACACATGGAGGACTCCAACATAGCCAGAAATTAATAAGAAAGATTCCATCACTGTTTACATTCCAAGATAAAAATAACCAAAGGTAATTCATCCATGGGTAGTAGTAGTATTCCAAGACAACACCTACCTTTAGTAACATCCCGAACTTGCCGAACACGGCCACCTGCCAGCCACACCAACAAACATGTAACCCACTGGATACCCAAGACATGATTCGCCCTGTGTCACAGCCAGAAGGTGGAAAAAGCACACCATAACCCACCGAAGCTTTCCCACATTCTTGGAAACTCAGCCATGGACTGTCGCTGCGTCCCAGCCAGAGCAAGAATGTGTGGTTGTTGTGCGGGTACACCAGAAAGAATGCGGGGGTTGGTTTGGTTTTGTTTGGTCTGGGAATGAACAAAACAGCTGGGTGTATCTCCACTTGCTACCACACATGTTGCTATTTATTGGGCATATGTGGTAGGCTGGTTGGTACTACGATGACTGGATGTGGTGAAAGAAAGAGAGGGGAGTTACACTAGTTACGGTTCTTGCGTCAGCTAGGAAGAGCTTGGGTGGTGGTGGTGGTGGTGCTACGTGTGTATGACTGGATTTCTTTCTTTCTTTTTTTTATTCTTGATTTTATGGACGTCGATGCTGTAAAAGGAGGTGAGAGGATGACACCTAGCAGATGATATATAAATGGCAAAAAGAAGAAAAGAAAGAAAGAAAAGAAAACACAATCATGAGATTCATTGCAGTGTCGAGTAGCAGAATAGGGGCATGTCATGCAGACTAAAAAGCTTCGCTGGACAAAAGGGTGATGGTGTCTCCATCGTCAGTTGGAAACTCAATACCTTAGCGATATTACGTAGATAGTGGAAGCGAGTAAGATTTCTAGCAAGCTTTAGCACCAGCGATGGCCAAAACAAGTCCAATCAGAGGAATAGAAGGCTAACAACTCAGCGACGACGTTCCCTAGCCGTCATCAAGGAGCGCCAACTAATAATCCTGGTTGAACAAGGCATAATTCTGAAAGCAAAGGATTCTAAGAACCGGGTTGACAACATCTGTCGGGGCGATGATGATATTCAGCGCTAACGGGGAGGACTTCCTACTACCTCTAGACTAGTACGGAGTCAGCAATAGTATTACGAGTGATACGACTGTTTCAGACGGATTACTCTTGAACCACATGATGCATGCTTTTATTTCTTTATTCCATTTTATGTATTTTATATTTTATATCTTATTTTACTGGGGTCTTCCCTACCAACACAACATCGACGTGGTGTGGCCGTAGATCATACACTGATTGAGTGTGGCTATTGTATGAAAACAGCCAAAAAGGGTTTCACTCAGCTCCTGGTGACGACTATCTACCCACTATGTCGCCACGGCCGAACACGCTTCTTTACCTTTCCCATGCTGACAACAAGGGATGGGGAGAGAGTTTGGAGAGCTGGTCTTACGGGAGATACTTCAAGTTACATACACATACCGATAGCAAAAGCGGATCCTCCTGACGGTGTTCATCATGTTCATCAAGGCAGATAAACTCGTCGGGATGATGTTATGGGAAACTTATACAGCAATGATAGTCACGAACCGAACTGTCATTGCAGTAGGACTGGAGGGAGGTGCTGTATTCTCGTATCTACCGTCTACCTTCATCAAGGTCAGTTTACTGGCAGTGTAGGAAAGGAAAGGGCTATAAGCGGGCAGGAGTTGAACGCGCTGCTTCATTAAACACACCACTCCATAGTTAGTTACTGACGAGGCCCAGACTGGAGACCCTGAGGTGAAAACAAGCAATTCCTATGACCAGTCATCATTTCAATATTCAATAATCATCAAAGCCTCCCGAGATGAAGCCCCATCGTCCAGACCCTCGACCCAAGAAGCTGTGGATGATTGTCGTGGACGGTCGGCCGCAAGCGTCACTAGCCCTCCAGCCAAGCCGGTCCAGTATTGTGATGGACCCTTTGATCGACTCTTTGCCACCACGGATCTGCCTGACAGGATTTCTCAGCGACGATGGAAAGGAAACCGAATGCATCAGAAGGCAATCAATCAATCCCAGCCGCAGCGTAGTCTGTATCTGTATCCAATCCACAGGACAGCAGGGTACTTACGGGATAGATTACAGGAGAGACGATGGGCCTGGGAGAGGTTTGAACTAGTTCATTTCTCATCGCCGCGGTGGAGATGGATGGATTAATCACCCATGGAAAAAAGGACCTACAGGACTACAGGGACCTGCAGGGGCTGGGTCCATACCTGGTATTTTATTTACTTCCTTACCTTACCTTGATTACCATTATTTACCATACATCGTACTGACTACGAAGTTATGCACACGTGATGACAATGCCATTGGACGGGGTGCAATCCTTGGCTCCCATTTCGCCACTCAACCACGGTTGCTGGGTTTATTCTTAGCGATCGTTGGAGAGGATTGGATTATTACTTTAATATTCGGAAGGGGAGGGGACCCACTTCTTCCATGGTACCTGACTTAACCCGACTGATTGAGTTTTTATGCAGATCTCTGGTCAAGAATATCGAGATGCAGGCCTAGAAGCGAAATGATACAAAAGGGAAGGGAAAGGCAGCTGAGAAGAGGGAGATCGTTGGAAGCATCTATCTTTTCTTTTTCTTCTCTTTATTTTTATCTTTATCTATTTATTTTATCGATCAAAATATTTGTGCCATGTATAACAGCTGGTGACTGGATTCTTCGGAGCGGCAAGTTGCGACCTACATACCTCGGACGGGCTGTAAGAGGGCCGACTGAAGGAAGGTCAGCTGGTTTCCGGCCATGGCTAAAAATGTGACATTCTAGATCTCGATAAGCACCAGGATAGCAACCAGAATCATTGAGCTGGAGGATCATTGTGTAAATTGAAGAGTTTCATTGCTGGACGGGAGATGGTGATCAGCTGTAAGAATTATTTTAGACGGGACCGATGAGACCGTATGTTGGTAATATGCCTCGATAATGGTATCCGTATTACCGGTTTTCCGTGGACATCGGGCAATCAATCCTCTTCCTTTGATAGTTCCAGTGTTGCTGATCTGCCGATAGCAGAAGCCTGCTGTCACAACATCGACACTGGAATGGACTCATCCCATACCAGTTGGTGGATAGATTTGGATTGATTGATTGTTTATTTTTTTTTCCCTATATTTTATTTTATTTTATTTTATATGTTTTATCCACCGAGTATGGATTACCAAGCATGGCCGTTGACAAGACAGCGTGGAACGCAAGGTATGTATGCGCCCACCACACAGGCTTCGACTTTCCAACTCTGTCTGTATTGATGTTTCTCCCCTTGTCTCCTGTCATCCCCCTTACCGGTTCTGATCTGGTTCGGCATCGCGACCGTCTTCCAGACGATAAGAATAGAATGAACAACAGGTGCGCTCTACCCAGTCGATCGATCTTCCAGTCCCTTCCGAATGGCAGACCAGATAAACGGAAGAGGGGTCACTCGCGGGGCGAATCATACACGTCCGATCGAGGCTAGATTATTGGTGAGGTGTTAGTCCACGATGGAGTCGACTCAAAACAACGGGGCCCATCCACTGCATTACTGGGCCAGAGGAAATCCGGATTTTCGTGGACGGATGGCCCCTTTCTGCGCGGGCTAAACCGAAGACGGATGAATCCAGAGATTGAGAACTCGGGTGGTAATATTACTTACCGTATTGTTTCAGCAGGTATCAGGCACAATTACCGGTCTTTACTTCCATTTGGTACTGATCGATCTATATTTACTCTGGACTCCGTACCATCACTCACTAGTTATTTAGCAATACTACGTACTAGGCAGAATACAGAATATACGTGTAAATATAGACGGTAAATATAGACGGTAACAAGGAGACCAAATTCCCCCCGGTCGCAGCCAGATCCACTCCCCTCATCCAATCCGTGCGCCACGCCTCCTTTCTTGTCCTCCCTGAAAGCACTTTGTTTCTTCCTCTGACGCTTCTCTCGCGTCCCCATCCCAGTCCTTCCTTTTTAATTTTTCCCTTTCTTTTTCCCTCTCTTTCCTCCCCCCCCTCGCTTTCTTTCTTTCCCTTCATTCCTCTGTAAAACGTGCTTGCCTATTCCGTGCATTTTCTTTTGCTCAGGGTTCAGCCATTCAAAGCTTCTCCTTCGTTGAAGCTCGCTTCTCCCTCTTCCACTCGTTTATTTATCGTTCGCTCTCCTGCTCACTTAAGCGATTTCGCTTCCATTTCGTCGATATTCTCACATACCTAGGGCCTTGCCGTTGCCCGTGATACATCACTAGTCTTCTGTTATTGGTAAGTGCTGTCTCAATCCCTCAGTCCCAGTGTCGTGTCACCCTGATCTGTTTCCTGTCTCTCCCCCCCATCGCGAATCTTTGTTCGTGCTGGACTGGTTCAAAAGTCGCAAACGCTGACAATCCATCCCATATAGTACTTATTGGAAGATACCACAATGGTCGTCCTCAAGTACGCCCTTCCCGTTCTGGCTGCGGCCAGCGCCGTCTTCGCCGCCGGTAAGTCAGGATGCATCCGAATCAGGAGAAGCAGAAGGAGAAGGAGAAGGAACGGTGACTGATTTGCTTTGCGACAGACTGCGGTAGCGGCGACACCATCAAGATCGAGAACCAGAGCGATCTCGACAAGTACAGCACCTGCAAGACCATCAAGGGTAACCTCGAGATCCAGGAGCAGGCCTCGGGCGATCTGAAGCTCGATGGCGTCCAGGAGATCGACGGTAGCCTCTCCTCCAACAAGGCCGAGAACGTCAGCTCCATCTCCGCCAGCCAGCTCAACAGCATCAAGGAGACCTTCCACCTGAGCGGCCTCACCACCCTCTCCTCCCTGAAGATGGCCTCCCTCACCAAGGTCGGCTCCATCGAGTTCACCGCTCTGCCCCAGCTGCAGAGCCTGGACTTCGACAAGGGTGTCACCGACGCCGGCGACGTCCACATCGCCAACACCGGTCTGACCAGCCTCGACGGTATCGACCTCAAGCAGGTCGGTCAGCTTGACATCACCGACAACCTGCAGATGAAGAAGGTCAACGTCGAGAGCCTGAAGAACGCCACCGGTCTCATGAACTTCGCCGGTAACCTCGACTCCCTCGAGATCTCCCTGCCCAACCTGGCCGGCGCCAAGAACATGACCTTCCGCAACGTCAGCGCCGCCTCGTTCCCCTCGCTCGAGAAGCTGTCCGGTCAGCTCGGTTTCTGGGGTGACAAGTTCGAGACCTTCAGCGCCCCCAACCTCACCGAGACCGGTGACCTGGTCTTCAAGGACAACAAGAAGCTCTCCAACATCAGCATGCCCAACCTGAAGACCATCCACGGTGGCTTCCAGCTCACCCGCAACGATGAGCTCAAGTCGCTCGAGTTCCCCAAGCTCGAGCAGGTCTCTGGTGCCATCGACTTCAGCGGCAAGTTCGACGAGTACGTTCCCATCATGCCCCCTTTCATTTGAATCTGTGCCAGACTGACTGTATTGTAGGGTCTCTCTCGGTGCCCTCGAGAACGTCAAGGGTGGCTTCAACATGCAGTCGACCGGTAACTTCAGCTGCAGCGAGTTCAAGAAGCTCCGTTCCGACAAGGTCATCCGCGGCAAGTACCAGTGCGAGGGCAACAAGGACCACCCCACCTCCGCTGATGGCAAGTCCGGTGCCTCCGGTACCAGCGACAGCAAGAAGCCCGACTCCAGCGAGGGTGCCTCCGTGATGAACGTCGCCAACGTCCCCGCCATGGGTCTGGCCGCCGTCTTCGGTGCCCTGCTCCAGTATGCCCTGTAAAGGAGTCGTCTCGTCTATATCACGCCGTGCGCGATTTTTCTGTTCCAAACCGTCTTTGAGGTTGTTTTGTAGAGTTGCCTAATACGCAATCGGGCCCTGTTTCTCGTCCATTGCAGTTTTATGATAATAATTGAATTCGTTTGAGCACCTTTAACCGTTGTGTTTGATTGAGCACATCTTTGAAGATTCTCTTGATCCGACTTTCGAAAGAAGGGGTGCTGGAATCCGTATGTGTTGGACTGGGGCTTCTCTTCCACCATTTGGCTGTGGGCTGAGACCCATTTTACTTTACATGTTTTATAGACATTCCTTTGCCTGTTCCTTTGTATGTTTGAATGCATTTTTTCTGACCAGCATGGAGACGGTAGAGTGTAGATGTATGTGATTATAACCCTGTACGCAATCCCTCGACGACACTAGCACACAGATAACCTGAACACTGGTCTCCTACCCAGAATGGGCCATGGTCTATCCAGTCCACGTACCGTATGCACATTACTGCGGATGGAGTCAGCGGGCGGCAAAGGGTGGGTATATGTATGTATGTATGTATGTCCTTCATACATGGTACAGCACAGCATGTAGGTAGGTAGGTAGGTAGGTAGGTAGGTAGGTAGGTATGTCGGGAGGAACAGAGGGATGAATATGGATAGGGATAGGGATAGGGATACCTAGGTGGGGGCAACTTCTTTTTTCTTTTCTTCTTTCCCCCTTGTCCCACCCTTTTCCTTTCCTCCTTCCTGTCTGTTGTATATCTGTGAGGAGACAGGAGGGAGGAGGGAGGGAGGGAGGAAGGGAGCTCGCGAGGGCAGCCCCGCGCCGCGCAGTGTGGCAAAAATGACCCGTCATATTTGTTTAGATTCTTAGATTCCCGACATGGACATGGACATGGACATGGACATGATAGTGGGTAGTGGAGTGGTAGTGGCTACTCAGAGCGCATCGGTTGAGGAATTAGCTAGGTGGCACGTACCCTGTAGGGGAGAGGAGAGTTTAATAGTTCGTATGGAAGTGGGATTGATGGATTTAGTTAGCTAGTTAGTTAGGTAGGTAGGTAGCTTGAGTGGGTGAGGGTGAGGGCGAGGGTCGAAAGTTCTGTACCTTGAGATGGATGGATGGATGGATGGATGGATAGAAGATACCTAGGGGGAGGGTGACGCTGGTACTATGGATGTATGGGTCACTCGATGTAGGGGACAGGATACTAGGTGAAGTTGGACCGTGGATCAATGGGTTACTAGGTAGGTACTAACTAGGTACTAAGTAGGGTTGTATATTGATTGGACTGGGTGTCTGGGATGGAGGTACCTAGGTGGGTAGATAGGTAGGTGTTTGGGAAAGTACTGTATATCTAGGTAGGTATCCAGGTATCTACCGATTTACACTAGAGGTACATAGGAGGATTGAAGTGTTCTTGGGTAGTAGTACTGAGATATTCCCCACATGCACGCAAGCAAGCAAGTAAGTAAGCACGCAATCTAAACGGGTGCTGATCGTATAATGTCCACGATGGTATAGACAGACTATAGATAGAGACCACGATGTGTGACTTGCACTTGACTTGAGCGTACTTAACGAGTTAGGTTTGGAGAGGAACTTACTTGGTTAGCTAGTTAGTTTAGTGCCCACTATCTATCCATCCATCCATCTACCAGGGTAGACAATTGAAGATAAGGAAGGTCAGTGCTGACAGAAACCTTCCTATACGAAGGATATTATAAAGTTCAAAGCTAGTAGTAGACAGCAAGTGGAGACTAAGTTTTGGCATGGCTCGTTTATACTCGGTAGCTGTGGGCGTGGATGTGGGTGATTGACTCAAGCTTATCACGCTTGTTTGAGGTGCGGGTGCCAGTTACCCTGCTAGACGATAGAGTTTTCGATAGTGGCTTGCTTGGTGAGTATAGTAAGGTGGATTGAGTAGCTAGCTAGCTTCGGGGATGGACTGGCTTCGGGATGGATTGGCTTCGGGGACTGCTCATGAGGGGATTTAGGCTTTGCGTGGCAAGTGTGGAGTTTATTCGGTGATTGATTTGGGTTGTATACGTGGTTGTCTTATGGATTTATATTGGTGCTTGGTATGATATCTTGTCGAGTAGTATATTTGATATAGCTGTGATAGGGAATGGATAGTATCGGTATTTTCTAGAGCTAGGGCGTGTTTACTAGCTTTCTTGGATAATTTGTAGACCATGTAAAGTGATTATATACTGTGTTCACTCCAAGCCTTATATCAGGATACTCTGTCAAATATCTATACATGCTCTATTGACTGGGTGTTTATTTTATTCACTTATATTAGTAATTCCCATGTCTTTCTCCCTGGATATCATATCAACTGATTTATAGGACAAGGTTGATAACGTAGAACCAATGTTAAACCAAAATCAAGACATGGTGAAGTTAATATAGCAGGTATACCTAAGTTCTCTGTTCTAGTCTCGAGGTCATCTCTTGGGAGCCTAATGCCTACTAACTTGCTAGACCCCTCTACTGAATAGACACTACGCCCAGAACAAGCCTATCTTAAAAAACAGTCATAATCAAGTCCCAGCACCCAGAAGCCACTGCCCATGTGGCTCATTCCGAATGCGCTGCATAAAACCAGTCACCAATACTATCTTCTAGTCCAGAACAGCATGTACCAGCTCCTGCATTCTCAAAACACTCTATCCCTTTTGCATAGCCGCAGACGCAGAGAATAGGCTGGACATTGCCCCCTCCCAACGCTCAATAACTGAACATCGCCACACAGCCCACGACAGCAATTGAATAGTTGAACGAAACATGAGACAAGAACCAGGAATAAGGCAGCAGCCAACCACCAAAATGATACATAAGTACGGAGTACATATATGCGTCGGGTCCTCTTCACCGTGCATACTATCTGTCGATGGGAGGATGCGTCTCATAATCTGTACCCAGATGGGCATGTACTATGTACGTACGTATGTACGTATGTATGTATCTATCTCGCTGTATGCCTTGCATCAGCAAGAGTACGTGATATGGCCCTTTCTCTCCCCTTTCTTTTTTGTTTCTTGTTTCATTTGGTTGGGGTCTGATTCTTTTCGCCTCCTAGCTAGATGTGTGGGCGGTTCTTCAGGTTCCCGTTCCTAGCCAGCGTCTATCCATCCGCACTTCGACCGAGTAATCTATCTCGGTGTGGCTCGCTCGGCTGGGTGAGCTCCATATGTGGAGGTTTTGAGGCTGCACGGGCGGGGCAGGAATATGAATCCTTGTTTTTCTTTATAAATAGAAGTGATGTGTGTAGAGAGCTCCGAGCCGAGTACGGAGTACGTTGTAGAATGGAGGAAGACGGAAGACGGAGTACTCCGATGTCTCTCCTACACTCCCTCCTTCCCTCACTCCCTCACTCCTGAGAAAAGAGAAAGAAAAAACAATGAGCCACGGTGGCAAGCGAGCCATCCAAAGCCCAGATTCAATCAATCCCTGCGGAGTGAGCGACGACTTTTCCATAAACAGCGTCTGAGGACCAGACTGTCGAACAGGATTCCGAGATGGAGTCTCCTTACGCAGCATCTGAAACACGGCACGAGTCAGAGCCACTCACTCAGCCTTGTATTTTTTTATTTTTATTTTTACTATTTATTTTTCCCTCCTGGGGGTGGTCTTTGTATAGATCTCGTGAGGAATGGGTGTGTTTCACTGGGTTGTGGACATACATAGGTAGGTAATATAATATGGAGAGGATGAGACGAGACGAGACGAGGTGATACGTAAGCGGCGCACGATGGATCTTGCAGGATTATCCATGCAGGGACTGTTTTGATTTTTGTTTCCATTTTCGTTTGTTTTGCCTTTTTTTTCCCTGGTGGTGTTTTGTTGAGTCTACATGGTTAATCTGATAGGGAGGTCTAGTTCGCTGAGCTATTCCCATGGAGAAGTGGAAGGTGTCAATCAGTCAGGACGGGAGGGTCAGCTAGATGAATGATATGGATCTGAATGCATGGATAGCGCCGGCCCATCTGTAGGTATGAATGTATGCGTACTAGCAGGAAAAAAGAAAGAAAAGAAACGGGAATGTACGTGCGTTGAAACGGAGACGCCGGTGGACGTCGAGGGATAGACAGATGGACAGGTAGAGGATGAACAATGCATTGACTGCATTGGGCGGAATTGGGGACTGGGAGAATCTGATCTATCCAAACCACTTTCTCCACATCTCTTGCTCTCCTCGGTAGTCGGAATTGTGAGAGATTCTTGGTAGATCCACTCTGGTGTGGTAGTCTAACGGATTGTTTCACTTGTGTTTTTCCTTTTTCTTCACTTTTTTTTTTCTCTCTCTCTCTTCTGTTGTTTTGGTATTTGTTTTGTTTTATACTGGCAGAGGAAATTGTAGAATCGGCATTGACAATCTACGAGTAGAGATATTGAATATAGAAGGCGTACTTTGTACTTGGGTACAACGCACAACAAAAGCGAGGAAATAGACGTACTAACCCCGCTCCATCTATCGAATGCCGTGTAACAAAGTCCTCCATTCACCCCTCCCCGTCGTGAAGAATCCGGTCTAGAATCTAGACAAAAGAAAGAAAGCCAGGATAGAGAGGAGGGAGGAAGAAGGGCATCCTTGCAGCATAAACTTCA
The DNA here is from genome assembly GCA_023619815.1 of Aspergillus neotritici. Lineage (NCBI taxonomy): Eukaryota > Fungi > Ascomycota > Eurotiomycetes > Eurotiales > Aspergillaceae > Aspergillus > Aspergillus neotritici. The sequence continues at coordinate 1,302,678 of JALZYL010000007.1, read as the reverse complement.
ATGGCCTCTACTCCCCCTCTCATCCAGTATACCAGGCAGAAGAGGACCGGGCCCAGACCACGACATCTATCGGAAAAAAAGACGAAAATCTCGTTCGGAAACCTCTCCCCGTCGCCTCCATCCCCCTTGGAACAACACATGTGTATACACCATGTGAGGTTCATGCGACGGCTGGCTGCTAGTTTCGCGTTTAGAGTTGGGGGACGGGAGTTCGTATTGGAAGGCTACGTGCCAACTGCGAATGGGATGAGGAATATATGCATATCGCACGTACAAGGCAAGACGGGAAGTGTGATGTGATCTTCACGAATTGGGGCACATCCTGGAGTCAATTGTGCTCAGGCCGCCCAGGGACGGAAAGCGAGACGGTTCGTGCGTGGATAGATGATGATGGTGATGATAGATAGAGGGATGCTCGAGATTTGATATTGCGCTTGTCTCTGGCGTGGGACTTGTCTCCTCCCTATCCTATCTTGTCTCGTCTCGCCGACGGTTCTAATTTATTTTTAGGTGAGGAGGAGCTGGGATCAATAGGTACAGGGAAAATCTCTGGTCCACTCCATGAATCGGGGAATGATAGATAGACAGGCAGGACTGCCAACTCATTCAACTGATGGGGCGCCGGTGTTGCTCTGACGTTAGACGCGGGCTAGAGCCTCCACCCAATATAAGACATGAGATAAAGGATTGGAATGGTAGCTAGTCAACGAAGCTACTGCAGCCCATGTAAGCGGTTGAGTGGTGGTCGTTTATCCTCAAGGCCAAGACAGGGCAAGTCGCTTCAGGACTTGAGAGTCAGGGATGAGAGCGATCTCGGAGGGCAACGAATTCCAATAATCATCGTCTCGGCAGCAAGGTTTCTGGACTCCCCACATGGGGCTGATGAAACTGGCGAACGGGATGTGAAATCCGGGAACCCATTACTGGGCGTGATGATGCCATGACTGTGGCATATAATTAACGAGCAGACCAAAAACGTGGGGCTAGCTGAAGAGGAGTTAGGGGGATAAAATAAATAGAATAAATAAAATAAATAAAATAATATAGCAAAATAGAATAAAATAAATTTATTTATTTATATAAATGAAGAAAAATAAAGAAACAATGAGGACCGGTTTCTTCATCCTCGATCCGAATATGACAGATCGTATCCGGCGTCTATGGGACCCACTTCTTAATAACACTCTAGACCCGTATACGGAGTATCAAGGGGCCCATGCTGGACGTCGAGCTCGGTCCGCAGGAGCTTTTCCACTGACGTACTCGGATTTAGCTTCCTGAGTTTGTCTCTGTAAGGGTCAACTATCCCTTCGTCGAGGATAATACCCAAGGGAGTAGCTTCACAACGATGGCAACTGTTGAGACCTGCACCCTAAATCAAGTTCCAACCACCCATACGAAAGAAAGAAAGAGAGAAAGAAAGAGAGAGAGAGAGTCTGGACCTGGACTTCCCCGAATCCCTAGCTCGTATGCAAGTAGGAGGATCAATCGTACGGACAGACTGCCGTTAGACGTCGCCATTACGATTCCAAATCATCTCGGCCCCTTCGCTCCATCCCCACCATAAATGGTCCAACGTACGGACTACGGTCGAGCCCCTAGACTAAAAACAGAAAGAGTCCAGAACGAAGGGATGGGAATGCCGGACCTGACAGCCGTCAAATCCCATCCTGGTCGCTGGGATCCCTCCATGACCCAGGAGGACGGGCCCGATAATGCGGCGATCAAAGTGTTCAGGCCCTTCCCTTTGGACGCCCGGAATAGATGGGTACAATGGGGTTTCTGAGCTCGGCATCATTCGGTTCTGATCCGCGGGAAAATTATCCCAAGACTGCGGGGGCGTGGGATGCTTGTTCTCCAGTGGTGATGGCGATGGCGACGCCCATGGATGATGGTAATGGGATGGGATGGGATGGGATACATGACACTCCGCACTTACACCTACACCTACATACCCGTCCCTGTGCATGACGGGGTATGCCAGATATCCTTTCCGTCTAGCTTCTAGGTTGCCTCTTTACAGGGGGAAAGTACTTTTGAACGGGTGAAGGGATTGAATTCGCCATCTGGGTCAGAGGTCCTTACTTCGTGCTATTTGGGTCCGTTGATGGATGATTGACCCTTGGGGGGCGAGAGCTGCGCCCCGCCTGCGCATCGGATGTTTAGTACCGCGCAGTGGGATTCATGATCGACCGTAGGGTGTACTTTTGCGCCAGACGAACCTCGCAACATGGAGGACGTGGTTGAGGCGAAGCAAGATCACGATCCAGATCGCGCGGGTGCATTATCTGGGCCCGGGGGGAACCACCATGTTGCGATTGATTTCGGACTGATCGTATAGGAGTCTCCACGATCTATTTCTGGGATGTTCATTCCGTCCATGATTTGTGGGCATTGCGGGTGATCTGGTGAATGCATTTGAGTTTTCTGCAGGTGATGCTTTCCACACGCTCCCCTTTTTTTTTTTTTTCTTCCCTCCCTCCCCCAATCTATTGATGATCATCCCTCTTTTCTGCCTGATCTGGAAGATCCTGGTGAGCTTCCAGGAAGCTTCTGGAGGGTTTCCCCGAGTTGACCTGATGCATAAGCGCCGGAAGCACAGTTCCGTCGGGGCCCTGGAAGGGGGAGGGAGGGGGGGCGGACCCATCCCGGTGCGCTTCTGGACTGGGGAACGTTTGTTTCGGGGTCCCTTTCAAACCAGGGCCCAAAGCAAGACTATTGGGGGGAGTTGATGCAAGGGGAATGCGATATCGATACTCTTTTTGCGTGTTTTTGACCCATGTGGATCGAGGAACCCGCTGCAGCGGTTGACAAATCGAGTTGGTCTGGGACGGGCATCCGGGATCATGGCACGTTGATTCGTCGATCTGGACCTTTTCTTCTCGGTGTTCTCTTTGTGATAGAGATTTTTCTTGATCCTTGACTCTTGATGAGAGGTCGAGGGTGGTTGAATTGGCCGGAAGGTGCTTACGGGTTCCCCGCCCTCGAGGACTGGATATTTATGGAGCATGTAGATGTATGTATGATATACATATTATTCTGAGGGTTATGATGATATACATGAGTGTAGTTTTATTCTTCTACTGGAAACCCGGTTGAGTATTGATTATAATCCATCTTCATTGTATACGCGGTTCTCCAATCTCCCTCTTACTGCCCTATCGTCACTTCAGTCTAGACAATAATATTGTGGATGATTATTTTTAACCCACTAAACGAGGATCAATTGATCTGTAGATCCACCTTGCTGGAAATATAATAAAATATAAATATAAAAAGTAAAAAGTAAAAAAATATATAATATATAATATATATAAGAAAATATTAAACAAAACACAAAAAGTACCCTCCCCATTTCCCCATTCAGACTGACGCAGATCCCCGAATCCCCATCTCGAGAGCTGTCTTGTCCCACCAGTATAGTCTGTATGATACATCCTCCTGTTGCGGAACTGAGATTCCATGTTCATCTGCAGTTCATCGAAACCTGGTCTCGAGATGCCCTAATGCACGTCCTGAGCGCCACCACCAGGTGGCGCCCTTCCCCCCTCTCTCTTCAGGTCCTTTGGCTCGCTCGATCCCCCTCGTTCCCTGGCTGCAGTGGATTGAACATATATAAAACATGCAGACGGATCGCATCCTTTGGGACATTCAGATTGACAAGAAAGGGAATATCCAACAACAACAACAACAACAGCGACAGTAATACAAAAAAACAAGAAAAAAACCAGAATCACAACCCTGTCACCTCTCCCATAGCAACCTCCCTTGATTCTCTATGGGTCTCCTCCTTGTTTCCTCTCTGTGATTATTGATATCATCATTGTTCTATTGCTCCTCCCCCTTGTGTCTCATCGCTGAAGAAGCTGTCTTTGTGGTTATATTAAACTGAGACACCCGCCGTCATCTGCACTCCAACATATCGACATCATTCGAGACCGGCATTTACTCATTAGACATTCGGATATACCCGCTGACAGACCGAGTATGATGTTTGAAGACATGGCTGACGACTCCTTCCGACGCTGCCCTCTTCCGTGAGTCTACTTACCTCGCTGTGTGTCTCTGTGCATGACTGACCTCCCAAGTGCCTTGCGATCCATTCCCCATGGTCCGAGTGCAGAAGTAGGGGACGACCGTCGCCTGCCTCCTCTTCCTCGGGGGGAGCCTTTACCCCGGGGCCCATTCAACCCATTCCATGCCAACCCCAACGCCCTGGCTCCCAGCCCAGCCAGCTCACAAGACTCATTCCCCGTCAAATCCCCCTGGCCGTCGGCCGAGCACATCGTGACTCCGCCGTCCCCGGCCAACTCCGCCGATAGTTCCTGGGCCGAGGCCATGCCAGCACAGAAGGTGTTCGACTGGCCCCACGAACTGGCTCCCGCCGACCTCCTAAACCTGATCGCCCCCAAGCACATCAACCGCAAGCCGCCCCTGCAGCAGCTGTGCGGCCGCAAGCGCAAGGGGAGCATGATCTCAGGCGATTCCGACGACCAGCGCGAAAAGCACCGCATCGCCGAGGGGAACCGCCGGAAGAACCTGAGCCAGCTGCACCGCGAGCTCGACAGCCGCATCCACGACTTCTTCCTGGAGCGTGCCGGATGGAACCCGTCCAAGAGCCTCCCGGAATCCAAGGAGCACATCGTCCAGGGAGCCATCTTCCTGATTGACTTTATGCTCCTCATCATCGTCCACCTGATCCGCCAAGAGAACGAGATGCCCCGACAACTGACAGAAAAGCTGCAGCCCCAGATCCGCTGCATGCAGCTCCAGCAGCTGGTGGCCAACCTCCAGCAGCAGAACCAGTCCACCCAGCAGCAGCTCAAGGCCGCCAAGCACGAGAACCAGCTGCTGGAGGAGCGCAACCAGGCCCTCGAGCTCCAGCTCAAGTCCTACGAGCACATGTTCCGTTCGCCGCGCAGCGAACCCGCCGCGCCCCGGCCCCTGGCCTCCTCCTCCTACTCCGACACCCGGCCGCGGAACATGCTGCCAGGCCTGCGGGTGTTCTGCGACGAGATCGGCGCCTCCGGGACGGAGCCCTCTCGTCTGGACCCGCCTCACACGGGGTCGTCTCAGTCTTTTGGCCATACGTTTCTGAGTCACACTCCGCCGACGACGGGGCCGTCGTCACCTGCCTTCCCGCCCGTCTCCTACTCTGTCCCGGTCTCGCGGCGTCCCTCTCTGGGGCCCTCGCCGTAATTGACCTTTTCCTTTTACTTTATTAATATTATCTTGCATGACGCCCGTCTGGGGCGCCCATTTCCTGTCACGTCATGAATCTCCTTGGTTGATTCCTTCGGTTGAGAAAGTGGCAAGCGTTCGTTCTGCATTGGACATTTGAGCCTTCATTCCATATTTTGGTCGTCTCTCTTGGCATAGCGTCTGCGGTGTACTATTTGTTTTCATATTTTTCTTTTGTTTGGGTGGCTGAGATTCGTTTACTTTTCCGCTTTCTTCAATTTGTTCTTCGAAGTGTTTTGGTTATTGTTTCCACGGCGTTTGGATCTGTCTTCTTACCGTGTGTCTCTCATTAGTAGATTTCGGCGAATCTGGAGTCCACGCGTTGTATGGTGGGAAAAAAAGGGAGAAGAGTCCGAGATGGAGGGGATTGCATTGGAAGGGGACTGACTGGCTATGGATGTGTATAGATTTCTTATTTTGTGGTTGACTGTTGGAGGAACTGCTTTGTAACTATTGTGGTGTCTGCAATTGATCTGGCTATAGTCATTAGCTTGTTGCTTGACAATTGGATTGACGTATATATAATAATATTTTCTGATTATATTTCTGGACCTTGGAAGATGGTAGAGGGACTTATGGATTGAGGAGGTTCGTCCTGGGTTAATCTAGAGATGGGTTATACTCCGTGAGGGTTATAGTCGCTTTCTCTGCTGGGTATAGGGTCGTCACCATATCACCATAGATTTTGGCGGCCACTGCACCAGAATACCAGGTAGGTAGGTATTCAGTCGGACTTGGATACTGATGTCTCAACTATTTTGTTGAGAAAACTTGAAGTCCAGTTCCTATCATGACACTAGCAGACTGACATAAACTCACATATAGACATCCCACTACAAATCCAGACACTTTAAGTCCCTTACAAACCATCATCATGATAAACCAGGATCAGCAATGGCTTCTTCTCTACAACATTTACCTATAGATACTGAAACACTCCTTCTTGCCACGACACTAATAACTACTCATATCCTTGATCCCGATCCCCATGGTGTCCATGTTTGGGATGATTCTAACTATGTTGGACCGCATTGGCTTGAACTACTCAGCCAAAGCGTGTGGAAAGACCAGAGAAGTAAAACATGAACATTGTACTCACGGTTCATATATCTAATCCCAGGGGAGTTGCATCCAGCATAAGAACAACAACATGGCCTTTTCTTTGAGACATGTAGTGAACATCACAGTGGGATACGCGCCATCCGTCTCCAATAGATTATTCCTGGGCGAAGTGGCTTTGGAAGTGGTCCGACTTCTTTGCGTCAAGGGTAGTAGGGAATAGCCTCGGCCTCCTCGCTACGTTTGGAGTGCTGTGTACTTTGTGGATGGGTGCTATCCCTCATTCTCCTCGCCGTCTGCTGGATTTGGGTCTCTTCTATTATTCAGGAGTATTGTGTGACGGCGACGTATATCTCAGAAAAGAGAAAGAAGATAGATAGCCAACGCCTGGTTCTAGAAAAGCCCATACGCAGTACAATGGACAAAGATATGGATCTATGCTCATATCAAGGGAAACGGGAATTGACATCACCATTCTCGTCCAGAGGGCCGTCAGCATTTTTCTGTAGTCTTCTAGAAGGTATATACGGTTAGGGTTTGATGGAAGCTGTCAAACCTAATTCCTGATCGACGGCGTCCACCGTCCAGTGTTTCAATGGGTCGAGGGTCTGCAACCATACGCAGTCTTGTGTTTATATCCAGCAGACTGGTTTTAAACCAGGCGGTTGTTCTAGTGATACCGGACAGTCGTCCGGTCAGGTTATCTCCAGCCCGACTGAGGATGGGACAGTTGGATCCCTAAGGGTGCCATATAGCTGCCCCAGGCTCTTTTTTTTTGTATTAGGTATCTTCATTTTTGCACTGTTATGATGGGTGATTTTATTTTGATTCATATTTGAGTTTGGTTTCTTTTAATCACCTAATTCCATTAGCAGATATTATCAGGAAGTGGATATCACCATCCAGAGGATCTGGGAATATGAAACAGCAGAACCATCTCCATCCATCGATATTATTAGATCAACCGGTGGGGAAGACGAATTGGGATGTTACCTATTGCCACTGACCAAGAGCTGTATAACCACGCACTTATAGTCACTTCTGGTCACTTCCCTGCCTATCTCAACCGTGCCCCAAGAGTCCCAGTGCGTCGGCATAGACAGATGCCCCCCATTCGGTCTTGGACGGCCTCCCTTCACTTGGGTCTTTAATTACTTTTCCTCTCTTGTCTCTCCCTGATTCGTGTCTTTTTCCTACCCGGAGATCATCCTTGGGACCGGAACTAGCCTGGGTTCCCTGCGTTCTAGCCTCATCTTCACTTCGTCCTCTTTCTTTCCCTTTTCCCTTCCTGTCTCTCTCCCTCTTCCCTCCCTCTCTGTCGGATCGCCCCATCCATCCATTCGTTTGGTTTGTTCGCGTGAATCTTGATCTTTTTTCCGGATTGGGGGTTTCTGTGTCACGACCCTCCCGCCACGAAAACCTTCTTTTTACTCCCCCGGTCAAGATTTCTTTGATGCCACTTTTGGGCTCCTTTTCCCCCAATTCGTGCTTCTTTCTTCCTCCACCCTCCAACCTCTCTCCTCCGTGAGAACCATATTCGGACCGTCCAATCGCCCCGGTGGATTGAAATCTCCGTTTTCTTTTTTGGAACCGGGCCCATTGTTCGAATCGCAGTCGATCACGAGTTTGCCTGATCCCTCACGACCCCGTTGACGCCACCATCCCCGATCTTCGAATCCGCCCCCTTTTCCTTGCGATCTCGCGGCTCCTGGTCGGATTCGTCATCCGTCTTGCGATCCACGTCGATACCTGATCGGTTGGAGACGGACGTGTCTGGACTGCATCCGCTTCGGTTCGGGGATTGCGCCTTGGATCCTCCGTCCCGGCAGCCTCACCAGTGGTGATCTCTCCCGGTCGATTGAACGCTTCTTCTGAGCGCCCTCCCTTCCGTTCTTCTTCATCCCGGAAAATGTTGCTCCCCAAAGGTGGTGTAACGTGGAAGTCCGCCAAATCCAGGCTCCCCCCCTGGCGGGCCCTTCTGGTTTTGGTGACGCGAACCCGGTTTCTGGCCTCGCTGGCCATCACCGGTTTGATCATCTTATTATGGCGTGGGATTAGTAGGTCGGCATCGGGGATGCAAAGGTGAGTTCCGCGCGAGGTCAGAATGGGGAACAAAATGGCGCTGACCAGGCTCTGCTCCAGTTTCTACTGTTATGGTCCCTCCAAATCGCCCATGGAGATGTCCACCAACGAGATGGTCCAGTGGAGCTCTCATATGCAGACTCCGGTCATCTTCAACAGCCACCAGCCCTACGAAGTCAACAATACCAGCATCGAGCGCATGGACCTGAACCCCGTCAAGTCCACCCCCCAGGCCGTCTCCAATTCCGAACGCGTGCTCCTCCTGACGCCCCTCCGAGACGCCGCCCCCTACCTGTCCAACTACTTCGACCTGCTCTACAAATTGACCTATCCCCACCACCTCATCGATCTGGCCTTCCTCGTCGGTGACTCCAAGGACGATACCCTGGCCGTCCTGAGCGCCGAGCTGCAGCGCATCCAGGACCAGGGCGGCAAGGTCGCCTTCCGCAGCGCCACCATCGTCGAGAAGGATTTCGGCTCCGATATCGAGATGAACGTGGAGGATCGCCACTCGTTCGCCGCCCAGGGCCCGCGCCGCCGCGCCATCGGTCGCGCCCGCAACTACCTGCTGTATTCCGCGCTGAAGCCCGACCACTCCTGGGTGTACTGGCGCGACGTCGACATCTCCGACAGCCCCGACAAGATCCTCGAGGACTTTATGGCCCATGATCGGGATATTCTCGTTCCGAGTATGATGCCCGTCTAGCGTCTGTGTGACATTAACACTGACCGTTTACCCAGACATTTGGTTCCATCGGTATAACAGCGATGGCGTCGACATCGAGGGTCGTTGTATGTACTTTCCGTTGGGGGTCTATTATGTGCGTGGCTAATCGAACTTCTAGTCGACTACAACTCGTGGGTGGAATCGGACCAGGGACGCCGCCTGAAGCAGCAGATCGATCCCGACACCATCCTGGCCGAGGGGTACAAGGAATACGCCACCGGCCGGACCTACATGGCGCGCATGGGTGACTGGCGGAAGGACAAGGATGAGGAAATGGAACTGGATGGCATCGGCGGTGTCAACATCCTGGTCAAGGCCGACGTTCACCGAACTGGTAGGTTTCCTTGGAACTCGCATCGCTCATCCGCATACTGATTGCGTGTGCTGCCAGGCATCAACTTCCCCGCCTATTCGTTCGAAAACCAGGCCGAGACCGAGGGCTTTGCGGCGATGGCGAAGCGCGCGGGATATCAAGTCTACGGCTTGCCCAACTACGTGGTTTGGCATATCGACACGGACGAGAAGCCCGGGAATGCCTGATCCCTCCGAGACCCCTCTGGATTGATCGATTCATGTTCTTACCCTCCGGGTCCGCGACCCGTTCCGTTACGCCTGCCTCTGTGTCCGCGAAATCAATACCCATAATTCGTGTATCTCCGGCGCCTGTCCTCTGGGTCTATGTCAGGAGACGCGCCTTGCGCTGTTTCGTTCGGTTCATTGCATCCATATTCGACATGGGGAACACCCCTCGCCTCCCCGGGCTTCATAATTAGTGTCTGTATTTTCTGTTCATGTTGCGGGATGTTATGCTTTGATTCATGGCGCATGGGAAATGTTTGTTTAGCGTTGGAGTCATAGAGAGACGACCGATCTCTTATGAACACCTAGTGATGTTCGCGGTGGTCCTGCCGCGCCGGTGGCACCACCGCGACTAGAACCGATCATATTTTTTTTTTTTTTTTGTCCTTATGTGATGTAGCATGAGAACCTGCCGCATTTCCAGGCGTCCTTGTACATATCTCGGCCGGAATGTGGGATGAGAACCGTGCATGGCTGACTAGCCTGTCCGTGCTACAGCTGCATGTAAGAACCGTATGGATCCTGGTCTGTCAACTGACCAGTGGGTCCGACTTTATAGTATCAAAATGGATGAATGAATGCCTGAGGCAGACAGGCAACTTCCCCACCATCCGTCCCACCTCGGATGTTGTCTACTGAGGGCTGTTTTTCTCTTTCCCTTTCCCGTCTCTACTACTACCTACCTATTCTGTTGAGGCGGATTTATCTTAATCGACAACCCACCAACAGATATCAACAAATAAGAGAGAGAGAGAGAGAGGGAGAGAAGCAACCATGGCCCAGGAAAAGAAAGAGTTCATCTGCATCTGCCCGGATAAGCCCGGTGTGGTGGAGAAGCGGATTGAGGTTCGACCGTATGTATTATCTTTTTTATTCTTTCCTTTCGTTGGTGGATGCAGAGAGAGGACAGATGGATTAGTTTTGACGTCCTGTCTGCGGTGTTTTGCCTGTTTGGGATGTACTGCGTGGATAGGAGAGAGAGAGAGAGTGTGTGGGATATGATCCTATGATATGCACCTATGATATGATATTATATAATACATACATGGTATATGGATTATATATGCTAACTACTACGCCTATGGCGATTATATACTATAGATTGCATTTGGAGGGCATGAAGCCGCTTGTTGAGGCTGGGGAGGTGGTGCTTGGTGGTATGTTTCTTCTTGCTTTCTTTCCTTCATCTCTCTTCCTTACTACTTCTACTACTACTACCTTCGGTTTTGCTTTGATTATTGTATGAGTCTGCTGTGGACTTGGGTATACTTGTTATATACCTTATAGTAGTTTGCACAGTGCTCAACTTGCTGTGTTTACTTTACTATTCCCTACACATTCCCCAAATAAATGAATGATATATACTGATCAAACAAACAGGAGCAATGTTCGACCACCACCCCCAAGAAGGAGAGACTGTCCCCGCCTTCACAGGAAGCATGTTGCTCGTGCGGGCTGAGAACATAGATGCCGTGAAAGAGATCATCAAGAATGATATCTACACTCGCAGTGGAGTGTGGGATGAGGAGAGGGTGCAGATTATTCCGGTATTTCTTCTTTCTTTACACCCCTTCCTCTCTTTGTATATGTTTGGTTTACTGGTATTTGATATGATGCTAACTATGTCTTAGTTCAAATCGGCTGTTAGAGTTGGGATGTAAGTCTTGGTCACTGAGCAAGGGTTTATGTGGGGAGGTGTAGTTGAATGGATCGGTTTATTGTATGTGCTGAAGATAAAGTAGGTAGGTACCTGTGTAGAATTCTCTTCTAAAGGACCTACCTACCTACCTATATAAGGCTTCTGAAAGAACGCGTATATAGTCAGTCTGTGAAACACCCGTAGAAGAATCTGTAAAGTACCTATATAGTCCTCTAAAGTATCTATATAAGACTCTTAAGACACCTGATATAGCTCTGGCTCTGTAACATCTCATACAGAACTAGCTCTGTTGCAATATAAGCTTACAAGGTTATCCACGAGCCCCCAAGTCTCATGATATCTATCTTATATAGCTGAGTGGCAATTCCTTTTCATACAAAAGAAACCAAGGAAACTACCTTCTAATTCCGCTAATATATGGTACTGAAGAGTTTCCCGATGTCGAACTGCTGTACTTTCGTTTTCTTTTCACTGCTACTTACGCTCAGGATGTCTGGGATATCTTTTCACTTTAGAATCAAAAAGAAGAGAAGAAAGAAACCAGTCCCTGCTAGTTAGTTACTCGAGCATTCTCTCCGCAGTTTTCCAGCTAGTAGAATACAGTACTCTCATAACGGGTTCTCCTCCCACCAAACCCATCAATCAAGTACAGTAAAATATGTATGCTTTGTCCAATTTTCCCTTGGAGCAATCATCTTTCTGTACAAAGTCAGAGAGTAGGTAAGCTAAACACCAACACCACACCACACGAAACGACACACTTACTCACCAGACACTCTTTAAGCCCCACGACCATCTCTTCCTCCTCCTCCAAAAGCACCCTTTGCTGATCGGTAATCCCACCAACCTCATAGGTCCTCGCTCTGTCAAAGTCCATCCAAACCACCCTCTCCGGACCACCACCTTGGACGACCATCATATTCCTCGGCTTCGGATCACAGTGGAGCACCAGCGCCTTGTGGATCTCCCGAATCCCCTCAACGAATCCATCCATCCGCCCCTCCGTGAAATTCCGCAGATGGATCATCTCCATCCTTGGTATGTATTCCAGAAAAACCGCACTAGGGGGATACTCGTCTCCGAGAAACATGTCCAGATGGGGACTGCATAGCTTCGGGTCGAACTTCCTTAGAGAGCCCAGAAAGTCGGGCACGATGCCTCGATCGCAGAGCCCTTCGTCCTTTAAGCGGTGGTAGGCTGTTGATTCCAGGATGTGAATGTCTAGTTCACGGTCTTTGGGCTCGTAGTAGCGTCGTGGGGCTCTTCCTCGGTGCTGGCTATATTCGTTAGTGTTGTCATATGGATGGGCTTGAATAGTACTAGGTAGGTACTGATGGATGGATGCGTGCATCTGCTCACCACCTTCATGACACAGGTGTGGTTAAGCGCTGTAATAAGAAAGATAGTTGAGAATTCAGAAGATGAAAGTTCTCGTTTGAAGATGATTTTGCTTGGATCAACGTTGTCTAGCTCCATGGCTTCTGGTTGTGAAGGTGGTGGGGGTGGATTACTTGGAGAAACTCCAGAAGACAACATGTTGGTGGTTTGGGATGGCCGCCCAAGGGTTATCTAGCTATAGATCATGTGATCTCTAGGTGGTGGTATGGGTGATTGTATTTTGGGACATGGAGATTTGTTGATATTAGAATAAACTAGAAGACGGGTGCCACGCAGTGAGTATAAACATATTATTTACTCAGATTGAAGTAAAGCATGACTGTGGTAGGTAATGCTTGAAATCAATATTACTTAGCTGGATTTACCACAGGATTTAGATATTAGAAAGCAAACATGTAAATTCTCGAGTCATAAAGATATTACCAAGCATATCAAGCGAAAGTATCTTTACTGTATCTTCACAGAGTCTGGAATAAGACATACTATTTACAACGAACTTTTCTCGTGTAAAATGCACCCCTAACGGCATCCCCCACCTGAGATAGTCCCACATCTGCTGGCCGTTGGCATCGTTGACAAAGGGTAGATGAGGGCATTCAGGTGGGCAGTGTCACCGGGGCCGGTCATCGCGCCGGCCATCCCGGGCTGCGGCACCATCCCCGACGTAGTCCCATCCCGGCGCACCGGATCCATTGCCGTAGCCAGGACAGGCAAAGCGGAGCCATGCACCGCGAGGTTGTCAGTGCTTGCTTGCCTCGCGGTTGCGCGACACGGCGTCCAGTGAGGTCTTGGCGGTATGGCCGAGGGAGTGCATGCGCGCCAGGGTGAGCAAGGTGGTCTCGACCCGGGCCTGGCACGAACGACGGAGGAGCGCGGATCGTTGGCCGTCGGGTCGTTGATGGAGACCCAGCTGGGGGGTCATCGAGGTCTGGAAGGTCCACCAGACGGCGTTCCAGCCGCCAAGCCGGTTCACTGCGCCGGCATGAGCTCTACACGCAGACGCAACGAGCAGGGAAGTCAATAACCCCTCACTCACTGTTATCAAGTGACAACAACCGAAAGGGCTAATTAACGCCACTGGCCCGGCCCTCGAATCCGTCTAGCAGGGTATAGTTCGATCAACTCATTGTCATTATCCGGCCAACCACGGAGCACCTGATAGGGTACCTATTGCTCTCCAGTGGCAGAATGGTTCAAGTCCCTCTAACGGTTATTGATCTTGCTCAGCCGTACTATTTGCTCCTTCCTCCCTTCACTTCAAAGCCCCTTCATCATCCACTCATCGAATAGGAGTTCCAAAGCCGTGGGCCGGTCCTCGGGGTTCCACTGCAAGGCCATCCGGAGCCACCGCAAAAACCCTTCTTTATCTTCCCCTTCCACCTCCTCTCCCAGGCTCTCAAGGGTAATGTCTGGAATGGGGGCAACATTCTTCCAGTTCCCTGACTCATCCCAGAAGGCCGAGCTGAGGTGTCTCTGTTCCCGAAATTCAGGGGGCGGGGGGCCTAGCAAGGCAATTAACTCTGCCATATGAACCCGATCATCAAATATGCCACCTGGGTTTTTGCCATTGATCAGGGTGCGAGAGCTAACAATATCCCAGGCCTATGTATACCCTAATGTTAGTATTTTCGAAACAAGCAAAAATCAAAATAATTCTACTCACGACCATGGCAATATTCCATATATCCACCTTGTAGTCCCAGCTCGACCTTAAAATCACGTCCGGAGCCCTATAAACATTCGGCATGATATCGCCATTGTGCTCTTTGTTACCTACTCGAGCTTCCCCAAAATCAGCGAGAATTGGCAGTCCGCCTGGAGAAAGAAAACCTAAAGACTTATAGATTGTTCGACCTCTAAGCTTCTTCCGAGGGGTTGGATTTGCAACTTCACGCTCTTCGAATTGGAAAAGATGGCTTGTCTCCGGGCCAGGAAGTAGTAAGTTCTTTAGCTGAAGATCTATACTAATGTTAGATCTGTAACTCTAGGTCTTCAAGGGGCGGTCAGCACATAACCTGTATGGATGATATGGCACTCTGAATGTAGAAAATCCAGGGCGACAAGTAGCTGTCGGATAGCAGGCTTCATGAAATCAAGGGTTTTCTCATTCCGAGGAGCCATTCTCACTAGGAAGTCTGCAGTCATTCCTAGGGGCTCATGAACAAGACAGGTATGATAGCCATGAGGGCCCTGAAGATAAAAATAATCAAGAAGTTTGCGAATAAAGTTTCTTCCAGGATGTTGCGCTTCCACTGAATTAATACGCTTGTAGATGTCTAGTTCTAGTTCTCGCTCGAGGTCCTGGTTTTGACCCGTGACGTAAACCTTTAGAACCACATATGTCGATGCACTAAATCGAAGCATACCGTTAGAATCTCTATCTTCATTAGAGTCATGTGAATCAACTACACATACACCAAGTCTTTCGCCAGCCAAACTGTGGAGGTGACCCCGTATCCTAGTTTAGCAAGGGTTTGATACCGTTCATTGAGTACTTCACCCTGGGTGACTGGGTAATATTTCTCGGGTTGATAAGTCGGTAGTGTCTCCTCCTCGATCTCAGCGGACTGGTCCAGCAACTTGACTCCCGAGGTGGGAAACACTCTCGGGGTGCACGTCCACTGCGCTGACGACATTACTGTTCGACGCGGCACCGCCGTGGTTCTCAGAGCAGACAGTAGGGACGTTCGGCGACAGCCAGAAGTGGAGGATAGAGACGTAGCAAAACACCTGCGAGCTCCGGTCAGACAACCACTGGTCCAAACGGTTCGCCCGGCTCGCTTCATGATGAAGTTAGGCACAAGGGAGAAGGAGAAGAGAGTCCGTTTATTTATTATGCAGCCCAGGTCGGTCTGGGGAGCTAGGTGATTACCTAAGCTGATATACCCACTGCTCCTCCCCAGAGTCCAGGACCCTCTCGGTGGCTGGGACTGCTCAGGATGAGGGGGATGACCGTTGGTATATGCTGTGATGCGGTTGATAAAGCACATATATGTGCGTCTTTTGTTGTTGTTATCCTGTTGCTGTGCTATTGTCCGTAAGTTCACGTCTGAACCTGTCATGCGGCCTATCGGTTTATCAACTCCCAGTGAGATGTAGTGGCAAAGAATACCACTCGGCCACAAAAGATATCTAGACACTTTTGGGCTCGGTGGGTACTCTTTTATACCTTCTTTACATTGCAACATATGTTCTGTCTTTAAAATTTCAAGTGAGATACCAGTGGTGAAGCTCATGATGAAGTTTCGTCAAAAGATACCTATTCAGGTACTATTGCCTAGTTATCGAGTTAGTTTGATAGCTGCTATGGTAGACCCATATTTTATTAAGGTATTACAGATAGAGATTTACTATATAGAGAGGGTCCTGCGTTCTATAGTAGTGCTCATCTCTCGCTGTTTTTTTACTCAGTTAGTGAACCCGAGTACACCTGGAGTGCCTGGAGCTGATCACGAATTAGAGGCTGAGAAGAGGAGCGAATAACCTCAGGAGGGTATGCTTAATAAAACACACATACTAACATGAAGAACAAGAGAAGACAGTGGAGATAACAGATACAAGGACAAATAGAAGAATCCATTCAACCTGTCATTCCAAGCCCACAGCATACTGCGAAAGATGCATCCATTAATCAATCTACTATGTGAGCATCCCTTTAGTCAGATAAAGATGCTTCAGTCTTCCGCACCTCATCCTCGGCGTAGAGCGTGAGTGCAAGCAGAATTGGCCCCAGACTTTTCATGTGCTCGGCATGCCCGGTGTTCCAAGGGCCATACTGATGCATGGTTAAGAATGACGGGGGCTCGTTATTGAGAGGCTTCTTTCGGAGATAAGACACGTAACTGGTGTCGTACTCGGCAATGCTGATGAAAATCTCATGCCGATCTTGGGAAACATGAACTCGCCTAAGTCAAATACCATAAGTAAGTGAGCAGACAGGAGTGGGAGGGGAAGGCCCAACAGCTTATCCAAAGGTGCGTTGATATCAGTTTTGATCCAGCTGGCCATCTGCGAACCCTCTTGCATCTGCATCCGGATTTGACTGACGAGCGCTCTGATAATAGGCTTGACCTCGATCAGAGCATAAGGATTTCCCTTGCCGTCATCGAGATACCCGTCGGTCCTGGATTCGAATTTGGCTTCCTCAAACTGGGGGACAAAGGCTTTTCTGTGTAGAGTCCAGTCACAATGCTTGATCATGGGGAAGTGAATCGTAAGAGCATTCAGGAAAACGACAAGGGCAGTGTTGACGATTTGTTCGTCCTTGGTAGGTGGGAACATCAGTTTCTGGAGTTCTTCAGGAACCCTGATAGCTGGTGTCGGGGGTGACGGACGCGAACCTGCCACAACAGAATCATCATCGGACGATTCCTCGGGCCTGGGCGTTGGGGCTGCTGGAATGGGGTTCTTGGAAGGCGTCTTGTCGATTTGGAGCTCCCTAAGTTCTGCCTCCAGATTTCTCCTCGTTTGGCTGCGGGTGCGCTTGGCAACCGGGGTATCGAAGCTGTCCGGTCGCATATGCTCCCCAGTGGTAGCCGCCTTGATTTGGTAATGCCGGGCTATGGAGAAGCTGCCCTCTGGATTTTCTCCGTTTTCGATGCCACTGCAATAGCTCGCCCAGGCTTGAGATGTAGCGAGAAGTGCCTTGGCCTGGGTATGATATGCCTGCAGGACTGGTGGCAAGCGGGACAGTCGATCTCCGAAATGGGGTTTCCAGAGAATGCGCAGGAGCAAGAATTGCCTGAAGTCCATTTTGGAAGCCGACGCAAGCTCCGCTGTATGCACCGTCTTCCCAACAAGGTTGTGCGCCTTGACTGCATCCTGCCAGCCACTGCAATCAAAGGGCAAGCTGGAAGGTACCTTGGCCATTCTGGGAGGGTATAGAATCCACCTGTTTCTAGTTTCTAGATGTCACAATATAAAAGAGTACGCACAGAGCCCAAAAGTGTCTAGATATCTTTTGTGGCCGAGTGGTATTCTTCTCCACACTAGATTAATGGGTAACGACGAAGACCAGGGCACGTTGTTGCGCAAACATGAAAGTTAAGATAGAAAGATAGAAACCAGTATACCTGGCTCAAGGCGCTGGAGAATCCAGAGCTCGGCATATTAGAAGATATTAGAAGAGGCCTTCGCTGTCACTTGGATAACCTCTCAAAGGCAGGCCATGTTCCAGCAACTAACCGTCTTGGGAAAGTGCAAGGTCGGCTGGGGCGGGGGTAAACAGTGACCAGCGCATGGCTACTACCTTTGAGAGGAGGCTGGCGGCAAATAACTTATTGCAATTGGATGTAGTCATCGATCTTTGTCCTCAGAGGTGGGGGATACACAGTGATATCCCCGGGTACATGTCACTCGACGGAGGAGGGAGGAGGGAGGAAGCCTGGACCCGCCGTCGCCCCGCAACAAGTACTGTAGATCTCCATCACCGCCCTGGACACTGGCGGCAAAACAAAACAACCCATAACAACCTCATCTGCTCTCTTGCATGTTATCCATCCCAGTCTCTTTAAACACCACCTGCAATATTGGACAACTGAACCGTCTTTTTTGTCTTTTACATCACTTTGGCTCCGATCCACAATGTCGGTCCCTCCTGAATGTCCCAAGCGAAAGGAAATGCGCAAGGCCTTGCGTAGCCTGGAGAGGCACATTGCTGGGCTTAAACCGGACCATCAAATTGGAATCGGTTCAGCTGAGATCGATCGAATTCGGTTCCTGCCCATGGTCCTGGATGAAAGTTCAGAAGATGGGCCTGATTTTTTCACCTGTTTGGATGGGTCTCTTTTGTTGACACCTAACGACCAATATGACCAAGAGTACGACCAGGAATATTCTTCCCATGATTCAATTTCGCCGGAGTGGAGAGATCCAAAGACCTGCACGCAAGCAGTCGACATCTACTGGTCTGCTTACCTCGGCCGCTATTCATACAATCCCCCGGGCGGCGAGGTCGTATGGTCCCCGGTCGAGTAGGATAATATCCCTTTTTGCAGACTTTTCTCATGGTTCTGACGCAATCATAGTCTGTTTATGTCTCGCGTGTATAAGGAAAAGGACCTCTGGCGGTTCCAGGACCCACAGTTTGGACTCTATGACTTTAAACAGGTCGCAGAAGGGCCCTATGCGCATCTCAAGGCTACCATATACAACGGCCTAAACGCAAATGACGACCACATCCTCCAAGGAGAACTGCTTATCATTTTACGACTGATGATAGCCCACCTGAGACTGGCCCGGTTCATCGACCATATGGTTGCGCCGGTGAGTATTTCCCAGTGTCTCTCCCTTTCCATCCATTCGAAAGTGGAGGCCTCAGTCTAATCTGCCACCCTAGGTGATGGTACTTTCCCTCGTGGGACCCCAGCATGCCCGCGTCATCGAAAGCTACTTGGAAGGACATACTGTTGTGGTGCGCCCCACCAAACTGTACGATCTTCGCACTAAAGATGTGGCCGCTTTGAAGACATTTGCCCAGTGGTATTTCGGAAAGCCACGCGCCCCTACTGGAACTTCGCAGTAGGTGGGGTGTCACATTGCTAGGCATTTTTTGTTCTGTTCTGTTTGGTCTATGGCGCGCTGAACGGCATCGGGAATTGGAACAGAGGGTTGGCGTTTTGTTTACGATTGTCATATGGTTACGATTGACTGGAAGGATACCCGAAACGGAGTTTTTTGTTTCGTTTAAAACTGCGGCCATGGCGCAATTCATTTTGTCTTCGGCTGGCTGGTCAGATATCTTCCAGAATTCGAAGGGATTATTCACACTGCAATGCTAAAGAAAACTTAAGACATAATAGGAGCATACTAAATAAAAGTAGAAGAGATTGTCAGTTCTCTATATATTATGGAAGTGACTGCAACGAGCTGGCATGTCAGCTGACCTGCAGGGCCCTTTTCTCATGTGTTCAATTATTTGTATTCTAATGACCTTGCATCCTTTTATTAAGACTGAATGTTTGACTATTTTCCATCGCCTATTCCAAGGATATATATGCTATTGTTTTTATCAGTGACTGCCCTGTGAGACGAAGTACGCCCTGACCAAGCGCTGAGCACCCTCACCTACTAAAGCGACGGACCCCGAATAGTAAATATATGCCATTGTAGAAAAAGATACGTACAGACGTATATATACCTTATATATGTACACACATATACATGTATATATGATTACAGCTTCGCCTTCGGCTTCAGCATGGCCTCGGCCACCTTCCGCCGTTGGATCTTGCCCGTCGCCGTCTTGGGGATCTGCGACACGATCCAGATCTATATAGATCAGCACATTACATCTTTAACCAAGGAACACGGGAAACACACCTTCTTGGGAGTCTTGAACTTGGCCAGTTTACTCGCCACCCACGCCTTCAAGTCCTCCTCGGTAGCACCCCCACCAGCCTTAAGCACAACCGCAGCGCCAATATCCTCGCCGTAGTGGCCTTCGTCCGGGATGGCGAAACACACGGCCTCGCCCACCTTCGGGTGATGCAGCAGGGTGTTGTCCAGCTCGATGGGGCTGATCTTCTCGCCGCCCTTGTTGATAAGCTCCTTGATGCGTCCCGTGATGATCACGTACCCGTCGGCGTCCTTCTTGCCCTGGTCGCCTGTGCGGAAGAACCCGTCCCGCGTGAACGACGACGCGTTCGCAGACGGGTTGTTCAGATACCCTTTTGTGACGTTGTCGCCGCGCACGCAGATCTCGGCCTCGCTGCCCTGCGCGACTTCCTTGCCGTCTTGGTCTAGGATCCGCACTTCCACGCCCTGGCCGATGCCCACACTGCCCGGTTGGCGCTTCGCTGGCGGGAGAGGGTTGCTGGTCATCTGGTGCGCGGCCTCTGTCATTGCGTATGCCTCCAGGACGGGGGCGTTCAGCGTCTTTTCCAGCTCTTGGAAGGTCTGCGGCGAGAGCGGCGACGAGCACGATCGGATGAATCGGATGTGGGGGACGGGGTTCGGCAGCGGGGTCTTCAGTAGGATCTGGTGGATTGTCGGCACGGCCGAATACCAGTTCGCTTTGTAGTTGATGAAGTCGGCCCAGAACTCGTGCGCGGAGAATTTGGGCGGCACGATCACCGAACCCCCTGAGTAGAGGGGCGCCAGGAAGGCCGCCAGCAGCCCATGAACGTGGAATAGAGGCATGACCAGGTACGTGCGGTCCTTCGGGGTGAGCTGGTATGTCGCTTGGATATTCCCTGATGTCACGTTAGAAAGGCGGTTCCCTTCCTCGACTGGGGTCTGTATTCGTGGTACATACTCATGGTCGTGGTGAGGTTCTTGTGCGTGAGAGGGACCTATGCCATGGTTGTCAGCATGACTACCCTAGAAACTAACGACGGAAGATAAGGGCACAAACCGCTTTGGGTCTACCAGTCGTGCCACTTGTATGCAAAACAAGAGCGATATCATCAGGCTGTGCCTGCTCAACCTGCCCCGGACGGCCTCCGGCCAGTTTCCCCTGCTCCTTGACATCCAGGACCATCTCGGTGCCATTCCAGTAGCACTCGGCGATGGCCGCCTGGTACTTGCGACCCGCACGAACGGCCGGGCCATTCTGCGCATAGGAGCCCTGAGGAATCAAAACAAGGGTGGAACTGAGGTCGTCGATGTAGAACTCAAATTCGTCCTGCTTGTAAGCCGGGTTGAGTGGGGCCGCGATAGCGCGCTGCCAGGACGCAGCCAAGAACGACACGATGAACTCGTACGAATTGACTAGGGCTATTGACACCGCCGCCCCGTGCCCTACCCCCAGTCTGGCGAGCTTGGCTTGGAAGTCAGCGACATGGGTATGGAGCTGCTGATACGAGACGGACAGCGGTGCTGAGCGATTGGGTACCAGGATAGCGATATCGGAGCTCTCGGATGAGAACGAACGAGCCAGAGTCGCCATGGTGAGTAGAGCGTCGTTAGATGCAAGTGAATAGGATGATTGCTAGCTAATGAAAATAAGTTATCACCATACGGTCCTATTAAAGACACGCACGAAAATTAGGCAGACATCAAAGTGGTCTCCAGACCTATGTTATATATCATTAAGTCCATCAGTCATCGGTTCGTCATTTGGGCTGACTAACTCAAGGGGACACCGACTTCTCCGCACGCAATGGACGCCCATTATCGTCTTGTCTCCACATCGGAGGAGTCCGTTGGAGTATCCTTCTTTTAGCAGTGGAGACTCGCGCGAGAGTGAGGTAACCTGGTAAGGAGTACGAGGCTACCACTAATAAGGAGTAGTATGCGGATAGATACTCGGCAGTATAACTCTATGCACGACTGACTAAGTGCACAATCTAATGCAGCTAGTGAATCGCAACAAATTAGTAAAACAAGTCAAACAGGCCAAACGTCCGCCATAATATCACGGCCATACTCCGCGCCTCTTCTTCCGTCATCCTCGAGTTATCTTGTCCAGTCTGTGGACACTTTCATCATGTCGGACTCAAACCAGCCTAAACCCGGCGGGATGCTTTCCCTCTATGCCAACTTGCTGGACTCAAGTCCCGATGCATCCCCCGGCACCATCTCTCGCGCTCCTGTCGTCTTCAAACAGTCCTCCGAAGGCGAGTCGCAGCCCGATGATTCCGCTGCCAAAAAGCAGCAACTTCCTACCGGTAGAGCTCAAACCCTTAAATCGACCTTTTGTGTCCTACTGTCTTGACTTGGCGATCTGATTACTCACTTGGGTATGGCGAGTTGGCGGGTTCCAGCTTCTCTCCGATTCCAACCTACAAAGCGACCACAGCTGTCCGCGCAGAAACCAAAACCTAAGCCGTCATTACCGAAAGCGACCCCCACGTCCGTTGCTGCCGCCGCTTCGGCGGCCGCTGCCAAGAGTACCCTCGCGGATTGGGCAGCTACGGAGGAAGACGATTTCAATGGCTTGTACGCCGGCCCAAAACGGCAACGAGGCGGGCGCAAGAAGCGCAAGAAGAACAAGGATACGGAGGCCGTTTTTCAGAATTGGGACGACATCTATGATCCTTCCCGGCCGAATATCTTTGAGGAATATAGGCATAGTGATGAGCAGATCAATGAAGTGCGCGAGTGGAAGGATCGTCTGTACGCCCATCGCATGGCACGGTCCCCCAGTCGGGACTCGTACTCCGATGATGGCGATCGACCTATGAACCGTTCGTATTTCCATTTTGCGTGTGGGCATCTCTCTTTACTGATGAATCTCTGAGTAGGCCGATTTGCACCGCCGCCCAGTTTCGCACCGCCGCCAAACCTCAACGACATTCCACCTCCGCCGCCCCGGGATTCGCCGCCTTATGAGCCCGAGCCGCATGATGCCGCGACCGAGGATGTGCCGGTGCCTGATTATGTTCCGCCTCAGCCACAAACCGTCCTCCCAGATGACCCTTCCGGGGAGGACGCCTACCGAAGGCGCCTTCAGATGTCCGGAGCTCAACCGACGACAGCACCGGCCGTTCCCCCTCCACCCCCAACTCGGCCTATGGAAGCGATGCAACCGGCTTCTGCGACGATCTCTCGAGCCCCAGTCCGTTACACTCTGCCCCCGGCCCCGGAAGATATTCCTGCCTCGGAGGCGGAGCTGGAAGAGGTATTTGCCAAGGAAGAGCCAGCCGAGGAAGAACCTGGAGAAGACGGCCAACGTTCCCTGCGACCGGGACAGAAGGGCTTCGCCGAGCGGCTCCTTTCAAAGTATGGCTGGACCAAAGGGTCAGGCTTGGGTGCAACGGGATCGGGCATCGTCAATCCATTACAGGTCAAAGTGGAAAAGCAGAAAAAACGACCCGACTCGGAGGGTGGTGGTTTTGCTACACCTGCTGGCCGGGGCAAGATCATTGGCAGTAAAAAGAAACAAGAGGAAGGGAGCAAGTTCGGCGCAATGAGCGAAGTGATCGTCTTGAAGGGCATGCTCGACGGGATGGATCTGGATGCCGAACTGGAAGGAGATCATGACGGGGGTCTGATGCAAGAAATTGGAGAAGAATGCTCGGAGAAGGTACGTTGGTCAAATATTCCATTACTTCTCATCTCTAACCCAGGTAGTATGGAAACGTGGAGCGTGTCTATATCTCTCGCGGTTCGGGTCCCCCAGTGCCTGTGTTCGTCAAGTTCACCAACCAGCTATCAGCTTTACGGGTAAGCTCTATTCGATCTCATATCTCGTGTTCCTGCATTTAATAGCGACAAATCCAGGCCGTCAACGCCCTGGAAGGTCGGGTATTCAACGGCAATACGATCACGGCTCGTTTCTTTGACACGCATAAATTCGAGGAGGGTGTATACGAGGACTAAAACGGGCAGAAGCAATTTCTAGGCTTATGAACTGATATGAATCCGATATGAATCAAATCTCTTGTGGTCTTCTACTCTTCTGCTCTAATGATTTCCCCGTATTGAGCAACATTGAAAGAGACGTATTCGGTGGTTTTCCTTCGCTGAACCAATTGTGCCGGCATAATATCAAAAGGTAATCCGGTCAAACAACTCCAATTCGTCGAGTGTAGTATCGCTTCTTGAGTCGACGTCGGAGTCTAAATTACTGACGTCGCCCTCATACTCCGTGGCATTGTCACACTCTGATAGTCGTCTCTCATATCCCTTTCTCGTCAAGCAGGTATCCTCACGACACCCGTTGCACGCACCGAACAGCGGAATGTATAAGGGCGCTGCATCGCAACTGTAGCCATGCCAAAAGGCCTTCTCGCAGGAGATGTGGAAGCACAAGGGCGGGTTGAGGTGCTCGCAGAGGGTATAATACCAAGTGATGTCCCGGCACATTGCTTGTGTCTTCTTGAGCCGGAGATTTCCTCGGTGTTGTCTATACTGATGAGAAGGACTCCGGGTCGCTTTTGCACGATTACCTGTCGAGGGAGGAATGGTGGGCGCATGATGTTTCTAACACGTACGCGACTTGTGAATTTTATATATCTTTCTTTGAAGTAATGCAGTACATACTCCCATACTTCTCATGTTTCCAATGCTTGAAAGAGCTTCAATGGATCATTGTTGTCGTTCATAATCCTGGGCGATTGGCCTTTGTTCCATTACGCATTCTGTTTATTTCTGGAGATGGCGTACTACGCTTGTTTCCTTGTTAAAAGACAGCAGCTATTCTGGGCTGATTGCACCTTTATATCCACAAGGATGTGAATGACAGACCAAAAGAATTACTGGCCCGTAACAATGAGGCTATTGAAGATCATGCACGTATGACGAACAGGATGCGATCACGTGACTCGATCTATCTCCGGTGGCGCTGATTGACCATTGGCTGTGGGGCATCAAACTGCCTGCGTCAGGTCCATTCTTTCAATATTCACCTTGCATCTCTCACATCTTCAGCTTCATCTCTGTCTTTGTACTTTAGGGGCTCTCTTTTCTGGCATCTGGGCGCTGGGATCCCTATTGCTAGTCACTCACGGTAGAGAACATCACCATTCCGTTGCAATTATCGCCCCTCCGCCTTGTTTCGGAACGCTGCCTTCAATACCTCCACTGGTGGCACTTGCTCGCTGGCCAGCCTCAGCTTTAGTCACCAGTGACTGACGCCTCTTCACTTCTCCTGGTTATCTTCTGCCACTTCTTTTCTCTCACCGTCTTTCCTTGTTTTCTCTTGTCTCCCTCCCTCTCTCAAATTTCTTCCGTTCCGCTTCGCTGTAACGTCAGCTCTCTCACCGGTTGACCGAAAGGAATCGACCTTGACCGTTACTCTCTTGACGTCGCCTTCTCTTGTCGCCGCTGGACAGAACCAGATTACTCTGACCTACGATGTCTCTTTGCCAAAACCGCCTCGCGGAGGAGAGGTACGTGTTTTGGAGGATCGCTCGGGTCCATGACGCTCCCCCCACCATCTTTGCGATAGCTTCCCCCACCATCGCGCCCAAACTGTAGATACTGACTGAGATGCGCAGAAAGCAGTGGCGACGGGATCACCCGTTTGGGTTCTACGCGAAGCCTCACCGGTCTCCTCAGGGCGTGCTGGACCTTAAGCGCTGGGAGTGCGCGGTGCCGGGTAAAGCCAATACGCTGTGGGACGGTGGCCTGTTCAAGCTGGACGTTACGTTTCCTGATGGTGGGTTGATCTCTCTCTTTCTCTCTCTTTCTCCCCGCCTCTATATCTTGTCGCTAGTCATGGACGGTAGACTGACCTGTTGTTTCGCATAGAGTACCCCACCAAGCCTCCAAAATGTATGCGCTGCACTCTGTCCCCGAGCCAGTGAGGGCGTCCATCGAGACACGGACAGTCTTCGTTGAACGCCCTTGCCTCATATACTAGCGAGAACGCCAGCCAACTAACATCGCAACAGGCAAATTCGTCCCCCCGCTCTTCCACCCCAACGTCTACCCCTCCGGCACAGTCTGCCTCTCCATCCTAAACGAGGAAGAAGCATGGAAACCCGCAATCACCATCAAGCAGATCCTGCTGGGCATCCAAGATCTGCTGGACGACCCGAATCCCGAGTCCCCCGCCCAGGCCGAAGCGTACAATCTGTTCAAGAGGGATAAGCCGGCGTACGAGAAGCGAGTGCGGCAGGTTGTGAGGGAGAACCCGCCTGTTTAGAAGTCCGATTCCTCCGGCCGTGCGGCTGACTGGCTGGTGGTGTTGATTCCTTCTTTTCCGTTTATTTTAGCAAACCTCAGCGTGGCGTCTTCGATTTTACCAATTGATGGGCCAGTGGGTGGCGTTTAAGCATTGACGTATTCTTTCTTCTCGTTATTTATCTCTTTGGTCGAACCCGGTTTCGACATTATTACCCAGTATTCATTATCCAGGATTCAGGTCTCCTTTTAGTGTTGATACCCCGATCTTGATGTGGTGTGTCCATAGCGCCCTCCATAGACATCTTGAGTGGGACCGAACATGAGAATAGCTGTGGAAGATTCGAGAGACATGCCACTGTAGAAACTCTACATCAATGGACTCCATCTACGTAGCTCGAGAATAACATACACAACTCATATATACCCCCTAGCTACGAGTACATGAATTAATACTCATCCATTATAGCTACCTAGGTACCTGTCACTAAGTAGGTATCCCGGGGTAATGGAATGGACTACTAGACCCTGAAAACCTAGAATACAGCCGGGCGACCAATAAGCAGGCGCCAAATTCCGGCGCGGGCAAAGACTTTATCTTATCGGAGGAGATTCGGGAAAGTGACTCAGACAAATTTTGCGACCGAAATCGCCCCTCGAAGTTCCGCCCCGCCCGGAACGGGAAGAAAGAAGCCCAGTTAAAATTCCATTTCTTTTGACCTCTCTCCTCCCCTCGGTCAATCCTCTCTTCATCCCGCATTTCGTCAATTCTTCCCCTTCTTCGTTCTCTCCCTAGCTCTTCTTTTTTGTTGTCTACGGTCAACATGTGTGGTATCTTCGCGTGTCACCGGTATGTGTTCCTGGCCCTAATTCTCCTGTCGTCCCCAGTTGCCCCGCGAAATGTCTCACTGTGAGGTCGTCTCGTTCGTCTTCTCTTACTGACTTCATATCTTGCTAGGCACCCTGATGTGCAGAAATTCAAGCCCACGGCTTTGCGCATGGCCAAGGCGTGAGTATATCCTGTCCATTCGCCGTCCCCGAGTATGCGTTAATTGTGGTCGTCAGTGTGCGCCATCGCGGTCCCGATTGGAGTGAGTCACAACCACCGCCGGTATCCCCTCACACCTGTAATTGCAAGCTTCTAACAGGATCACAGGCGGCAACTTCATGGCCGACAACACCAGTAAGCCGATCAATGGGCTCTCGTGCTAATTGGAATGTCGCTGATGTGATTCAGTCCTCGCGCATGAGCGTCTGAGCATTGTCGGTATCGGTATGGTTTATGCCAAGCCCCCTCCAGCTGAATGTGCGTGCTGATGCAAAATTCATTTTTCAGACACCGGTGCCCAGCCCCTCGTCAACGATGATAGCTCGCTTGCTCTGGCCGTCAACGGCGAGATCTATAACCACCGTATCCTCCGGAAGGAACTGAAGGTCGACTATAACTTCAAGACGCACTCAGACTGCGAAGTGATCATCCCTCTGGTATGTGGGATAAACCGGACAACCTTGAATTTTCAGCCTTTGGGCCCGCACAATGGTGGATACTGACCGTCTCAGTACATGCAATATGGCCTCGACGCCCCCAAGCACCTTGATGGCATGTTCTCCTGGGTTCTTTTCGACCGAAAGCAGAACCGCGTCATCGCTGCTCGTGATCCCATCGGTATCACCAGCTTCTACCTGGGTTGGTCCAGCGAGACCCCCGGTGCCGTCTACTTCGCTTCCGAACTCAAGTCCTTGCACCCCATCTGCGACAAGATCGAGGCGTTCCCTCCCGGTCATGTGTATGACTCCAACACCGGTGCCTTGACCCGGTACTTCCAGCCCTCGTGGTGGGACCCCACCAACGTTCCCTCGACCCCCGTCAACTACCTGTCGCTCCGCCACTCGCTGGAGAAGGCTGTGCGCAAGCGTCTGATGGCCGAGGTCCCTTACGGTGTGCTGCTCTCCGGCGGCCTGGACTCCAGTCTGGTTGCCTCCATCGCTCAGCGCGAGACCCTGCGCATGCAGGATGCCGCCAAGGCCGCTATTCAGAACCAGACCGGTGCCTCGGATCTGGTCGGCATTGATGATTCCAACGAGCTCTCCACCGTCACCACTCTGCAGCAGCTGCACTCCTTCTCCATCGGTCTGCCCGGTGCTCCCGATACCGAGGCCGCCCTCGACGTTGCCCGCTTTCTCGGAACCAAGCACCACGCGTTCACTTTCACCGTCGAAGACGGTCTCAACGCTCTTTCCGATGTCATCTACCACCTCGAGACGTACGACGTCACCACCATCCGTGCCTCCACGCCCATGTATCTGCTGAGCCGAAAGATCAAGGCCATGGGTGTCAAGATGGTTCTCAGTGGTGAGGGAAGCGACGAGATCTTCGGCGGTTATCTGTATTTCCACGCTGCCCCCAACCGTGAGGAGTTCCACAAGGAGACCGTTCGCCGGGTCAAGAACCTGCACTTGGCGGACTGCCTCCGCGCGAACAAGTCGACCTCCGCCTGGGGTCTGGAGGCCCGTGTGCCGTTCCTGGACAAGGAGTTCCTCGAGACTGCCATGAACGTCGACCCTGCCGATAAGATGATCACCAAGGAGCGCATTGAGAAGTACATCCTGCGGAAGGCGTTCGACACCAGCGAGGAGCCGGACAACAAGCCGTACCTGCCCGAGAAGATCCTGTGGCGCCAGAAGGAGCAGTTCAGCGACGGTGTGGGCTACAGCTGGATTGACGGCCTGAAGGATGCGGCCGAGGAGCACATCACGGACGAGATGATGAAGAACCCCAAGCCCGAGTGGGGTAGCGACATCCCCGATACCAAGGAAGCGTAAGTTCTGCAAGTGGAGAGTGTATCCGTGGGGAATGATGACTGACCAAAACCAGGTACTGGTACCGCCTGATGTTCGACGAGCACTTCCCCGCCTCGTGCGCGGGCACCGTGGAGCGTTGGACCCCGACGTGGTCGAAGCAGACCGACCCCAGTGGACGGTAAGTCATCCCGCGTATAATCGTCGATCCAGACATCCGCTAACCCGCCCCTTTCTTCCAGGGCTATTGCGACCCACAACGCCAAGTATGATAGCGTCGAATAGAGGTTGGGGTATATGAACTCTGCGCGTTTTAGGTTGGGCAATCATGGGTATAGAGGCATGCATAGATGATCTACCAAAGTTTCTTGTTTGGGGTCAAAAGTGAATTTTTCATTCGACGAGCTTGCGGGCCACCGAGCATCTGCTTTCCTGTTCTTCTAGCACTGGCATCTTCTATTTGTCTTGGGTGGGTACAGTGAAGTTCTTCGTGAAGAGCTTGGATCTGTGGCGTCAAGTCTTTTCTAGTATCTCCTTTGCTTTTTCAAATTTTCGTTGTCGCAGTTATCATGAGACGCGTGCTTCTTTAATCAATCAAAGTTCTATCTGACGATCATGTGAGTTGGAGTTGTTGGGCCCCATGTGTTGGACGATCGGATTCCACGATCCTGCCGATCTTGACCAGCGTCGGTCGGTGTACGGAGTAGGCAAGGAAGGGATCCTGCGAAAGACACAGGCGGAGGATATCCTGCATGTCGACATCTGCATCGCAAGTCTGCGAAACAAGACAGCTGTGCACGGTCATCGATTAGTGGAAGCCCCGTTCGGGCAGCTGCTCAGATCGTCTCCACGGAGGGAAAGGATGACGGAATCGACGGTTCGCAATCTCTGCCCAAGGCCGCCAGATCACGGGACTTAGCGGCTTTTACCGGGACCCGACGGGCAGCCAATCAGGAGGGGAGGGATTTCCCGTGCCATGATTTCCCAGCATTTCCCATTGTTTTGGCCTTAGGTAACCAACCGGCGGACTTCACCTCTTGTTCTCTCGCTTTCTCTCCCTCTCTCTCCCATTTCCACCTCTACACTCCACCTTCCCACGTAATACTTCGACGTCTACCGTCTTCTCATCTCCCCCTCTACTCAACATGTCTGCTCCCGCTGCTTTCTCCGACATCGCCAAGGCGGCCAACGACGTATGTTTTCTGTCTCTTCGTCTGTCCTGGCAAAATTGAGGCGCCAAAGGCAGAGCTGGCCCGGCAGGGATTTTTCATGCTAATCCTCTGCGTCACAGCTCCTGAACAAGGACTTCTACCACTCCAACCCTGGTGAGTACTTTTTCTGGCGCGCCCTGTTTATTTGGAAACTCTTTTTTGAGGGGCTGTTAGCTGACAAAATAACTAGCCAGCTTGGAGGTCAAGTCCAAGGCTCCCAATGGCGTCACCTTCAACGTGAAGGGCAAGTCTGCCCACGAGGGCCCCATCGCTGGCACGGTAGGTGTCTTCTGGAGAAACTTCTTGTGATATAATGCAGAGCTAATACGTTGGGATCGCGCAGCTCGAGGCCAAATATGTTGACCAGCCCACTGGTAATGACCCCCGAAAACGCATACCGCCCCTAGACAAACCACCCGATCCAAAAAGCAAAGGCGTGCGCGAGTCCGGGCCCATGATGATGTTTTCATGTGGCCGGGTCTCGTCGAAGCATGTCAAATATTTCGTCATGTCGCGGTTTTCCCAACATTCAGTCAGGCTAATATTCTGTCCGCGCCCAGGCCTCACCCTGACCCAGGCTTGGACCACCGCCAACGCCCTCGACACCAAGCTCGAGCTCGACAACAACATCGCCAAGGGCCTCAAGGCTGAGATCCTGACCCAGTACCAGCCCGCCAAGCAGTCCAAGGGTGCTAAGCTGAACCTCTACTTCAAGCAGCCCAACCTGCACGCTCGTGCCTTCTTCGACCTCCTCAACGGCCCCTCGGCCAACTTCGATGCCGTCCTGGGCCACGAGGGCTTCCTCGTCGGTGCTGAGGGTGGCTACGACGTCCAGAAGGCCGCCATCACCAAGTACTCCGCTGCCGTCGGCTACAGCGTTCCCCAGTACACCGCCGCCATCACCGCTGGCAGCAACCTGAGCGTCTTCTCTGCCTCGTACTACCACCGTGTCAACCCCCAGGTTGAGGCCGGTGCCAAGGCCACCTGGGACTCCAAGTCCGGCAACTCCGTCGGCCTGGAGGTTGCCAGCAAGTACCGCCTGGACCCCTCTTCCTTCGCCAAGGTATGCTGATCTGTCACTCTACTCCGCGGGACTCCACTCCGAGCCATTTACTAACTGTTACTCTTCCTTCACTACAGGCCAAGATCAACGACCGTGGTGTCGCCGCTCTCGGCTACAACGTCCTCCTGCGCCCTGGTGTGACCCTCGGCCTGGGTGCCTCCTTCGACACCCAGAACCTCAACCAGGCCGCCCACAAGGTCGGTGCCAGCTTCACCTTCGAGGCTTAGAGGATTTTCCTCTCCGCCCGCCACCCCCGCAGTGCTCCATGCCTAGACTTCTAGTCTGCGGATAGCCGAGTCGATCAGGTAGGTATCTTGTGACTGCCGTCGTTACCGTCCGGGAAGCCACTTTGCCGGGCCGATGGGCAGTTGGGAATGGATATTGCGCGTGAGGGTGTCATTGCCATCTGGATGTCAACGTATTAATCATGTATCGTAACTATCGACGAGAACTGTACATCAACCTACATTTCCTTTGTTTGAGTATCTAAGTATTGGAGTAGTCCGTCTATAGCATTGTAATGTCGACAAAGGAAAGCCGCTCGCGGCGTGTATAAGGTAAGGTAGGTAGGCACCACAAGGATATACAAGAAACGAAAGTAAAAGAAAGAAAAAGAAAGGAACATCCCACCACATCTATCCTTTCTACCCAGCCGACGCCGAACCCTTCCTCTCCCCCCCACCCCCACCACCACGACCCGGCTTCCCACTCGCCCCAGGCCACCCAGCAACAGCGCCCGCCCCAACCAAAATACTACAAACAACAATAAACCGAAACGCAAAGTCCGCAGAGCTACCCATCTCATGCTCACGGAGCGCCGCGCTCTGCGCGCGCGATCGACGCTGCTGCCTCCGCTTATCCTCCGCCGTCTGCGTGCGGTAGTGCCCACGGGCATTGAAGTGATTCACGGGGTTACGGTGGATGAAATCCGTAGCGTCGTCGTCGCTGCGCCTCGCTTTTCCAGCTCCTCCTCCTCCTCCTGCGCTGGCAAATCCACCGGCACTGGCTCCATGCGGTGGCGGCTGTTGGCGGCGATTGCCGTACCCGCCGTGGGCGTAGAAGCTGGGCGGGGGGCCGCGGAAGGCGCCGCGGCGTTTGCTGAGGCCGCTGGCGGGGCGGGAGCCCGCGTAGGACCCGCCGTGGTTGTGGAGGTTCGCGCCGTAGCTGCTGTGGCTGCCCATGGGGTGTTGGCCTGGTTGGGCGGTGCTGTGGGTTGAGGCGAGGTGGGCGGCGATGCCGTGTTCGCGGTCGTAGGTGGAGCGTTTGGCGGCGTTGCTGAGGACGCTGTAGGCGGAGGAGATGCGGGCGAAGCGTTGGGAGGCGTGGGGGTCGGTGCGGTTGCGGTCTGGGTGGTGGCGGAGGGAGAGGGAGTAGAATTGTCTGGTGGGTTTATGGTGTTAGTGTGTGTGTTGGATTGGGTTGGAGAGAGAGGGAGGGAGGAGGGTACTTTTTGATTTCGGCCGTGGTGGCTGTTATGGGTACGTCGAGGACCTCATACAGGGTCGGTTCTCGACTGGTTGCGCGACATTGTGAGGTGGTGCTGAAGGGTGCGGTGTAGCTGGAGGAAGAGGAGGGAGAGCTCGCGCGGAGAGAGTCGAGGGGCGAAGGGTGGCGGAGTCGGATGGAGGAGATCCTCACGCGAGGAAATGGCATGCCTTTGGAGTAGGCAGAGGGAGTTGAGGGAGAATGGGAATGTTGAAGAGTAGTGTAGAGGAGGAGTGAGTGTTGTAGAAGAGAAGATGGCGGCGAGTGAGTTGGAGATGCGCCGCTCATCGGAGGTGCGTCATCGGTCGCGGGGACGATCAAGCCGGGTTGGAGCGGTTGATAGCCACGTTCAGTCAACAATCGGGAAATCTTATAATATATTTGGCTGGATAGTTCAATGGTTTGAATGGGATGCTGTCATTCTTCTACGTTATCTTTTTTCTCTTCACTGTTGCTGTATGGTAGACAGCGAGGACCAGTCGATTCATAGGAATGGAGCCACCCCAGCGACGATGACATGGCAATTGTTACTTCAGAATGAATAATTGAGTGGAATATACACTGAGTATATATTTATAGAATCATACTGAGTATACATTTATACAATTGTAGAATAGGATCTTGATATCAGTGTCGAATGTAAATGCTGCCTCAGGCCGCCACGGAGATTCTCCCCGACGGAATCCGCCCGCCGATTCCCCTCTTTTTTTCCTTCGCTTTTCCTCTTCCTCCACTTCTTCCCCCACCATCTCCGACTTCCTTCTTTTGTTCGGTCTCCGTTGCCAAAGACCGGTCTTTCTCACCATGGCTGCTCAGGCTAGTGAGGATTTAAAAAAGCTTGACCGTCAGTCGCCCCTCTTCGTGGATCCATGCATTTGTGGATCTCGCATCTTCTGCCACTGATAAGATACTGCTACCGTGCAATCATGCAATATATGCTAATCGGACTCCCCCGACAGTGAACGGTCAGAGCGGCGACGCCAAGGCGAACGCCCCTGCCGCCGGTCAAGCCGACGCTGGAGAGGCAGAGGATGATTCCGACGACGATGCCGATGAGGGCAATGCTGCTCCCGAGGGTGCTGCCAGCGGAGGTACGTGACCATCCCCGCCTTAACACCTCCCCCACCGATCCTCAACTTCCTCCCCCTCGGTTGGTTCGTGCGACCTGACGATCCCAGCGGCCAAGAAGAAGAAGAAGCGCAAGTCCAAGAAGAAGAAGAAGGGCGGCGCTAAAGTTCAGAGCTCTCCTCCCCGCGTCCCGGTGTCCAACCTGTTCCCCAACAACCAATACCCCGAAGGCGAGATCGTCGAATACAAGAACGAGAACTCCTATCGAACCACCAATGAGGAGAAGCGCTATCTCGACCGCATGAACAATGACTTCCTGCAGGAGTACCGCCAGGCTGCCGAGGTGCACCGTCAGGTCCGCCAGTATGCACAGAAGAACATCAAGCCCGGCCAGACCCTGACGGAGATCGCGGAGGGCATCGAGGATTCTGTCCGTGCACTGACGGGCCACCAGGGCCTGGAGGAGGGTGACAACATCAAGGGCGGTATGGGTTTCCCCTGCGGTCTCAGCATCAACCACTGCGCGGCGCACTACACCCCGAATGCTGGCAACAAGATGGTGCTCAACCAAGGCGACGTCATGAAGGTCGACTTTGGCGCGCACCTCAACGGCCGCATTGTCGACAGTGCCTTCACCATGACCTTCGACCCCGTGTACGATCCCCTGTTGGAGGCCGTCAAGGATGCCACCAACACGGGAATCCGCGAGGCGGGCATCGACGTCCGCATGAGCGACATCGGCGCGGCCATCCAGGAGGCGATGGAGAGCTACGAGATTGAACTCAACGGAACCATGTACCCCGTCAAGTGTATCCGGAACCTCAACGGCCACAACATCGACCAGCATATTATCCACGGAGGCAAGAGCGTCCCCATCGTCAAGGGCACCGACCAGACCAAGATGGAGGAGGGCGAAGTGTTCGCCATCGAGACCTTCGGTAGTACCGGCAAGGGCTACGTGCGAGACGATGTGAGTGTGACCAGGAGTACTACGATCCCTCACCTAAAGGTGTAGCTGACTGACGTGATCCGCGCTTAGATGGAAACCTCCCACTACGCCCTGACGCCGAATGCGGCTCCGGTGCCGCTCCGACTCTCGTCCGCTAAGAACCTGCTGAACGTCATCAACAAGAACTTTGGCACCCTTCCCTTCTGCCGGCGGTATCTGGACCGCCTGGGCCAGGACAAGTATCTTCTCGGGGTAAGTTGACGAGTTAACCGCGGATCGATAAGTCTACTGACACACCTCTGCAGTTGAACAACCTGGTGTCTTCCGGTATCGTGCAGGACTACCCGCCTCTTTGCGATATCAAGGGCTCATACACGGCCCAGTTCGAACATGTAGGACTCTCCCACTTTCGCCTCCAGATCCGTACTAACCCTGTCACCAGACCATCGTGCTGCGACCCAACGTGAAAGAAGTGATCAGCCGTGGAGACGACTATTAAGATAATCCCTCCCGTTCGAAAGATCTGGAGGAAATAAAAAGGCTACGAGGTTTGCTTGACGTTTTGGGATGTTATATAAGTACTGGAATAGAATTGCCAGCTCAACGAACCATGCAAATGACAACGTGAAAACGAGATCCAAGACATCTTTTTTCTTGCTCTGCTACTAGTTATCTATGCCGCCCCTTGTGGGTCCGTCTTCCATTCGCTATTGACAGGGAGTCAGACCTCACGGAAAACCTCTATGGTGTTCCACAGCCAGGTTAGGTAGTTGAACCCTACCTACCATGATGCTCTCTCCGGGTGAATGAGCCAACTTGACGTGAAGATGCATCACCATATGCCGTTATGATTTTATCACTGTGAAGCGATCAGTGATAATTTCTTGCCTTGTCAATAAGTCACCTTCATATTTATCCTTACTCTTTCTCATCGCTCCTGTCTTCTTCCTGACTTCCACTTTCGCTTCTATCCTCATCACAACCTCTAGCTTCCTCTCTCATCTACATTCCTCACGAGATCTGTTTCCTATCGCACTAAAGAAAGGAATTACCACTCGACTACGAAATATAC
This sequence comes from Aspergillus neotritici, assembly GCA_023619815.1. NCBI lineage: Eukaryota > Fungi > Ascomycota > Eurotiomycetes > Eurotiales > Aspergillaceae > Aspergillus > Aspergillus neotritici. The sequence continues at coordinate 1,266,776 of JALZYL010000007.1, read as the reverse complement.
CATTACCTCATTGGTTTTCTTAGATAACCCTATGATCAATGTGAAAATCTCTTTCCTTTCCCCTTTCCGTTCACTTCCCTGAAAGCTGTTGACCATGGGATGGCAGTGAACCTGATATTCTCTCCAGCTCAGTCCTCACGGACTCGCTGATTTCTCTGATTTATCCCGCCGAAATTAGCTTCAATCCTGGCTCCAATGTCCCCAGCAACGATCCGCTCTATTAGCGCTCGCTCTGGCCAGTTGACACGGACTCATTTCTCTCCACGTACATTTGCCGAGTTATCTTAGACGTGGTATCCAAGACTGGGGGATTAGGAGTGAAGATCAAGGAATACGAAAATGGCTCGGTCTACCGCCGGGTGGAGGCCGCAAGACGAGCCCAGAACTCGTGGTGCTATGACATGGAAAAGCCAGGGTGCTAACTCGCGATCTAATGAATGTTGTCAAGCATGAGTGAGGTACTACCACCTCCACTGCCACGATCAAGAACACGAACGACCTGAGTCAATCGATCCATGAGCTCGTCCGCTTCTGGCTCAGACACGACCCGCTCCTCAGGGTTCACTGAACCGTCGTCAAAAACTGGCTTCCATGGAGTGTGTCCCATTATCCCATTATCTGTCCGTTGGAAAGAACGATACTTCAAATTCTTCAAAATCTATGGACTGTAGGTAGGAGTTCTTCCTTTTAGCCAAACTGGACTCTCACTCACAGATATCAGAACCGGAGAGAGACCGGCATTTGATGCCACCCATTACCGCGTGGCTCCAGCCATCAGGTCCTTTTAGCCAAACTGGACTCTCACTCAAAGATGTCAGAACCGGAGAGAGACCGGCATTTGATACCACCCATTACCGCGTGGCTCCAGCCATCAGGTTAGGTATACATCGATCTGGCGGTTTGGAGTCGAAAAGGAAGGCACGACTCAACCATAGGTAGTGCCGCAATATAAAAGGGTACGCACAGAGCCCAAAAGAGTCTAGATATCTTTTGTGGCCGAGTGATATTCTTTTATATTGCGACAGGTACCAAGGCATAGTAAAGTCGAACATATCTGGTCAAGGTGCTGTAGGCGGTCGCTAGATAACCGTCATCATGGAGTCAGTCAGGGCGAAAGGGACCGGTCAAGCGACGAGTACCACGGTACAGGAGGCATGGGATGCGGAGGTTAAAATGGGAAGATTGAAATGGAAGAATTGAAGGAGGAGCAGCGATGACGTGCATTACGGTGGTGACTGGGGGATGACGTGGAAAAGTCAGGGTGCTCACCTGCAATCTACTAAAGACTACCAAGTATGAGCGAGACGCCACTATCGCATATTTCGAGAGATTGTCCACCCACCGAGAATGGAACATATCGCATGGGGGTAACTGTCACGACCAGCTGCAGGGATGCGTTCACAAACGCCATCCCACTCTGCCTAACTTGCCATTCTCAGTTCGACTATCACCTGGACCCTAGGGGGTTTTGCTTTCATCCCAACACACCTCGAATACTTTATTGAATACTAGCGCGATGATCACCAGCGCTGGAAGAAGGACGCCATACACATTACAACACCGGTGGTGACAGCTTGGTCAAGCGGCCTTGCAGAGCGAATCGTCACGGCATGTTTGTGGGGCTAACTGTGGTTCACTGGAGGAAATGATGTATAACGCACGCATTACCAGTCATAATGGCAATGTGTGTCCTATCACGAGAAATTTGGGATAGGGTACACATGGGTGACCAGCCTATTGTGGTAATCAACAAGGTTCGTTCATTGGGTCATCATCCAGCCCGAGAATCAAAGGGTTGGCACCAATCTCTGATAAATAATAATATGATATACATGTCTGCCTTCTGAACCCAGCTTTGTCAATCCTTTGACACTAGAATGCCATGCTTACTAGCATATAACCCACAAGCCATGGCCAAAGCGAACAGCCAAATTAAACTGTTCAAGTGTACCTCCCTACGTAATAGCCTGTATGTACGGCTACAGCCTCTTCCTGACGAGAATGATTGCGTCCATAAATCCAGTTTCTACCAGAGCAGTTTAACCAAGGAGACAAGATCACGCGGGCCAGGCACTCTGACAAGCCGCTTTCTATTACTTCCATTCATTGACCTTTGGCAAAATGTCTATGGTAGAGGCACCTCATGTCCAAGCCTATCCCAGGCTGAGCCTGTGGCCATAGTCCAGCCAGCAACAGGATACATCTCGTACCAGTTAGTATCATACCCGGGAGCAGGCGCATGGTCCACGGCAGATCTCACAACCATAAGTATGCGGCGCAATGCACAAAGTATATCCACGGGGATGCCAATTTCCACAACCTCCCCAACAAGGTGCCAGGGTACAATCGATTTGGGTACCTGATGGGGAGATCACTCTTTGACTGACTTTGTCGTGCTCGGTTCACTGTCACTGGTATCTCCCAACACCACTGTATGTATGTACGCCTTTGCAAATTCCCGTCAGAGGTTATCTACTTTTCTTCGGGACGCTATCGAGGTGCAGAAAATTCCGAAGGCGTCTCCGCAGATAAGCATATAGAACCCCTGTCATGATTTGGTAGTTTCAAATGAATACAGTGACCAGGGGTAAAGATGCCATCCCAGATCAATAATCACTCGATAATCCAGTGAATGACGTCTATTATATGCACTCGTGGGCCGCACCAGTTTGAAACGATAGATGCTTCGTCTTCTGCCCCCTCTGCCTGCTATCTGCATTTCTAGCGCATAGTCTTGTACTGAGAATAAGAAAGGAATCATCACTCAGCTACGAAAAGTGTCATGACATCTTTTACCTTCGTATGTAACCCTATATTCGACGTTAAATTCCGTTTCTCTTTTCCTTTCTACCTCTTGACGTTGCCTATCATGGCACGATCTAGATACTACCCGTTACTTTGCAACTCGCTCGCTGAGTTCGGCTTACTTGCAAGCGATGACATGCGATATAAGCGCCCTGTTCAATATAGTAGGGCTTAGTGCTCATCAAGCGATGAAGAGCTTAGCTGCATCAGGCTGAGCCCACCAAAGAAGTTGACGAATTCGTCATTATGCAATCCGCCTAAACGCAAGCGAGATGCTATCTCAGCATACTTCCAAAGCTCAATACACATCTTTCAAGCATGGCAATATGGCGGTCCCTTTGTATGGGGACTAAAGTTGGGCATGTGCAACACCGTAACTATCCGAAAGTTGCCCATGTTTACCAAAAGGCGACCATGCAGTACGTTTTATGCTATTTTGTCTAATGAAATTTCATGAAGTAACTTATGCTGTTGGTTTTAGATCGAAGTATGGTCGACTTCCCCGTCAAAGCACCAGAAAATGCCACCCCGCACTGCCAAATTGCCATACTCAGTTTGACTATCATCTTGATCCTAAGGTTATTTTGTGTCGACCGTTATATGGACATGCCAATCATGACCCTGCCACTTTGGATGGCGGAACCATTCTTGTCAACAGAACGCGCTGTGCATACCTACAAAGACAAGCTCAGTCGAGCTAGTATCTGGCTAATGGAGAAAATTGCATTGAAAAATAGCATCAGTATAATTTTTGAGTGACTGAGAGTTCCTTGTGAAAACACTGACATTGACCCTGTGGCATAGCTCGCGGCGACTACAATGTGCTTATCCAGTGAAGGTGCTGTAGGCGATCGTCGGATTTTAGCGCGATATTTCTCACTGGTGCCTACTCGGCCTTTCTACCCGTTATCGAGTCATGCTTTTCTTTTCGACTCTATCCTTCAGTTCTTTATTTTGGAAGGAACAACCCTTTGGATTCTTTGAGTACATGCAAGAGCTACAGATGTACCCCAGTTCAGGGAAAACCGCCCTCCTGCTGCTGCGGAGGAAACGTGATGTATATAAGGTGCCTATCGAGCAAAAGTCTACGAGCATTCCGGTGTCTACTTTTCTTGCCTCTTTGAAGAGGCCGTATATACTGTCGTCGTACGGAGCAGTAAGTTAGGGCAAGCCATGACGTAGTTATGCTGATAATAGCTGAGTCAGCTGTTCCTGTATAGCAGAAAGCGGTCTAGACCGGATTAGTCATGCACGTGCCTGACGGGGGATAAGGCCATGGATAAGGAAGGAAATAATAATCAGAACACTCGGATCAACAGATCCGCCTTTCCATCCCTCCTCGCTCCACCTCGCTCCATTCTCCTCATCTGTCCTTTTCACGTTGACTCTGCTTCTTCATGGCGTAATTTATTCAATTGCATTCCATCCTTCCATTTCCCCATCCCCATTGTCTACCCCCCCGCCGTCATGTCCTCCGTCCAAACTGACGGTACACCGCATCTCCGCGTCTCCGCCGCAAAGGGTGCGGACTCGGACTCCAAGGCGTCCGCGAATGCTTCGACGAGAATCCCACCCCCGGAAGCATCAATCGTCGAGGACCAATTCTTCTGGACGTATACCGAGGAACCCCACCGGTCCAGACGACAGGCAATCATCAAAGCACACCCGGAAGTACGCACCCCGTATATACATTGGCACGTCGGTTCAATGGAACTAACACATCGCCGGTGATGATCAGGTCACGAAACTTTGCGGACCGGAACCGCTCACGAAGTATGTGGTCTTCGGCGTCGTGGCGCTCCAGATCTGCTGCGCCTACCTCCTCCGCGACACCTCCATCCTGTCCTGGAAATTCCTGGCCACAGCCTACCTGATCGGAGCGACGTCCAACCAGAACCTGTTCCTGGCCATCCACGAGATCTCGCACAACCTGGCTTTCAAGTCCCCCATGGGAAATCGCCTCCTGGCGATGGTCGCAAACCTCCCGATTGGGATCCCCTATAGCGCCGCATTCCGAGTACGTCCAATTCCCCGAGGAAGAAAATAGAAGGCAGAAGGGAAAGAATAAGAAGCTAATCCCACCAATAGCCCTACCATCTCACACACCACAAGTCCCTCGGCGTCGTCGGCCTCGACACCGACCTCCCCACCGCCGTCGAAGCCTTCCTCCTGGACTCCCTCCTCGGCAAGGCCTTCTTCTGCACCTTCCAGATCCTCTTCTACGCCCTGCGCCCCATGTTCATCTACAGCCCTCCCTTTACCTCCATCCACTTCCTCAACATCATCGTCCAAGTTTCTTTCGACATCGCCCTCACCAAACTAAGCGGCGGCTCCCTCCAACCCCTCCTCTACCTCATCACAAGCTCCTTCCTCGCCGGCTCGCTTCACCCCTGCGCCGGCCACTTCATCGCAGAGCACTACTTTTTCTCCCGCGTCGAATCAGGCGGCACCGAATCCCTCGAGGAGCAGAAGAAGAACAACAACAAGTCCACCAAACCCCACCCACTCGACTCCCTCCCCCCACCCGAAACCTACTCCTACTACGGCCCCCTCAACATCCTCACCTACAACGTCGGCCTCCACAACGAACACCACGACTTCCCCGCCATCCCCTGGACCAAACTCCACACCCTGCACCGCATCGCCGCCGAGTTCTACGAACCCCTCCCCTGCCACCGCAGCTGGGCCTGGGTCATCTGGACTTTCATCCTCGACAAGAACGTCGGCATGTGGTGCCGTGTGAAGCGCGCGCAGGGCGGTCGTGTCGTCGGCGGTGGTGGCGGTACCTCCTCCGGCCGCAGCGGGGAGGGCATCTCCGCTGCCTCAGCCGGGACTGAAGAGTCGGGCGACGGGTGGAAGGAGAGTGAGCTGCAGAATTGAGAAACTTACTTTCATATAGTTCACAGTTCAATTTTTCGTTTATTATTTCTTTGGTTTTCTTTTCTTTACATGTTGCTACTTTTTTTTCCCCTTTTTTATTGTACCCGTTATGTATAGAATCATGATGCTGATGCACGGTTTGGAACCTGTAACTAGAACTATACCTACCTATATGATGTGTAATACCAGGGATTCTCCTGCTTCCTTCTTTTCCCCGCTCGTAGACTTTTTATTTATTTTTATTACTCTGGAGCTGTGTATACACACACTTCGGAATAGAAATCAATCATAAGACCGTATCTGGATTTTATTGTCCCAGCTAGTGAAGCTCGACTTATGAACATAGGAGAAAAGAAATGGAAACGCACATCCGATGACGCGGGGGTGGGAGGAAAGGTAATACACGCAAAAATCAATACTGACTCGTGAGTCCGCTGCTAAGATACAGAAAGATGACTAGATCCCGGTGTGCAACCTACCTTGCGTCGAGCTTGGGACGGCTTGGTCCCGAACACCGGAGTAGAAACACCGGAGTAGAACAGTTCGCTGTTCTGCTAGGCTCGAGGTTGGAGTTGGTGGTTCAGTCGCAACTGCTGACGGATCATACCATATAATAGGAGAAAGTGGAAAAGAAAGGAAAGCGAAGGAGAGTAAAGTGAAGAAAGGAAAATGAAATAAGGCGTATAGTATAAATAGGTTGATGGCCTGGTCTGAAAGGCCTAGGCGAAGAATTGAAAGCGCAGAATGAGAAAATGGAAGGGGATAAAAGCAAAGCAAGACATAACTCAATGCTGATGCTAGAAAATGATCAAAGTAGTGCTCTCCAGAGAGAATACAATTGGCGCGGATAAAGAAAAAGGAAATAGTGATGGGACGACATTAGACACGTGGACAGGGTGACGAAGACTGGAAGGGGAATGAAAGCAGTGCCCTGGTCCGTTTAGAAAAAGAAGTAGGCAATCAGGAAGCTCAGCAGGCACAAGCCGGCGACGACCTGCAGGGGAACGCCAGCCACGGGGGGCTGGGCGTTGCGCTGAGCCAAGGGAGCACCGGAACTTTCCGCTTCACCTCCGATCTTCCTCTGGCGCAGGCCCTGGTCGGCCAGTCGGTCCTTGAGTCTCTGGATCTGGGAATTTGCGTCGGACAGCTTGGATTTCAGCTCCTCGGTGGAAGCCCCTGTTGGCGACCTCACAGGCGTGGGTTGGGCATTACTGGCTTGTGGGGTCGAGATCTCGCGCTTGGGTTTGTCGCTGAAATCAGGCGGTGGGATTGGTGACGTGTCCGTGGTGGATTTCGCCATGCCAACAGCGGGAGTCTGGTAAGTAGCATTGGGGGAGGTGTAGGCAGGAGGTTCATCATCGGGAACATGCTATAAAAAGAACGAATACCACGTTAGATGCGTTGCACAAGTGGGGAAAGGTCGGGTATAGAGGGAGAGGAAACATACAATTCCGTTGGTCTCTGTCCCCTCGTCGCCACCCGAGGCATCCTCAGGCAGCCAGTTCACGCGAATCTTACGCTCCTGGACGGACGACTTGGACGCTTTTTCGAACTAGAGGCATATGAGCGAGTGCGAACGACATAGGTACTAAAGACAGCAGCGCTTACAATAGACGTGACATTGGCAAACTCCATGTCGCGGGTGACGGAGACAGTCTGGACCAGGAACTTGTCCTTACATTTGGCATCGGCGGCAGGCTCATCCTTCATGGCCTGGAGAAGCACTATTTCACAGTCAGCCACTGCGCGGGATCCTCTAATCCCCCGTTCCGATGGATCTCACCTTGAACGTCCACATGCTTTCCGGGTTCTATCCGCCCTGAATTGGGACGGACACAGTAACTGTTTCCACCAGTGAGTGACCGCACTCATATACCATATGGAATCCAAACGAGGGTAAACGTACTGCTTGGGAGCCGTGGTTTTCACCTACAAGGATGAAATGTATCAGTATGCGATTGACGATTCAAGGGAGATTGTCCGACATACCTTAAACACGATAGCCTCGGGGTTTTCATTGTTTAGGTGGAGGATCTGGCACACCTCCCGGTTAAAGGGACCTAAACCCTGTTAATACGTACAAGACAATCGCGAACTTGCGAAACACCCACGCTTGAAGCTCAACTCTGGCGGGTCGAGAATGATAGACATGGTGGCCGCACGGCGAATCGCGGATGAGGCGCTGGGTGAGAAGGGGGGGATCGTTGAAGAGGAAGATCAACGGATCAGACCAGGGGAGAAGAAGCGAGAGAATAGCAGGAAATCGTAATAACGGAGAGTGGGGAGGGATAGGATGAGACGGGAAATTACCCAACTAAGGGGGGAAGAAGATGAAGGAGATGGAGATGGGGAGGAGGAGGAAGGGTAACCGCAGTCGGATGGAGATCGATGTTCTCAGTTAGGTATGGTATTTTTCTTCGGGTTGACTTGGTCTGTTTGGATGCCTTGGATCTCGCTCATTGGTCCGCGGATGGCTGAGTCAGGCACGGTCAGGTGATGTCATCTAATCGATCTCGTGCTCTTTCTTTCTCTCTTTGATTCTCGCTATGGCTTCATGTTGACATTGGCAGGATTTGACGATGGTCAGTCTTGGTCTGTGAACACCCACCAGCTGATTGAATAGATCCAGATGACCAGTCTGTCCGATTGAGGGTTCATAATTTTATGCTCATTTCCCCCTGTCTTAGACCGATCGCTCTGGATCCACCGCTTGACATCTTGGGTCCTCTAAAAATAAGTCTTCTCCGGGAAATCCATTCGCTATGGAGTCCTAACCAGGCCCGATACCTGGCACCACGTGTGACATGTCAGCACCTATAGATATTGTCCCGATTTTGAACCGTTTCTCTTGATTCACGTCGAGCCGAGGTCGGTCGTCCTGAGCCAAGATCCAAGCAGGAACAAACCGTGTCGGAGGGCTGCGGCTCTTGCGCCCTGGGACTCAGTAGAGTCATGGTCACTCGCCCATACAAACCATGCCAAACACCGGATGGTTCAATATCAATCACCCGAATAGACCCCCAGAGAAGATCTAGACACGAGGGACGGAGAGAACGGAGAGATACACGATGCTGGGGAGAATAGACTAGATGGTACTGTAACAATGGTAACGCAGACGTAAAGCGGACCCTCCCGCAATCAACCACGAAATGGAGTGACCCAAAACCAATACGTCACCAGGAACCTCAACCAAACACCTGACTTCGGCGTGTTTTCTTTCCCTTCTCCCACTTCACACCAGCCATCGCCTCATCCACAATCACCGAGAGGACCCCTTTTTTATTCTTGTTGTCAATACTCCATCGACCGTCGCTGTCGTCGAAAGGTGGTCATTCTCGATCATATCATCCATTACCCCGCGTTCTAAACTCAAATCATCCCCACCGCGCAACGTCGATTCAGCCCACCATGGCATCCGATCTCGATCAGCTCATTGAGATGGGCTTTGATAAAGAAAGAGCCCAGTTAGCCGTGAAAAAGTCTGGTGGCCGTAGGTTCCTTCCCCGTCAGCGTTCTGCCGTCCCATGCCTGACCTGACAATGTCTACAGTCCAGGGTGCTCTGGAATGGCTCGAACAGAACCAAGATAAATCGCTCGACGAGATTCAGGCGTCCAATGACGCCGAAGAGGAAGAAGGTCCCGCTTTACAGCCCGGAGAAGAGGCCCGCAGCCTGGTGTGCAACGAGTGCGGCAAGAAATTCAGAAGCCAGGCTCAGGCTGAATTTCACGCTTCCAAGTCTGAGCATGTGGACTTCTCTGAATCCACGGAGGAACTCAAGCCGTTGACGGAGGAGGAAAAGAAGGCAAAACTAGAAGAGCTCCGCCGGAAATTAGCCGAGAAGCGTGCCGGCCTGTCGGAACAGGAGAAAGCCGATAAAAAGAGGAACGAGGTGGGACGGGCTTCCCTACACACTGGCAATCATTTACTGACTTCCTTATTCTTGCCCAGGAAATCCGAAGAAAGAGCAACAAGGAAAACCAGGATGCCAAGGAGGAACTCGAAAGGAAACAGAGGATGAAGGAGGCGGCGAAGAAGAAGCAAGAGAGGCAGGATGACATCGAAGCCAAGCGACGGGTGAAAGCCAAGATCGAGGCCGACAAGGAAGAGCGCCGATTGAGGGCTGAACGCGAAAAAGCCGAACGAGCGGGAAAGCCGCTTCCTGCTCAACCTGCGGCGGCGCCGGCGCCCACATCTTCGGGACCTGTCGCATCAAAACCGGCGTCTGCTTACACAGAGACTCGCTTGCGATTCCAGACACCCAAGGGTAACGTTATGAAGACGTTGCCTGTCACCACAACGCTCTTCGAGGTCGCAGCGGCTTTGAACCAGGAAGATGGGGTTGAAGTGCAAAGCTTTTTACAGACCTTCCCGAGGAAGGTATTTGATGCGGAGTATTTTGGCGAGTCATTGAAAGATCTGGGCTTGACTCCTAGTGCCAGCCTCGTAATTCAATGATGCGCTACAACTTTTAGCCAGGAAAACGATTTTCATTGAACCTTCACCTGACGCGAATAGCATAACTGAGCATAGATCTATGAAACCAACACACCTCCGGGGTTGAAGCATGGTACTGCATGGGCTGCCCGTTTCGCATTACAACAGGTGTAACTTGTAGCATTGCGCTGAATTCGGCATCGAATTAACCATCAATTTCCGTATGAATTAAAATCTAGACTAGGGAAGATTAATGAAATACGACTTGCAACCACAAAGTGATCAAGTCCGTGTCGTAGTTGGTGATGTAGGATCACGTGATGCCGCGATAAGGCGTGTCGGCATCCGTCACGCGTCCCGCTATACTAAGGCACCTGCATGTCCTGTCATTTCAGCCTAACCTCACCACCAACCGGTCTTTCCCTCTTCGATGGTTCCAACCGAGTCTGCCAAACTGCTTTAATATATTATGCCTGCGTAAGCAAGACCGTGCTTCCCACCCCCTCTCTTGTCACAAATCATCCTCGGGCTCACTAACGCGTCTCAGTGTTGGCGACCAACATCGAGGCGGACCAGCATGCATCACGATGCCTAACGCGACCGGAACAATGTCAGGAAACCCATTTGAAGAGCCCCAGCGCCGCATGAACGAGTACACAGCGCGAGAAATCGCCACCCTCCAAGCTCGCCTGGACAAGAAGCTTGGACCCGAGTACATTTCCTCCAGATCTGGACCCGCGGGACAGAGAGTGCACTATCTTTCAGCAGAGAAATGTATCAACCTAGCGAATGAGGTATTTGGGTTCAACGGGTGGTCGAGCTCGATCCAAAATATCCAGATCGACTTTGTATGTTTGGGTTCTCTGCCCGGGGAGACAAGGTGCAGAGGAAGAAGAACAGGCTGACTGACTGTTTCGTCGGACCAGGTCGAGGAGAGTCCGAATACGGGGAAAATAAGCCTGGGTTTATCCGTGATTGTCAGGGTGACTCTGAAAGATGGAACCTTCCACGAAGTACGTGCTATTCTATTCAGAACGACGGGTCTTTTCACGAATATTGACGCGTTGGGTTTACCAGGACATCGGATACGGTCACATCGAGAACTGCAAAGGGAAAGCTGCGGCTTTTGAAAAAGCCAAAAAGGAGGGCACAACCGATGCTCTCAAACGTGCACTGAGGAACTTTGGCAACGTGCTGGGTAACTGTATTTACGATAAGGACTACGTCTCAAAGGTTACCAAAGTGAAAGCAGCACCAGTAGGTAGCGCCCATGAGTCCTGGACCGCGGTTGTTATTAACTATTCAAACAAGGCCAGATGGGATGTTGATGATCTACACCGCCACCCTGACTTTGTGGTCAAAAAAGAGCCTGTCCGGCCCAAGCCCATGCCCGAGGATGACGATCTTCCTCCACGTCCGGTAAACACTGCGAAACCCGCCAACGCGAGCGATAGCACTCCACCCGATGGCGATGGAGAGTTTGGGAGTACGTATATAAATTCGGCTATATTGTGATTCGCGATCGCTAATTGCAGCAGGTGATTTGTTCGACGAGGCAGACTTTGGCGTAGCCGAGGCTGGGAATCCCGATGAAATCGTAATCGGACCAGAGACGCAGCAGCCGCCCACTCCTTTGAACAGACCTAACGCCTCTCGAGCTCCTCAAGGGAATAACTTCCATCCCAGCGGGAGGCCGAGCCCGGCTATGGTAACGCCTTCGAAACCAGAACGACCCATGCATCCAGGGCCTGCTGCCAGACAGATTGCTCCTCCTGCCCTCAGTGGGCGACAAAACCCTGCAGCACCCGGGCCTGGCCAACACGCCAATCAAAGACGTGCCGGCCCTCTTGACCACCAGCAGAGCGCTGAACAGGCCAGGGTGGAACCACCCGGGCAGCAGGCACCGCACCCACAGTTCAACAAACCCGCTACAGCTGCCGCTGCTCTGCCACCGGTGAAACGAGAGTTCGGCCCGAATAACCCGGACCTCAAAGCGCAAGATATGCTCCCACCAGGAAGTTCTCCCTCCGCCGGATTCTTTTCCGCCAGAGCAGTCGATCTATTGCGAGAAAACCCAACCAACCCGTCCGCAACGGCCTTCGATCCCCACGCAGAAAGCCCATCGATCCGCAAGACCGCCGGCGTGGACCACACCAGGTCCCTCCCAGTCTCAAAACCAATGCTGTCTGGCGCCTCACCCGTCCAGAACGTCACACGCGATTTCATCAACCCCTCCCAAGACATGTCCCGAAAGATCGGCGCCCCAGGCGGCAGCGGCATCGGCAGTCCAATGAACAGACCCCCAACGACATCATCCTTCCGCCCACTAACACGCCCGAACATCGATCCGCGAACCGCGACCAATGCCCCAGCAGCTGCACCAACGGCAGCAACCCGACCGGGCTATGGGCCGCCGCAAAACCAGAACGGGAAACGGCCTCCTCTCAACGATGTAACGAACGCGACAGCCCCCGTCGGCAGCGGGCCTGCCTCCACTGTTGGCGTCAATGACCCAAAGAGATTCAAAGCCGTTGAAGCTAGCTTACCACAGCTGCCGCAGCAACAGCAGCAGCAGCAGCAACAACAACAACAACAACAAAGACAACAATAGACCACCAGCTAGCCAAGGTAGCTCTTCCATTTTCCGAACCTACATAGGTATTTCTTGCTCTGTGTCTTGTGAAGGGTACCTATCTTCTTTGTGGCTTGTGGGGTATAAACTGGCGTTAGGGAATAGGTTGAAGCGGATTTCATTTGCGGGAGTTTCGGGAGTTTGCGTTTTCATTTTTCTTTTTTGGTATTAGCTTTTGTTTCTTTTTCCAGTTTCGAAACTATACAATAGCTTGTCCGTCATGCTGGCTTTGCGTTCTCTCTTTATTTGTTTGTTATATTGCGACACGACTCCTATACCAATTTTGTGCTACCTTCGGCAGCGCGTACGTGGAGTGTGTCTATATAATGATTACTACGTGCAATTTGAGTCGCATTTTACGGAAATTAGGAATTCCACAATGACACACAGATCCTTGATTAATGACAACGATGAGTACGTACAGATTTCTCATGGGGTGGGGCTTGAGGTATCCTCCACCATTTCCTCCAGGGTCCCGCCGCACATGTAACGCTGGGAAAGGACCAGCGAGGAACAACCCCGAGTAGTGTACAGCAGTGAAAAATAAAAGGAGACACAGAAGCGCACGTTAGTTGGGGAATATGATCGTGACGCCCAGAAACGACAGACACCAAGGCTAGTTGAATAAGAGAAAAGAAAAGGGGAGGAAAGAGAGCAAGCAACCGTGCGAGGAAGCAAAACAGTAAGACAAATTTGAGCAATATGCAGAACAAGATAGCGCAGAGTATTCGACACTGGAGGCGTAACTTTTTACCAGCTCAACGGAGAGGCCTGCAGGACGTAGATGTAGCGTATATTGAGCTTTCCAGGCCAGTCGTCGCTGGACGGGCGGTGGCTTTCGGCTGTGTTTCGGCTGGCTTTTGGGCGGAGGATTGTCGGCTCCTGGGGCTGCTGTTGGGGTTGGTGATTTTCACTGCAGCGGTGGGTGCTCCGCTGCTGGGGGCCCTGCGTGTTGGTGTGGATTCAGCGGGCTTGGGGGCGTAGATTGATTCGCTTAGGTCGTTGCCGTTGGGGTCTGTGATGCGAACGGCTCTGCTCTTCTGTACCCTTAGGGGAGTGGTGGGTTCGGCGAGTCTGGGGAGGACTTGTGGGATAGAAACCTCGATTGGCTTTTTGGGTCTCTCGATGGGTGCTTTGAGACTCTCGGTGGGTTTGGGGGAGAAGGGGTTGCTCTGAAGAATAGGAGTTGACCGGGGCACCTTTGGCATGTCGAACTTGAAGGAAGGCTTCTCCAGGACTGAAAGTTAAGGGGTTAGTTGGCTCTATATGCAGCAGGTCTGGACAAGAAGGACGAACCAGTAGAAGTAGACCCATTCCTTGGAACCAAGCCTAAAGCTCCATGGCTTCCTTTCCTTCCCGGTAGCAGGTGGTCGCCAATGATATGGTCACTATCGACAGAGGTAGGCTGGGTGGTGGATTTCTGGCTTCCAGTAGATTCACTGGAGAAACCATTCGGTGGCGAGCGATAGTTAGAGACATCGCGTGGGACGAAAGGCGGCGCTTTGATATTCCACTGGCTTTGTGGGCTTGGGCTGTTCGTGAGTACTAGTTTAGGCCGTGTCAAGCCCGCCACTGGAGTTTGTGCCAGAGAAAATGACCCAGGACCTAGCAATTCTTCTGGTGTTTCTCGCTTTATCTCTGGTAGAGCAGTCTGGGGAACTTTCAAAGTAGTTGTTTTGCGCTTCGTCGGAGTAGATCCTTGGGATCCGTGAATTTTTGCTTCTATTTCCTTTTTGCATACTTTCAGATGTTCGCGGTGCTCATCGGACAACGATGTAGATTCCATAAGTTCGCATAGAAGATCTATGGTATACTGGGGGTCATCATGTGGACTGGGATGTACCACAGGGGTTGAACCCTGAGTATCAGTCGCGGTTGCTTCCTCATTCTCGGTATCTTGGAAGCCCAGGCTCTTTGATGGCGCGAAAAGAGAATTGGACAATTCTGCGTTCCCCGGGCTTAAAGTCCCTCTATGAAACAAGTTATCTTGAAATTGCAGTCCCTTGAGGTCTTGGAGTGCAGGGCTTGCCAACACATCAGTGTCACCATGGAGGGAGCATTCTCGAGGTGGCGAAGCACTGAAGTCCAGAAGTATGTCTGTTTCAATGCTTGCCTTGCTATTAGGGTTCGCCTGTCTAGGAGCCAGGGCTTTCTTCGATGGGGTAACAGGCTGATTTTGCTCATGCTTTGACTGGTAGACTCTCTGTTCCTGGTCCTTTGGGTGCCCTAGGCTCACGGCCTCTGAACCACTGCTCTCGAGTTTCACATCTTTGGCTTTAGGAGGGCCTTCGCGTCCGTTTTGTGTCTTAATGGATGTGTTACCAACGGAAGATGTCTGACTGCCCTGCTTGGCCGCATCTTGGCTTTTGCATGTCGTATCTGTCACCATAGAACTTCTAGGTTTATCCCCGTCCATAACTTCCCGATTTTGCATCGGTTCATGCTTAGTTACCTTAGGGGGTAATGTCTTAGACGTGGGTGTTTCCGCAGCGGCCTTCTGAGCTTGCACAGGCTCACGGACTGTTGTAGATGACGGCGCGATAGGTGCAGAGGCTTCTGTGGCTGTTTCTTGGATTTGCATCCTCTGTCGAGCGGCAGCCATAAAGCTTTCTGGTGGGGTGATAAGCGCAGAGAAGTCGCCTGTGCTGGTAAGATGTCAATATTAAGGTATAGCCTCCAAGGTTATCACTTACATCGGTCGTCTACTTTTGAGGAAACCCGGTGGCTTTTTGCCATAGGAGAAAGAAGATTGCCTTGAGGCTAGAGTGGGGGTTTGCGGTTAACATTACGTTGTCAAGCATGGTAAACTGGTTTGCATAGACTCACATGAATTTTTTGATCCCTGAGAACTTATCTCGTGGTCCTTCTTCTTGACCTCCGGAACTAACGCTAGGTCTTTCAAACGGTTTTTGTCGGGTGGAATGGGGACCGAGTTCGCTGCGGTTAGAGGAGGACTAATATCATTTAGTATAGAATCATACAGATACATAGATGTTCGCTGGTAGTATGCGACTTACTAGGGAGCAACTTGTCGGCCTCGAGTGCCAGCCACGCCACCTCCGCGCCCTGAAGATCGCGCTCCCCTCGAAGATTTGATCGGTTCCTCCACGCGGCGTATGCTGGCGCTGAGGTTAGCACGGTGGCTCTGGCCATTTAACAAGTTGTCGAGATCCTCCAGGTCTTCTGTATCTCCGATGGTTTTGTGCACATCTGATAGAATGATTTAGTAACCGACTCCATAATCATCATGCTTATATACGTGACTTACTGGCCCATTCCGCGAGCTTGTCCTTATTTTCCTCGGCCTTACGCTGGGCCAGGGACCCGACTTTGTTTGATAGCCGGGTTGCTTCGATGTCTTCCAGACGAATCTTGTTGAACTTCGCGTTATCCGCTGTCGAGATGTATTCGCGTCTGGCTGTTCCTAGATCGGCCTATAGTTTCCCAGTTCGCATAGGTATTAGCCAGAAAGTCGAAGTAGAATTCGGGTGGATGGACTGAGGCCTCACCATTTGCAGCTTCTGAAGCCGCTCAGTAGTTGCTGGATCCATGACTAACTGATTATCAAGCGAGAGTAGCAGTATCTCAGATAGAAAGACGATGAGAAATGGATGCTCAGAACAGAACTCGATGAGATGGTGTTGGTTCAAAGTAGACGAAGGGATGCAGTCAACGACAGTATTTGGCGGCTAGAAACACCCCTTGAGTCCAGTCATAGCCATAGAAACTGGAAGTCCCATCCTAGAGTATCAAAATACAACAGTTGGTGTTTCTTTCTGTCGGGGAAACAAAAAACTGGCGACCCTAGCTCAAAAAAAGATGTGTGAACTTGGAAATGGATGGCGCGTGGAAAGGAGCCAAGTTAGGCCGTGGCCATAACGGAGAAGAAGAACTAGCTGAAGGCGCTCATGTGACATTAGAGTGAATGAAAGAAAAGAGTGAATGAGGAAATGAATGGGGAGAGGCACGTTGTATGGGGTTTGAGTGGAGTGGGTTGCTGGAAAACAAAACGCGTCCAGACAAACGGAGCATGGCAATGTCGAGTCCTAACATCCCCGACCTACCAATTCTACTGATTCAGAATTTATAAGACTTCAAGGATGCGATATTGTAAATGGCCTGGATGGCTTGGGTTTTTCAGCGAACAACGAACTAAGGTAAAGCCCTATATATTTACATCAAGATCGAGGTCTAAGGGCCGACAGATCTATCAGGTGCATATGAAGATATTGTATAGACAAGGTTTGAAACGGTCAAGAGCTGCAGGTGCCTGAATCACTGCCATCTACATAAATCAAGATCAGTGGTTAGCGAACCCCAGGGTATCGCTGTTGGATTACTTGAAGGTGACATACCGATAATCATGAAAGCGGCTTGCACCAAGCTGACTCCGATGACAACGATCCCGAACCCAACACACAGATAGGCTGGGATCTTTGACCGGCGACTAGCCTTGCTCAGTTTGATATAGCACAACGGAGGGAAAACGTAGGCTAATGAAGCAGCGCTTGTCGCGCCAGCCAGCTCGAGCACCACTCCGAGATCACAGGTGAGCAAGGATATAGCCATCGCTGCGCCGACCAAAGCTGACGTAAATATCAAGTGTCGGTTCATGTTGAAAGGTTCGTCGGGGAAGTAATAGGTGGTCATGACTGAGCGGCAGACAAACGCTTCCAAGGGCATGGTAGTAAGCATGTTCAAGCCAAAGCAACTACTGGTGTCAGCCCATGATATTCATCCAGTGCACAACGACGAGACCTACAGTCGAGCTATGTTGACCATGATATTATCATGAGGGAAGTTGTTGAGGACGTTGCCCTGGGTCCGAGAGCCAAAGAACAGGAAACCCGAGATGCCCATCACCAAACACATGAGAAGAGAGACTGCAGTGGAATAGTGGGTCACCATCGCAAATCGATCCAATGTCGGCTTCTTGAGCGAGCCGTAGATCAACAGACTGTTATGGTCTTCGATACGGTTAGTCTGCCATTATAGACGGGGGGCGGCACTACATACGACAAACGAAGGCTAGCATGGTCAGTATACGGTTCAACTACACCCAATTTTATTGATACGGGACATACCAAAAGATATCACTCCCACGGCTTGGAAGAAACCCGAGTTGACAAAGAGATAGTCCTTGACGTCTCCTCGAGACTCCGGTGGAGCACGGAATCCCTGCGTAATAACAGCCACTAATATGATCAACATACTGACCAGCGCCAATGTCGACGCTTTAGCCAACTACTCGATGGTCAGACACTGATGGAAAGAAGACGCGGGGTAATTTTAGCCGAGGAAGACATACCTTGGCTATGTCTCGATACAAAGACAGCGGGTAGGATATACTCATAATAAGGAGAACAATAATCGCTCGTCTACTGGTGAGCAGCCAGAGGAAGGACATGTCCCGGAGCGATGGGAATAAGGCACTTAGGACCGGCGGGATCGTGTCGCCCACGATAATACAAAAGGCAATCATACCGCCAAACGCAAAGGCCCACTGGGCAATTGAGATGGCAATCAGCCCCTTTCGCCCAAAGCAATGCTGCATTGTAGCCTGGAAAGAGTCCGCGCCGCTCAGTTTCGAGTTTACCACGATCAATCGAATCGTCCAGTCCACGACCACCGTCAGAGCCACCAGCATCACCATACCCGCCACCATACCCGCTTGTCGAAGGGCGTAGGGCTGCCCTATGATCCCCGCGCCTATGATACTGTTGGCCATGTTCATAAAGGCCATCCGCATTCCACTCCGCGGCCTGGCACTTTCCAGGTGCTCCTCCGGGAAGTCCTCCGAGGTAGCCAGGGCCACGCTGGGGGCTTCTATGTCCGTGAGGAGCGGCACCATCTGCCCAGAGCCATTCATGTCTGGCCGGTTCGTTGCGCGGGTATAATCCTCCTCCTCCAGCCACGAGGCCGATTCCCCTGAGATGCGCCCAGGACTCCCGGAGTGGCGCTCATCGCCCGCCTCATCTTCAATGTCAAACCTAACACGGTTCGTAGTGCGAGGAGTGCGACGTTGTCCTTCTAAGACCGGTTGTGACATGGAGGAATGGCGTTTGTGACCATTTATAGGGGAAGTCGGGGTTGCGCTAGGT
The DNA here is from genome assembly GCA_023619815.1 of Aspergillus neotritici. Taxonomy (NCBI): domain Eukaryota; kingdom Fungi; phylum Ascomycota; class Eurotiomycetes; order Eurotiales; family Aspergillaceae; genus Aspergillus; species Aspergillus neotritici. The sequence continues at coordinate 1,247,923 of JALZYL010000007.1, read as the reverse complement.
AGGTGCGGGTGGGCGGTTTGGGGGTATTGCCCGGTGGGAGACACTGGGACCAAAGGGGGGGAATATGGACTGGAGTAGTCATGTTGTTCGGTCAAAAGAGGAAATTCGCCTTCATCCCCAGGCATTGCTAAAATTGGTGAGGTTGTTGGTATTTCCATCTCCACGTGCGGGCGATGCATTGCGGCCAGATAATCATGGGGAGGTGCACGTGACGCGCTTATCGATAAGCGGTTACCGTAACGGGCAACAATAAGATAAGATCATTCTGCATTTATCCTCGTATTTTCGATTGATTTTGACATGAAAAAGAGAAGGAGGCGTCTATTCCTTGAGGTCTAATGTATTAGTACAATTTGCTAAATGTCTCATATACTGGATCTCTTGGTTGATCTTGGCTCCTGACAATGACCCCCTGCAGGAGTAGATATCTATCCCTGAATGGTACTAGTGGGGTATTTATTTAAAGTTACGGGCTAGAGCTGTCTGCGTCGATGTATAAATATGGATAACAACGGGAGTAGATGAATTCGGATATGAAATATCCAATATGCATAAAATAACAATGCTAGTGCCATCGATCTCTCTATCTTTTGTACTCACCCTCAATCCACCCTTTGTGGTTACACCCCACTTTTACGAGTTTGGGGTGGCTATACAATGACCCATACGCTGGATCTGGGAGAGACGTCTCTTTCGACTTCTGATCTCACATTGGAAATTACTCTCCACACTTCAATTGAGGTCAGATTTACTAAATCGCGGAGTGTGGAGGACGTATGGATCCTCAAAAAGGCGGTCCATACAGACAACGTCTGGCTTGATCAGACCCCGGAGCTCAGAATATACATCTACATCAAGGCTATCCAGAGGCCTATTTGTCCTCTATCAAATGTGACATCTAGTGTCGTGGACATCATCTGCACCTCCAAGGTAACCGGCCCATGAGAGATTTCTCCCCATCCACCCCTATAATCTATGTCGCTGACGATGGTGGCCTAGCTTTGGCATGATTTAGGCCTTACAGTTTTCTTGAAAAGCTGCGAATATAACGACCAAGAAGATGAGATCCAGATTTCACTCGGTGTGCGGAGAATCCCAGTACGACCCACATTGGCGAAGCGGTCGAGGATCCCGACTTGGCTGCTGAATCCTCAGGAAGCTCACCCTCCTCCCACTGTCCCAGCCGCTTCTCTCTCGGCAATCAATGTCGTTCTGGGGATAAATACATATGACGAGCTATATATATCGACTCCCCCGGTTCTGACCCCTAATGCTCCATATTGGAGTGAATCTTCTGCTCCATATATGACACCAGTGATTGATGAAGACGGAGAGCTGAACATCCTCGACGACCTCTACCACAAAGAAGAAGGAGAGAATAGCCAGTCGAACTCGCACATCAGCGACGACTTTACTTTCTCCGAAGAGCATGACCACATGACCCAGGAATTCGTTTCCCTTTTCACGAATGGCCTAAAAGGAATAATCGCCGGTCCATCCCATCAAGGGAACTACTATACGACGAGCCCCAAAACCGAACCGACACAGTACCTATCCCAGATAGCACCCACGGTTTTCAGCCCCGGATACAGAGAAGTACTGAACCCACTAGCCAAAGCCCAAAAAAGCCACAGTCAAACTAACCAGACACCATAACCAACCAGGCAATGAACCAACGCGCACAACTAATCCCATCAATCGCCAAATCAATCACTTCCCTGCTAAAAACAACACGCAACCCTATCCTCCGCGAACAGGCCTCTAATTTGCAAAATCTCCACCCCAAACACCCAAAACCAGACCAAAGCCTTCGCCCTCCCCCAGACCTCACAAACCTCCGCGACACAATCAAGACATCCCTATGGCGCATCGCACAGAAACAGCTCTACGACCCCCAAGCAGCACTCAAGCTACACTCCCCACAAGAACCAGCAGACCTGCCCCAGCACAAGCGTGTCCTCCTAGACGAAGACTCGCTCCTCGAGGCATCTGCAGACGAAATCGGAGAGTACTCTCACAGGAAAGACGCCATGACCATGTCAGACACTTACATCGGCACGGACGAAGAAGCGGTAGCAGCAGAAGAAGAAGATTCTTGCTCGCTTCTATCGTTTGAGAGAGAATCTGCCGTCTCCCCGACTAGCTCACTCGCCCAGCAGCAAGAAGTTGTCAGTATTGGGCTATTTCCCGGCCAAGAACCGCTATTTTCCTCTTTGTTAGAACTTACATCTTGCGGGGACGAAGCGTCTCTGTTGGGTGAGGTCGACGATGAGCTTCACTGCCCAATATCTTTTCCGTGGATGCGAGAAGAGAAGGATTATCTGGCGGATGAGATTGATGATATGCTTTGTGACTAATTATGAATATACAGTTAAGCTGGGTATAGTTGTGAATGGTATATTGTATAGCGAAGGCGGTATGGGTACCATTGTTGATACTTATTAAATGGGGGCTCCTGCTAGATATTTAATGTAGTCTTAGAAAACAATATATAATCATGATAATAGAACAATACTTGCATTAACATGTACACACTAAATGCTAGAGATGGATGCATCCTCAGTAATGTGACGAACATCTTACAGCATATCTAACAAGACTTAACATTCACACTGCTCAAGAATACACAGGTAATCTTCTTGCAGACAGACTCCTAGACACCAAGCAGAACGTGACCAAACTTGAAACATCAAACAGATAAAAGCCAAGTTGAAGCACAAATCAGACCGATACGCCGTACCCTCCAGATAACAATTTGTTCCCATTCCCAGATATTGTCGCACAGATATCCTTCAAGATTCTCCTTAACTCCAGACCATTTCGAAGTCCAGCCCAAAAATGGTGTTGAGAGGCCGACAGCGTACATGACATGAGACGACAACGATGGCGCTCAAGACGTCATGGGGCCTTTAAGATGCTCGAATTTCGCTTCGAGACGTATAAACGCGGCGATTTGGTGGAATCTGCTCCCGCTCGTTGTGTTCGGATTGCGACTTCAGGTGCATAGTGGATGGCACCCAGGACGTGACGCCAGAGCGTTGAACCAACTGGGAAAGCCTCGATGGATCGAACATTCCAATAAATCTTACGTCGAGACTTCTGGACTTTGGCGAGGAAAATTTTAGGTATTCGTCAATAACTTCCTGGAGCCCCCAGCCTTGTAACCTGCGGAAGCAGGCAATGACACAGCCGGTACGATGCTATTTGTTTTCGACGAAGATCAGCCTATATACGTAACAGTTACCAGATTGATAGACTTACCTTGCCTTTGTTGCAATGAACGAGCACGGGATGGTTTGCCTTGTTGAGCAAAATTCCAAGGACATAGTCCAAGTCGGCGTCAGACATTGTGATTTCTGGGACCTTATTTGCCGGAAGAATCCTGCGGACATGCGCGATCCCATTATCATTGAGGAATTTCACATGGCATGCTGTGTAGGGCTCCTCAACGAGTGTACTGTTGATTCGGTTGTCAGCGGATAACAGTAGCTGCATAGGATATCCTCCTTACACGATGGTCTTCAACCCCAGTTCCTTTAATGCCTCGAGGTTCTCTGCGAAGGGAAAAGAGCTGCGATAAATGCCCTTCACAACTTCTGCAAAATTTTCCGGGAGGCCCGAATTTATCGGCGCGAAATTCTGGAGATATGCTCTCTCAACTCGCGCTGATGCATGCAAGTCAGTGAGCGAAACGTGGCCATCTCAGTGATCCCCAGACATCTGTAAGGATGCACTTACCACGATGAGAGCCATGGGGGCTGTTTGGCGTATTCTGCGCCAAAGGAACTGCCATCGCAGCTTCCGGCGTAGAATGGACCGTAGTGGACTGTCGTACTGGCTCGAGAGTTTCTCTGATGGACATCACTACACAAAAGGATTTCTGAAAGGAAGAAGATACGGCCAAAAGAGATGGTGAAGGAAACGAACGAGTGCTGGGATTTGATGAAGAAGCCCAAACACGAAATCACAAGAGGATAGCGAAGAAAGAGGGAGCTGAGCAGGCTAGCCCAGTGGCGGGGAACACGGAAGAACAGTCATTTTGAATAGAGGAGTCAGAACCTTACAGGAAGACGGTCAGAAGAACAGATGATGAACCTTATCGGGATAGACAGGATAGATGGGGCAGTGTGACGAAGGGATGGAGGGAGATGGATGGTGGAAATGGTATGGTGAGGAGTTGTGACAAGTATATATAGGCAAGCCAGGGCAAAGCAGGAAGGTGGCCAGGTGGCCACCGAACTCAGGCAGCCCTGCCCACACCAATTGAATCTGGCCCTGTCTAACAGTGACTCACCTGTAAAGGGCAGATGAACGTCAATTAACGCAGTGAATGAAGAATAAATGAGCAATCCAATCGCTTATTGGTTCGGAAAAGATGTAGATTCCGGGTCTATCAAATAAAGGCTTTGTAGAGTCATATCCATCACGAGACATGTGGATGAAAGACGGAAAGGAAAGTATAAAGAGCCCCAACAGTGTTGCGTCATGTTGAGTCAAGTCAGATGAGGCAGGAATGACATGATATGGACGTGTTGGTTCTCATGTAGCCTAGCAACGAGAAGCCGGCATTCTATAAAGGGGAAGATCTAAGCGAGGATTCACACCGATTCCCCCAACCCAAACATTCGGATAGAATTGTTCCAAGCCCTAGGATAGAGTGCGTTAGCACCTTGATTAGACCAGAGAACATGGTAGGGGTAAACGGTTACATACGCTTCGCAGACTTCCTCCACCGTGATCCCCTTCAGCTTCGCGATAACATGGGCCACATGTGCTATGGCAGCAGGCTCATTGCGTCCTTTGACCATAGCTCCTTTCTGCCATCGTTCTTTCTTCACAGCCTTGGGTAGCGTGGGCGCTCCTTCCAAATATTTGGAGGACGCGTGGGAAGGTCGGATTTCACACTGACTCGCTCGTCAGTGGGGGATATCAAGAGTTAGTTCAATCACATACCCAAGGACCATCCGTCTCGATCTGGAGACGCTCCAGTGGCAGAGCCTTTACCACTTCCAGGTTTTCCTCCGTCTTCAAGCTACAGCCGTTGATGCCCACGTCGAGGCCGAGAGCCACCATCCGGTTCATCTCCTCCATTGTTCCCGTAAAGCTGTGCACCAGACCCCCCTTGGGAAGTTTGGCAAGCCGCGGCGCCAGAAGCTCCTCAAAATCCTCACTGGCGGCACGGGAATGGAGGAAAAGAGGGAGTTGGATCTCCACGGCCAGATCCAGCTGGGCTTCAAAGTACTTGAGTTGCGGTTCTTTAGCGCTCAGAAAAAGTCGGTCATAGTCTAGTCCAATTTCTCCAAAGGCAACAACATATCCGGACGATTTCGACTCTTGCGCCAAGGAACGGAGGTCGTCAATCATTTTAGAAGGACCTCCCGGATATGAATCAAAAAGCTTTGCCTGGCACGGGTGCACTCCAACCGTAGCATAACAAAAGCCCGCTGGGGAGAAATCAGCATCAATACAGATTCAATCATCGTATGGCGTTGCGGTGTCCACTGGAGGAATGACTGGACGTACGGTAACTCTGAGCGATCTCAATTGCTCGTTTCGACTCCTCGAGATCGGACCCAGTGACCATGAACTTTTGGCACCCTATATCCCGGGCACGCTGGATGATATCATCCAAGTCGTTGTCATGGACCTGTTTGCCGTGGTACTCTCCCCTGAACACGGGATCGCTAAAATTGATACCGATCTAGATATTTCGGGTTTCTCCCGTCAGACTGAGAGTACTTGGGGTTCAAGGAAGGAGAACCCACATCGACGTATCTTAACGGCTGTGATTCAGACATCTTGGCGGATGAGAATGGTCTGGACCACGTCTCCTGAAGTCTGGGTTTAAATAATGGATAACGAGGGCTCCAGTTACTCCAAATCACTGTATTTGATTGTGAGTTTAAGTGTATATTCCCATTCATCATGCCCGGTCCAGTAGAGAAATGGCTAGAGGGGCCACATGTGATCATATCACTTCCCCCATCCTCACCCTCTCCTCTCCTCTCAGGCTATCCCGGGGCATCGGTGCTGGCACATACCTGGTCTTTCCCGCTGGAAGGATGCAAACCCGGTTTGGTGCAAGACAGGATTCCCTCGAAGTGCTACACGCCTTAGACAGGAAGAATTACTAGTTCCCAATGTCCTTGACAGATTGTCTACACCAAGAGCCACCCGCATCAGAGTAGAGAACAATTCCCTTCTTGATCAGCCCTAGAGACCTTTGTTGTGAGTTATCGTGCACGGGCGATAAGCCAATTTGTGCCTGAAATTCTGACCCCACTCCAGCCACACCGCCTGACAAGCCACTGTGGCTGTAGTTCTGTCTAGCTATGTCAGGTGACAGGTGGGGTATCCGGCGGAGATGGAGTTTGATTGGTTTGTTTCGCCGGCCTCAGGCCTCGGCTTTAGTTCGGCGCTTCTCCGACTCTCCAGTTGACAGATTCGCCGGCATCGGGATGGATCTCTCTGGCAGTCTGGTTGGAGATTCCAGGGTCTGCGCTTTGCAGTCAATACGTTGGCCAATCATGGTGAGGATATTTCAGCTCTAGAACGACAGCTACTTCATTTCTCGGGAATACTCCCATGCAGTACAACCACGCTAACGCCAGATTCAGCTGCACAATCTTCATCATGCAACTGAGAGATGCCAGTTGTATGCTGAGCTGTTTTCCAGCCGGAGATTTTGACTTGAGTTGAACCCTTTTCTCGAGATCGAAATCGCGGTGGGGCCAACTGTCGGACTAGTCTGGCTATCTCCGCATTGTGGAGGAGCTGAACAATACCCGATCTTTATAACAAGGCACTGCCCTGAAATTTGATCCAGTGAGAGGTAGAGCGGCGTAGTTCTCTTCTCGTCTCTCCTCTTCTTTTTTTCGCCTTCTTTCTAGTCATTCTCCTGGCCCTCGTATCGATCACGTCAATTGTACGTACAGATCTGTTCGTCATGGCGGTCAGAAAACTCTCTACCAAAGAGGTTGCGGGGCATAATGCACTCAAGGACTGTTGGATCGTAGTGGAGAATCAGGTGTGGGATGTGACAGATTTTTTGGAGGAACATCCGGGTGGCTCGGCGAGTGAGCATCCCATTGAGAGAATTGGAGTGACAATACACTAACCCCGGGGTCATAATCCAGTCATTCTGAAATACGCAGGTCGCGATGCCACCAAGGCGTATTCTGAAGTCCACACCCCCAGCCTACTCAAGACCAACCTTTCGTCAGACAAATACATGGGACTCCTCGACGAGTCGACGATCGATAACGAATGGAGCAAGGAACCACCGAGCGAAAACCCACAGGTAGTCCTGGAGAACGAGAAACCGCCGCTTCACACCCTGATCAACTCGCATGATTTCGAGTTTGTAGCTTCAAAGACAGCCAGCAAGAAGGCCTGGGCGTTCTACCACAGTGCGGCAACCGATCTCATCACCCGGGATGCCAACAAGTCCTGTTTTGATCGGATATGGTTTAGACCCCGAGTGTTGCGGAATGTTCGCTCCGTTGAGCCAAAGACCACGATGCTGGGGGTCGACTGTAGCTTTCCCTTGTTCGTGAGCCCGTCTGCGATGGCAAAGCTTATCCATCCGGACGGGGAATGTGCCATCGCTAAGGCGTGCGCAAGCAAAGGCATCATGCAAGGAGTATGTTAAGCTGCGTAGTAGCATGCATTCCTCAATTCTAACCGTCTGTACAGGTCTCGAACAATTCCTCCTACACTATAGACGAATTGACAAATGCTGCACCATCAGCAAGCTTCTTCTTCCAGCTCTACGTCAACCGGGACCGCGAAAAGTCCGCCGCGCTCCTCCGGCAATGTTCCGCCAACCCCAACGTCAAAGCGATCTTCGTGACAGTCGACGCCGCATGGCCCGGCAAGCGCGAGGCAGACGAGCGGGTGAAAGCGGACGAAAGCTTGTCAGTGCCCATGGCGCCATCCACAGCGAAGAACGACAAGAAAGGCGGCGGCCTGGGCCGCGTCATGGCGGGATTCATCGACCCGGGGCTCACCTGGGAGGACCTGGCGTGGGTCCGGAAACACACGCATCTCCCCGTGTGTCTGAAAGGCGTCATGTCCGCGGACGACGCCATGCTGGCCATGCAAGCCGGGCTGGACGGGATCTTGCTCAGCAACCACGGTGGACGCAATTTGGACACCAGTCCGCCTTCGATCACCACGCTCCTGGAGCTCCACAAGCGCTGCCCGGAGGTTTTTGACAAGATGGAAATCTACGTGGACAGTGGCATTCGTCGGGGAACTGACATATTGAAAGCCGTGTGTCTTGGCGCGACCGCCGTCGGCATGGGACGCAGCATGCTGTTCGCGACGAACTACGGCCAGGAGGGGGTGGAGCATCTGATTGACAGTGAGTACCGTACATGTTGAATGTCTCATTTGGCCCATGTCCATTCTAACATGAAATAGTTATGCGCGACGAGTTAGAAACCGCCATGCGAAACACGGGCATCACCACATTGGACGAGGCGGGTCCGCACTTGGTGCATACAGGCGATGTGGACCACCTTGTTCCTGACTCTGCGAGACATCCCTATGCTTTTAAGACCGCTAAGAGCCGACGCATCGCGGGCGTTTCAAAGCTTTAACTCTCTCTCTCTCTCTCGCCCCCCCTCTTTGTCTTATTATGAGGGAATTCTATTCATCACGAGGAAAGAATTACGACATGACGCGGGAATCGATTGCACGACGCTATCTGCATAGACCGATATATGACATGAGTATATATACATAGCGATCTCCAGCTCCCTATTAGAGATAGGGCATGCAAATGAATTGTTTTTGGATACTATCCGTTCCAAGCCTCCGTAGCAATTTGACAAGATTAATATCAGGGTTTATATCTAAAACAAACACACAACACGTCAGAGGTAAAAGACAGCAAAAAGAGACCATGATAAAAATATAATATCCATCAAGAAAAACAATAATTAGATCCAGAAATCTAACCAAGGTAGTTAGTTACAGCGACTAACTAAGACCCAAGGCATAAGGACGAAATCATAGACAGTAATTTTTTCTACTTTCAGCGTAGGAACAAAGCAAAGTTCAGTAGTCTGGCATGCTATTCTGCCAAATATAAATAAAAAACCAAATAAATAAGAGAAAAGAAAAAGGCGTTAGATATTCCGAGACCTCAATCAACTCTGTATGCTCCGAAGCAATCAGACATGCTCCCGCATTGTTCAACAGGCCATTTATGAACTCTCTAAGAACACTTCCGGTGCACCACGGAAGGCCCGACCTCCTCATACTCCTCCGCTGTAACCCAAAGATTCTGAAAAGTTGACATCGACGCAACAATACTTCCTCCAACCCAACCCCAGTGTTTTCGCTCAGGGGGAGCAATGACCTTCGTTTTGGCCCCATGTGTAAGGCTAGATATTTCCTCGGAGAAGCGTTCGACAAAACCAGGCAAAACCGTTGAGCCTCCAGACTAAAGTTGGGCAAACGGGTCAGCTAATTTCTCTATCGAACGATGTGGGTTTGGTATGTTGTAGATATTGACTCACCACAAGAATATTGCTGTACAATCCATCCTGTATATTCGAGTCACATTTCTGAATCGCATCAATAACGAGTTCATGGATGCCCGGTTGATTGATGCCGAGGAAGCGTCCGGGCTGAAGCAGGATCTCTGGCGCTTGAAAACATTCATCCCCCAGCGTGATATACTGTCCATCGGGGAGTTCATAACCTCGTTTCTCAGTCCCCGCCTCACCATCGGGGTCCAACGCAACACGACAGCACTTCTCTTTGATATCATTTAGTGTGTCTTCGTCATATCTTAGAGATCGCCCGAGGTAGCTCGTAATATCACTGCCAGCCACATCAATTTTGGAGGCAGCATGAGGGAGAGTATGGCCCTCGTAGACCGGAACGATTTGTGTCAGACCATGGCCGGAATCCAGCGCAACGCCGCTATTACGACCGGAGGCGTATAGACTCATGGCCGATTCGTTTGCCACATACATTGCTGGGACCCTGAGCTTCTCAAAGAGGATTTGAGTCATATTTTCGCGGCTCCACTGTGGGTTATGTATGGCATCGGTCATTAGAACCGGATGCTCTCTCGGGGGTCAACTCTGAGCTCATTGTGAAGGATATTATGCCAGATGGCTTCCATGTCATGCCAGTTCGTGACGGCGCCACGTTGAATTGGACGCTCCAGGGAGAGAATTCCCTTTTTCGCCCATGCCTCGTCGCCAAAAATTAAGGTCCTGGAGTCAAGGGTGTAGATTAGCTCATGCTGCACGCAAACCAGGATCTTAGGCACTGGGATTATCAACTACCTTCTACTAGAGGAATCAAGAGTGTCGGTACGACCAAGCACAGAAGCTGTGGCCAAAAAGTCAGCGCGGACTTCGTCCCTTCGTATGTAATTGGAAATGACGCAGTGCTTAGGGAAAGTCATTCAAGAAAGTCCGTACGGATCACATTGTGTGGAGAAGTATTTCCAGCAAATCCGAATTTGCAGGATGCAGATCTGTCGTAGTAATTAGCTGACTTGGTCAAATCCCTGAACGTATTTCGTCTGTGACTGCGGCTCAAAAGGACATACCCAGTGCTAATCACAATTGGGTGTATTTCGTCACTCATGGCTAAAACTCCACAATGTATGATCGATTCCCAAAGCGTTAGATTACAAGTCTTCCAACCGTACCCATATACCACCTATTTATACCATCATCAGTCACATCACGGACCCCGCAAGGGTCTCAGCTGGGACAGGACCCGGTGAGGTGGGATATAACACGTCAGAGACTTGCTGCGCAGTGCATGGGTCGGGCATCACTGCGACTAAAAGCTATCGCCACGTCAGAGCTGCTTCGCGCAGCATGCATGGTTGGGACATCATTGTGGTTAAGAGATATCGCCAATTGCTGCTGCACGTGGTCATGCAGAGCTGAGCTATGTACACCATCCAGAGAGGGGCGGGGTAATGAGGTGTCTTCATGATATTACCCATCATGGCTGCACCTCCGAGGAGGCGTATGTGACATGTCACGCTCTACATTTGCAGCATGATAGATATTTATACCGTGAACGCATATGAAAGGTGATGTCATGCTTATCCTTCCATTTAATTAGTTGTTCGATAAGAGGAATTTGAGATCTGAACTCATGTCCAGACATATGGGTGAAGGCCTCCTGAGGTCGAGTGAGTCCTATCAGGACGGCCAATCTGTATGATATACATACAGGTTTGCATGGACCATAGGCCTATTCGGACTTGAGACAGGTACGCTGGTACGCCATCAGCAGGACCGCGGTGTACTCTATGGACTAATACAGTGGATTAGAACAGGTACCTGGACTATTCATTCAGTGCCTTGCCATTTCCCTGGGGCTGCCTTTCTGTTTTATATCATGGTAAGAAGGGTAGAAACTGTACACCTCTCTGCTAGAGACATGAACCTCTAATGGACACAACCTTGGTTCTAGATTTCTTGATAGGAAATCACCCAGTCACTAACAGGAACCGGGAGACAGACATTAACGGTATCAAGGAATAACCTAGAAATATATTAAGCTCTCTATACCGTCGACTACGGAGTACATCAAGTAAGAAAGGTGTGGAAATTAACCAATATAATCTTATCACAAAGAATACCCACTTGGCCTCAAAAGATATCTATCTAGACACTTTTGGGCTCTGGGGCACCCTTTTATACCTTCTTTACATTGCAACAAATCTTAACGATTATCACAGCTCACAGAAATCCTCTCCATTTAATAGTCTGACTACTTTCTATTGCGGAATAGTACTTTCCAGTCCTATTTATACTACTTTATACAGGTAGTGTTTAAGAGTATGTAACAGGTCTCCCTTCTCTTGCAGTTATCATCATGTATGGATATTATATCAGTATAATACCACGTCTTTAGAAGAAGGGATACACCCACGATATCTATATTATAAAGAGTATTGGTAATAATATCAGGATTAAACCGGCAGGTGAGAATATATTAAGATCTAGGAATAACCAGCCATGCTGTTAAGCTAGAAACACTTTATTTGGGGATAGAGATATCGCTGTAAAGGCAGTAAACATAAATTAAGTATATTTTAGATAGGCTTTTATGATAAGATTATAATATACTTCGTATAATATTTAACCAAATAATCAACTACTTGCAAGCTTCTAAAATAACGAGTAATAAGATAGTTAGAATAGAAGCTGAATTTTTAGGTTATAAATAACTCATTCTCTTTTATAAATCACGGTATCTAATATACTAATAAAGACAGAGACAGCGAAGCTGTAGCATTCCCTATAGAAAACCAATATCGCATGGATTCTACTAATCCTGTAAAGCTGTATGACATGGTCTTGATGAGCTTAAAGATTGCATAATGTATAGTGTATCAACATGCTGTTTTCAGCCATCAGGGCTGTCCCTTCGCTCATTGTTCGAGGGTGAGTCCTAGAAGCGCGGTCCAACTAATATCTGTTTTTGAGACTGGTGGTAGATCAGAATACAGCACCAAAGTCTTTATATTGAAAACTTTTTTAGTAATTCACTTTTCTACTATCTTAGGCTCAGATCCGCACTTGGTGCATACAGGCGATGTGGACCGTCTGGTTCCTGACTCTGCGAGGCATCCTTATGCGTTTAAGACTGCTAAGAGCCGATGCATCGTGGGCATTTCAAAGCTTTAACTCTCTCTCTCTCTCTCTCTCTCTCTCTCTCTCTCTTATGAGAGAACTCTCTTTATCACGAGGAAAGAATTACGACTTCGACACGAGAATTAATTGCACTACGATATCAGCTTAGACTTACATGATATCAGTATACTATACTTAGCGATCTCCAGTTCGATATTATTGCTCGAGATAGGCATGATCTGTTTCAAGACTCCTAACTGGCCGGTTATGTGTAGATCTAGGTACATGGTAACTTGGTTAGGGAGGGACCTCTGGTAGCAAACAAACCCTCAGGCAGCCAGCCACGGGGATACATATTCAAATATGCGGAGTCCCGTGACCGACAGATACTACACAGGTCACATTCCAGTCCAGCCATCCAGTGCAAGGGAAAGGAGACCAAAAAAAGGTTAAAATTAGAATTACAATAAGATCGATCCTAAAATAATATACTCCGTATATATAAAACATATCGGAGACAAAAATCAAATTCAAAAGAAAAAAATAGAAACAAAGATCATGATAAAAATAACCACCAAAAAGCAATAGTTGGATACAGAGAACGATCTAGGTAGGCAACCATGAGACATCCCTCACCGAAATACACAAAACAACCCCCTGACTCACTCAATCCTCTTGTTGAGGTAGTTGATTGACGAATAGGTATATGTTGGGGGCTGAGGGAGTCTTGTTGAAGCCCCTTGTGCCGATATCTACTTCGTATATATGAGCACCGCATGCCCCGGGCCAGCCTAGAACTTTCCCATACTGAAGAAGAATGGAGAACGCGGACCAGCTGAGAAACTCCGGCAGGATCGACCTCACGTGACAGCTCTTCCCGTTCCCCACTCACCGACTCTCTTGCTGTCATCAAGTAACGTTGGAGTGGAGAGAGTGCGCGTCCTTGACTGGTTGCGGAGAAGGATAGGAGGGTCTTTGACTCTTCTCGAATGACAATCCCAGGTATTCTATTCTCACCACAACTTCTAACTTACCGGGTAGGTAGCTCTGGTGTGTGGCCAAGTGGGGGATCGTCTGTTGGAGAGAGATCTCAGTGGCTGCTGCCCCGCCCGGTTACCTTTCTGTCTGCATTGGAGTGGACGCTCCACAGCGACTCCGTACGCTACTCTCCATGGAGGATTGCTGCTTGTGGTAATTTACCCCGGGGGATCCATGGTCCAGCCATGTACGAGGTGTTAATCCCCCGATGACCAGACGAAAATAGCATGATCTCTGCGTTTTCGTAGTCGGTATTCGTCTGGTGCCAGTATCTCCCGCATAATTATCAGGCATCACGTGTCGAGTTGCCTTGCCCTTTTGGCTCACCGTTGATTACGCCGTATCATTCGTACGATGGGGTCCGCGCGCTGAAACACATGGTGCTGCAGACTTGAGCTGTGAAGTAATGCAGCGCAGCGGTCCTTCGGGTCTCAGGCCGAAGGGATCCGTCCCCTTCTACTTCTTACAGCAGATGAAGATCGCGTGACGATGCACGGGTGGATGGAAGCCATGAAGAGACTGCCTATCTCGTAGTATGGAGCCGTCGGTCGACGGGTCCTGCTCCAGTGTGGGTTAGACCGGGATCATCTGGTAGATCTTTCTCTCCGGGTGATTTCACAAGCCAGTGAAGCCACGCTAGAGATTTGGATTGCGCGAGTCGTCATCGTCGTCATATTCATTTTGCCAACCCTGCGAGTCCTGCGACAAGTGCGGGGGAGCCTGTATCATGTATGGCAGATAAAGTGATCGATGAACAGGGCGATGGCATGGATAAGGTGGGGAAAGGGCCTCTGAGAGACTCTCTCTGCCCTACAACGGGTGAGGTGGGCGCATCTCCAAACCAATCTAGAGGGGAACAGCCAATGTGATTTCCCTCATGACGCCTGGATCAGCATCATCGACTGGTCGAGCTACCAGACCCCGGTACATTTCCCTCCCGTACCATGGGATTCATGATGACATCGTCCGATCGATTGGTCGGCCAACACACGGGGTAATGGAGCAAGTGCCGGGGATCATGCATGTTGCGGTGCCCCGAGAGTTTTGACCAGGAGTACGACCCCCCATGTACAGTCTATCGACACGTAGTAGACCGAAGACCACTGCACGGTTTGTCATGTTGTCATGTTGTAAAAAGAACGGGGATTTGAGACCAGCCGAAATACCAAAAGAGTTAAATGAAAATCACAGAAAAAGAAAAGACCGTGTCGATCGGGTGAAAGATGAAAGGATCCCAACTGATAGTGGTTGCTACTATTAGGGCCCGGGAGACTTGGCCAGACCGCTGTAATGGGAGGGAAAGGAATGATGGATCCATCATTGCATTCAATGATCCCCCCCAACGGTTCCTTCACGTCCTTACTGCGGGCCAAATGGTCCTCCCTCGGATTCCGAATACAAGAGCTTCCCCCCTCCCCGTAGAATCTTCTTTTCCTTCTTAATTTCTTCTTCCTATTCTCGTCTTTGGTCACATTAAATCCATCTAATCAAACCTTCTTCCTCGGCTCTTTTCAGGTCTCCCATTTACTTAAACTTCCCATCATCCCCTGGTTCCTGGTACATTCCATCTTCTATATCTCAACTACCTTTGTACATTCCTATCCTCAACGTCCCCTGCCTATTAAAGAAATCCATCCTCCCTATCAACCATTTGACACCCGAGATTATCCTCCCAATGGCCGCTCCTCGTTCGACGTCTTTGCGCGCCCTTCGCGTGCTCTCTCAGCAGCACCCGACCACCCCCTGCACTCGACGGGGTCTACACATCACCGGTGCCACCTCCGCACCGCCCGCCAGCGTGGGCGACAAGGCGTCCTTGTATTCCGCTCGTAGTCTATCCGATCTCAAGGGGGAATGCCAGAGTCGGAAGATCGGGTCGCATGGAACGCAGGCTGAGGTTGGTACCAATACTACACATCACTCCTGCAGAAAGACTCAAACTGACCATGTTGGGGGAAACGTAGCTGGTCGAACGTCTGTCCAACCATGATTTCCTGCAATCGCGCGCCTTCAGTATCGCCATGAGGCGCATCAATGGCACCGCGAAAGAGTACGTGATCCCGAGCCCTTGGGTCTAGTTCTATGGGGACTATCGGACTATCTTTTACCTCGGTCGAAGAATCGGTTCAGCTGACATCATACCTTTTTGCCGGATCTGCAGGACCAACTCCGGCCGCCAATTTAACACCTCCCGCTCCCAGAAGGCCGTGGGTGACTCATCCACGGTGGATTTCGCCTACATGCCCTCCATGTCGGAGATGGAGACCACCGCCGCACGCCCCGATCTGCGCATTCCGATCTTTCCCGACCTCTACGCCAGACCCCAGTCGGCCCTGCCGGACCAGTCCTCGACCAGCGCGGGTCCCATGAAACCCCACGTTTACACCGTCTCCGGTGCCGGAGCTGACGTCGCCGTCAGTCCCATGACTGAGGTGGTGGATAACCTCGCGGTGGATATCGACCCGTTTTCCCTGACCGAAACGGTGGGCAAATCGCGGTTCGAGGAAGAGCTGCAGAAGCAACAGAATGGGTCCGCGTCTAGCGATGGGAGCGTCGTGCAAGAGTTATGGCATGGCTTCCTGGATGACCTCTTGGGACCTAAACCCCAGCCGTCGCGGAAACAGTGAGGGTTTGACTTGTTTTCTTGTTTTTAGCGTGGTGTTTTATTTTCCTTTGTGTTTGAACATGACCTGTGATTTACTTTATCATGATGCAGCATATTCTGCTCCGAATCAGAATGTTCACCATCACTCGGTGTCTTGTATACATGCTCCTTTCTTGATTGTAGACTCTCGCCAGTCCCGACATCCACCTCGTGACTCGAAAACCAACCAGACCCATATTGAGATCAGCCCACCACTCCCCCGGTCGACAGTCTTCCGCGCCACACGGACAGAGGGATAGACAAGTACCCGCAATAACAGGCAGTGGACCACGCAGTCGATCACCAGCAGCAATTATAGGTATTATCTGATCCGAGAGAGTCACGAGACCCTCTCCTTTCATTCATTTCTGCCGAATACGGACGGAGTCATGGACCTACGGTTGAGCCGGCCCCATTCCAGTTTCCACTCTGTATATTATAGGCACTATACTTACAGTATAGCCTAGGCAGAACACCACTGTCGGCACCGCGGTACTTGCCTAACGCAATTGTCCGTTCTTTTCTGCTACTAACTATTGCCTATTTTCGTAGGTACAACTAAGGTAGTCAGGAGTACCTTGGGGTATTGTTCAGGCTAGTGCTGTCGCTGGATGGGATGATCTTTGGTTTCCCGGGATCTTCCGATGAGGTCATGTGAAATTGTGGGATTGGGTTGGAATGGAGTTGGAATTGGGTTATGCAATCTGCTTTCGCTAGCTATAGATGGATAAGGTAGGGCATAAACACATGTTTTCTTCTGAATGAGGGCTGGGGTTGGTTTAAGTGGGTAGTTTGTTGTGGATTGACTGATTGATTGTATTCGTTTCCTTGGATTGGGGTGAGTGTTCATGTGGGGTTTATCTGGGGTTATACCTTGTGGGTGTGGATGTGGATTGTATATAAGGTCGTCCGTTGTAGTTTCTTGTTTGATGATGGGCGGTAGGTATATATATACTGGATAAAATGTCTTAATATTTACTGAGATAGTGACTTGCATACAAGTCACGCTATCAGACATACCAGGATTCTACACCGTCCTGCCCTTCAAGATAGTGTGAATGAGAGTCTTCGAAATATATTCTATCCATTCATATACCGGTTGTCTCCTCTATTTCTTCGGAGACAGTCTTGGGAGACATAAGGTAACTAGTTGCACCCAATCAGTCAACCAGCCAACCCCAAGCATTTCTCTCTTTCAAGTATGCTGCAGATTGACCTTCATTCAAGACCGTCATCCATAGGAACAGGGGCCAGGGGCCATATCGTCAATCTGTCCCACATGCGTTGGCAGTATAATGTATTCTTCGATTTACTCCCCGACCTGCATGTGGTCATCTGTCTGTTACACTAGACAGTTGTCGAGTGTGGTTGCACGCAACGCTCATTGGGCTGCAGATATTATCTAGATGCTGCATACTGTCAAATCAGATTAGAACGAGTTATCGATGCTCTGGTGGTGTATATGGTTATGCTCCGAGGTTGTCCAGTGTGTGTGGGCTGGGATGATGGAACGATCCAGTATTGACAGGATTAATGAGAGTGAGGTTCTTTATGTGTTGTTGAGAATAACAGCAGGATATCCACACGAAGGTAGGTCTTCCACAGCCTGAGGCAGTCACTCGTGACTTCCAGGCAATGCCTCAGGCAGTCATCAGATATATCTCATTTCTATATATAACCCGACCATATGAAGAACAATTGGCAAGTCTGCGCATCGCTCAACTCGGATATGACCCTCCCACTGCATCCTCCAGTGACAGACCATTTGGACACATCGCAGTGGCAAACAGTGGGGACAGCTGAATCCATCTGCAACATCGACCTCGCCCTTGGAGCCATCTGAAACCGTCTCAGCGCTCAGCGGCTCTCTCAGCCTCTCACACCGTTCACATCCATCACCTTGTGCATGGAGGACCCCTCTCTCCTCCAATCCATTCGTCTGTCAGAACCGGATGCTCACTCAGCGGAAGGATTCGCTGGCCGATCAGAAGTCAATCGCCGCTTCGATGGATCCGGTGCTGTCATGCCAAGACTGGCTCGATCTGGTCTCTCTTCTCCTTTCTCATCTCCTGATTCATCCTCCCTTTTGGAGTCAACGTACCCTGTCTCACTTGTGAGACTCCTTTTCCTCTTCGTATATATCTTTTTATAATTTCTTTCCCCTTTCGTCCACATGAGGATCGCTAATCCTCCTCTTGTGATGGCTCAGGGGAACCCTTCCTCGGTTACCCCACTCGCCCGTTGCTCAAAGAAGCTGTCCTAAGCGCAGATCCGAACTTCTACTTGGATGGCGCCACGAACTAGTGGACTAGTGGTCGAGACTGACCACTGGAGTTCGAGTGGCTCGCCCTTTTGCCTGAGCAAACCTGGAAGTGGGTCTCTCCTACTGACCTAGTAGCGAGTACTATCCTTGGCTACTTTCTCCTCAATGGAGAATCCCCGTACTCTTGACGGCGCGACGAGGGGGATTTTCTGACTCCCGGATTTTCTGCAGGAGTTGCACAGACACATCCATCCTCTGAGTCGACTCCCCTTCGTCTGGTCTCCTGGATTCTGGACCTGCAGCTTCTTGCCCTCTCAGGTGCTGTGGTTCTGTGGCGCCGGTCCTTTGTTCTCGATCGCGGTCCTCGAATCCTTATATCACTCACGGATCGTTCACTCGTTGCTCAATGCCTTTTTAACTTCAATTTGTGTTTCTGCATCACAGCCTGCTTGCTCAATGATTCCCATATAGAGTCTCCTATCTCCATCTCGTTATAATCAATACTACTAATTCCCAGAGTCTGGCACTCGACCCTAATCACCCCACTCGCTTCTGTCAAATGAACCACTTTGTCACTTCTGCCTGCTAGGTCCTCGTGGATCATGCATCTTTCACCATGCCGTCTCATCGCGACCTACCTGTCCCTCGCCACCAGTGCTCATGCCTTTATGCCGTGGACTCTGAAATATGAGACCACCGATTCCAGCGGGGGCTCAGAGGGACCAAATGAAGTGACAGCCTCCATGAGTGACGACACGTCGAGCATGAGTCTGAAGGCCCCTCTTCGCCGTGACAACACGTACAAGGTAATCATGGCCGACACGCCGTCGTCGCCGAATACCATCGCCCTCAACCAGGACGGCCGAGATTATTCCTACTTCGCGACAGTCAAAGTCGGCTCCCAGGACCAGGACATGTACATGATGCTCGACACCGGGGGCGTCAACACATGGCTCTTTTCTTCAGACTGCACGTCGCCCGCTTGTCAGCTGCACAACACCTTCGGGGAGAAGGAGTCCTCGAGTCTTGAAATATCTGACGAGGACTGGCACGTCGGCTACGGGACAGGAACGGTCAGCGGCGTCGTCGGAACCGACAACATTACCCTCGGTGATGTCGACGTACGACTACCGATTGGCCTGGCCTCCAAAGCATCGGATGACTTCCGGTCCTACCCCATGGACGGGATCATCGGGCTTGGTCGCGCCGAGGAAGGCTCCTTCGGCCAGCCGACGTTCATGGACCAGGTCAAGGAGGAGGGCGTCCTCGACTCGAACATCATCGGCTTCAGCTTCTCGCGCAGCTCCGACGGCGAGAAGAACGGCGCCGTCACGATCGGCGGGGTAGACGAGTCCCGGTTCTCCGGGGATATCAAGTACACCGACACGATTGGATCCGTCAGCCACTGGCGCATCCCCCTCGAGGACGCCAGCGTGGACGGCCACGCCTGCCACTTCAGCGACCGGACCGCCATCATCGACACGGGCACCTCGTACATGTTGCTTCCCCCGGATGACGCCAAGACGCTGCACGACCTCATCCCGGACGCCCAGGCATCCGGAAAGGAAACATTTGTCCTCCCGTGCGACACGACGGTGGATCTCCAGCTCACCTTTTCGGGAGTCAGCTACTCCATCTCGCACAAAGACTACGTTGGCGACAAGGCCACGGGGTCGATGTGCCTTTCGACCATCATCGGTCACCAGATGTTCGACGACAACGAGTGGCTGGTCGGAGATGTTTTCTTGAAGAACGTATACACGGTGTTCGACTACGACGAAGACCGGATCGGCTTTGCGGCGAAGTCTTCTTCTTCTTCCTCTTCGAGCACGAATTCGTCCACGGGGACGACCGACTCGGATAGCACCGACAGTGAAGACCACGGGTCGAGTACGACCAGCTCGCCCAGCTCGTCTAGTTCCAGCGCGTCCGGCTCGCCAGACGTCGCGTCAGGGGCTGCACTGTCCCGCGCTCCGACAAACTACTGGGTTGCACTACTGGGTGTTTTGTTTCTGTTCTAGAATCTCTAGCGATGCTGCTTTCGTTTTATTTTGGGATACTTGATAGCATTAGACTGCTTAAACTGGCGCTAATATACCCGCATTTCGTTACCAACACACTCGTATGCGGCCTGATTCCGGTCGATTGTAATGATGTCATAGTAGCCTCGGTAGATCATGGCGATCGATGCGACCTCCCATTGAATGATATGCAGGACAGAGTATTAAGCCCTTAGTAGTCCAATTAATATCATATTCCACTGACAAATAATACCTCACGCCGATCAAAGGGATCATAATATCTACCTAGCTACTCCCAATGAGCCGGAAAACCCGCCGGAGCGGATAAGAAAAGGCCTCGGGACGAAATCGTGCACTGACCGGGCCGGCTGGACCCAACTAACCTACCCCAAACTAATCAGTATTCCGTACCAAGTTTCGTTTCCTTCTCGCTGCCGATCTAATCTACCTGGCTTTCTTTTTTCCTTTCCAATTCCTCCAATTCAATTCAATTGATTGATTGCGCCTAACCCCGGGGGGATCAGCCTGTCACAGCTAGATCTAGGTACAGCTATAGCAGCAGCTACAATACAACCCAGCACAATGCTCAGCCTCACCACGCGACGGTCTATCCTCGCGCACTCGACACGTCTGGCGTCCGGCGCCGCCAAACGGGTGCCCGCCGCGCGAGAAGCCTTCCACTCCAGCCCGGCGCGCGCAGAGACGCGACCGACGTGGATGCCGATGCGGGTGAAGACGCCGTGGATTGAGGCGCTGACGAAGAGTCGTGAGGATGCGCGCGTCCCGAAGAAGGCCCAGCCGGCGGGCGCGAGAGATAAGCTGCAGCCGAAGAGGATGGCGGATAGTTATTATAAGGCTGTGTGTTTTTTCTCTCTTTTCTACAAGGTTCGTCCTGTTTTGACTAGTGGTTGTTGTGTAGGTCCTGCCGCTGGCGCAGGATAAATGGCTGCTTGATTCTTATTTGAATGCGTCGGGGCATATCAGGTGGGTTTTAATTTGAAGTGTGTGTTGAATGAGACGCTAATGGTGAAAGGCTCGGCTCGTTGTTAATGGATTTGGACGCCTTTTCCGGTGTCATCGCCTACAGACATACGGGCGACTCCGTAACGACGGTTACCGCCGCCGTGGACCGTATCACCATCGAGCATCCGCTGATGGAGATCTGCGATCTGGAAATCAGCGGCCAGGTCACGTATTCGACTGGGCGGTCGAGTATGGAGATCTCGCTGCAGGTTGCGAAGGCGCCGCCGGAGGGTCAGGAGGCTAAGCCGGAGGATGTGCTGATCACTTGTGCGTTCACTATGGTGTCGCTTGATCCTGTTACGAAGAAGTATGTTTCCTGGATAGTAGATGTGGGGTTGTTCTAATAGTGTAGGCCCGTCCCTGTCGCGCCTTTACTGGTTGAAACGCCTGAGGAGCGTCTTCTCTTCAAAAAGGGCGAGGAGAATTACCAGGCGAAGAAGGCTCTCCGGACGAAGAGTCTTCTCGAGAAGGCGCCCGACGCGGAAGAGAGTAACCTCATCCACTCGATGTGGACCAAGGAGATGTCGTACTTGAGTGCGTGACCCCCCCAACCCAACCCAGCACCACCACCACCCTAACATAGCGATAGACCCCGAATCCCCGCACAAACGGCCGTCCAACCTCGTCTTCATGAACGACACGGTCCTCAAATCCGCCATGATCATGCAACCGCAAGACCGCAACCGACACAACTTCATGATCTTCGGCGGCTTCCTGCTGAAACAGACCTTCGAGCTCGCCTTCTGCTGCGCGGCGTCGTTCTCGCACGCGCGGCCCAACTTCGTCGCGCTCGACCCGTCCACCTTCGAGAACCCCGTCCCCGTCGGCAGCGTGCTGTACCTGCGCGCGACGGTGGCGTTCACGGAGCCGCTGGAGGAGGAGGGCCCGCTGAGCAAGTACACCAAGGTGCAGGTGCGGGTGGACTCCAAGGTGCGGGACGTGGAGCACGGGACGAAGAAGTCGACGGGGATGTTCAATTATACGTTCTTGGTGGAGAAGGACGTGCAGGTTACGCCGAAGAGTTATGGGGAGTTTATGCTGTGGACGGATGCGAGACGGCGCTCGTTGAATGCGGCTGGGATGGGGACCGGGTCGAAGGAGTTGAGTACGCTGCGGGGGATTAAGGATAGTGTTACTGAGTAGTGGTGTGTAGTATAGTGATATGTATTGATTGTATATTGTTGACTGGATATAGAACTGATCACAGCTACATAGAAATAAGTACATCATCAGGCGTCCGTAAACTGTCAGATCAACACAATATTCTACTACGACAATCCAAAGATAAAATAAAATAAATAAATAAATAAATAATAAAACAACCATTGAATAAGAAAGAAGAAGAAGAAGAAGAAGATGTAAAACACTCCCAAAAAAAAGTCACAGAACCCATCACATGACATCACTAGTCAAGCTGTCTCTCTTCCCCACACAAAATATATACTAGATAAGCCCACCGCCACCACACCCAATCTTATCACTCAACCCAATCCAAATCAACTTCCAATTAGCAAAACAACAACAACATCCCCCAACACAGCAGTACAGCAGTCCTCCAGGGCAAAAGACCTCTACTCCAAATCCCAAGGTAACGAAAGAGGAAGAGGTATAAAGAAAAGAAATGTCCCTATCCCTCCCAAACATCTACCACCTTCGCCGCGTAGCAGACACAGCCGCCAAAGCGTGCTCCATCTGCTATAAGCCGTCTAGTTGTGTGTTGATTACGCCTGATAGTAAGGTGTGTACCCCTTCCACCCTTTTCCCTTTTACTTTTATTTACTCTTTGTATATTTCTTATATATATAAGTAGAAACAAAACAAGGTTGAGGTTGAATCTAACAGTCAAAACAAAAGGACTACTTCTACGTCTGCGCCTCCCACCTCAAAGACAGACACTTTTGCTCGCCGATCGTGGACGAGGAGGCTGTTGCGGCGAAGAAGAAGAAAGAGGAGGAAGAGGCGCTGGCGAGAGAGATTGAGGTTGTGAAGAGGGAGTATGAGGAGAAGATGAGGAGGAAGGGGAAGAATAAGAGTAAGGATGGGGAGGGGGAGGGGGAGGAGGATAAGAGTAATGAGAAGAAGGAGAGAGATGATAAGGTTTGTTTTTTTCTTTCTTTCTTTTCTCCTTTCCTTTCTATCATCTATATCATATATCCATATCCATTTGGTGGTTAATCAATCGTGCATGGTGGTAACAGATTGATTCCCTTACGAAATCATCAACATCAACATCAGCATCGACATCGGCATCGACATCGACATCGGCATCAACATCGACACCATCAAATGATACCGAGCCGCGGATATTCGCTTTACACAAGTATGTCTCTCTTCTCCTTCTCCTATATATAGGTAATATATATATATATAATACCAAAATACTAACTAACGATAAAGAACCTTCTACCAAATGCGCCTCAACAAACTCCACAACGCCGAAACCGCCCGTCGCAATCTCCAACGCATGCAAGATCCGTCTTTTTTCCCGTCTGTTCCGTCGGGGGGCGTTTAACCTGTTTAGTTATTTCTCTGGATATGGATTGGATGGTAAGGAGGGGGTAGATTAGATTAGATTTATTTCTTTGTTTATTCATCGTTCAGATTCGGTCATCGTTTAGTGCGTTGGGTGTTGGGTGGGGATGTTTGTAACTCGTTATGGAGTTATGGATTGAGTATCTGTTGTGTTTGTGTTTTCTTAGAGAGAGAAAGATAGTGCATTGTATATGATAGGAGTGGTTGTGTTGCTCTCATGTTGTATGTTTTATATGTTGATGTTGTCAACCTATATACATTTATATCATGCATACTTATTCCCAACCATGCCAGTCATGACAGCCACCCACATCCATATATCTACCGTCCTATCAATCAAATCCAATATTAAATAGAAGAAAGAAAAGATACTAGCATACAGGAGCTACCTACCTAGCTACTACCTAGTAGTCAATATCAATATCAATATCAAATCAAAGCCAAACTTGATACAGCCATCCAACCATCCAACCAACCAGCAAAAATCCTCCCAAACCACACAGACCAAAACTCCAGTTTTATCCCACCCTGAATGAAACGCAAAATGATAGGTGAGAAGAGTAGATACACCAGGTGAAGGAAGATAAGACGAAAAGAGGACAGAGGTAGAAGGACGAAAATAGGACGGAGATAGGATAGGAGGAAGATAAGACAAGAAAGATCATAGCTGAGGGTGAAACGAGGTCATGTCATGTCGTGTCATCCGACGCTCGTTGCCTCGGCGTTTCGTATATACACCCTTGATTCTGTACGTGGTATGTATCCTGTCCAACCAGGATAGAAAACCGACCTCACCGAGGTATACGTATGTGGATAGGAAGAAACAGGACGCACAAGCGTTGTAAAAACCATATCAGCCTGTCTCCGGACTGCCCGAAGACCAGGGCCCCCAATCCCGATGGAGCGCGGATGTGGAGTACTTTCCGAGTGGAGTGATTTTCCGAGTGGAGTGTTTCCAGGGATAGGATATCTGGCCTCTCCAAGTCTGCCAGAATCAGAATGGCTTTCTACCAGCCGTTCTCTTAGATTGGCGGAGATTCGCGTCCGGTGGCGCAAAGTAACCTCGAAGGAGGATTTCCATTCCTCGTCAGCAGCCACCGAGGACCTCGCTGATCTTATTGGACGTCAAGGTGCCACTGGATCCGGTGCTGCTGTTCTTAGGCTCCGGCGGCGTTTCTTCCTTCATGCACGCATTCTCCAGGATGTTGGTCCACTTGCCACTCGTGCCGGCATGGCTATGCTTGAGATGCTGGCGGAAGTGGTCCGCGCGGAAAAACTTCTTCGCGTTATTACACTCGCCGAACTTGTGCACCGCCGTGAGATGCTCGAATCGACCATCCCAGTCGGGCTGAGGGAAGTTGGGGAAC
Organism: Aspergillus neotritici; assembly: GCA_023619815.1. Lineage (NCBI taxonomy): Eukaryota > Fungi > Ascomycota > Eurotiomycetes > Eurotiales > Aspergillaceae > Aspergillus > Aspergillus neotritici. Next base: position 1,222,409 of record JALZYL010000007.1, on the reverse strand, counting down.
TCCTCGCCACAGTAGCCACAGGTGTCGTGCGACGGACCCGAGCCGGTCTGATTCGTCGGGGAAGACGACGGGTGGAATGCTGCTTGGTAGTCCGGGAGGGCCGCACAGGACCACGAATGGCGTCTCAGGTGGAGGGAGTTCTGATGTCGCTCCGCCTCGTTCTTGTTCTTGAAACGGTTGTTGCAATACAAACACGAGTACTGTTTCTCCATCTCATGCGCGCTATACAGTGTGAGCGCCGATCAAGTAGATGTGTCCATAAGCCAGGATGCTTACCGTAAATCCTCAATATTCTCAAACTTCTTCGGTTTCTTGGGACAACAATCGCAAATATACAATCCGATCTTGGGTCCGACGGGTTTTGGAACGGTGGAATTCGACTGCAGGGGCAGCTTTTGCGTGGCGCTCAGCGGCTCCAGAGTGGCGCCAGGTGCCGGGATGGTTCTCCCGACTGGCTGGCTGGCAAGGCCGCCGGGAGAGCTCGGATGAAGGTCAATATCGGACGCTGGCGAAAGCCCCCCCGGGGAAGGGCGTTCATACGGCGACACGCTCGTCATGCTGCTTCCGCCCACCGAGAGGGACGCGGATGAGTAAGACCCCGACGTCCGTAGACTCACGGAGGACGCCGCTGACAGGCTTCCGTGGCTCGGCGCGTACCCACTATTGACCGTCAAAGAGTTGGTGAAGGGGTGGCCCGTGGTCCTCCGCTGGGATAAATCGCCGTTACTCGTGGCGACATGGAGCGGGTGTCGAGCGTCCCCCAACGGTTCACGGGGCGGGGAGGATGCCCTTCGTTTCGTGCCAGATTTCGACGGATCCAGATAGGGCGGGGTCGCTTCTCGAACGTGGACCATCCGTGGCGGCAGCAGTTCGTCGGTCGACAGATCCCCTTCGATATCCGAAAACACTCCTTGATCGTAGCTCCCCCGGTTCGATCGGCTGGGCAGACTGAGGGTCTCCTCGTACTGACCACCCTTACGGCGACTCGCATCCCGGAGGTAGGCGGCGTGGTCGTAGTCGACGGCGGACGACGGAGCACTGCTCTCCACACTCGGGCTTCGACAACCGACATAATCCCTCCATCCCAAGGGAGTCCCAAACGGGACCCCGGCCGACTGGGAGCCCCCCGACCACTTCGGATCAAGGGACACTCCCTCGGCGCTTCCGGGAGAGGGGAAGTTGGCGAAGGTCCGTGCAGACGGTACGGGGAGGGTCGACAGTGGGGACTTGGCTTCGTTGCTCACGCTGATGGATCCTCGCGGGGACAGCGGTTTACCGATTTTGGACAGAAGATGCTGGTCGTACGCATCGGACGAGTCTTTCACGCTCTTCCGAGAGAAGTCTCGCTCGCCCGTCAGACTATTGGGGGGGAGGTCAGTCAAGCCTAGACTGTCAATCCCGGGTGCAATACGTACATCGGACTGGTGTGGATGCCCACGGCACTTCGAAAACCGTCGTCAACTGGCGGCGGGGGCGGCTCCACTTTGATGAACGTCTCCGGGCTCCTCGAGACTGGCAGACCGCTGTGACGACCGTCGAGATCGTCGAGGGCCATCGGATCGGTCCGTGGCACGGACTCCGGGCGACGATGGCCGCCACATAGACTCGACCCTGGGTTGATGGGAGCCAATTTAGTGGAACCCACGGAGCCCCTGGAGTTGGCGTGCAGCCAGCCGGCGTCGTAGCCATTTTCGAGGCCGCAGATGCGCGACGGGGGCGGCAGCGGGGGCGGCGCCGAATGGGAGACGGGGGTCGCGGGAATCGGCATGGGGCCCGGCGGCGCGAAGGACCGGCCAGACATGGAGTAGGGGAATCTTTCCACTAAAGCGGGGTGACTGTAGCCACCGTTCAAATCGTGGACGTTGATCAACGGAGGCGTGGTTCGTGGCAAGTCCATCGTAGGACGGGAATTGACTGGGGGTTGATCCAGCGCGAGCACGGATAGATTCAAGATCGATTAGAAAACCACAACGCAGAGCGCCGAGCGGATCATGAGAAGCTGATGGTAGAAATCACACGAACGCCGTCAGCCCAGATGCGTCATCGAAATAGCCGTAACCAGACGGATGGCATCAGCGTCAAGCGACTTGAGAGAAGAACCGGCTTCTGATCGCGACGAACTGCAGAACCCAATAAAGAGCGAATTCCAGAGACGTTACGTTGCAGTCACTTTGACTGAAATGAGAGACACTATATGGCAAGTTAGCTTAATTCTCGTTTTACGATTGGTAAGTTCGTCGTAATGGATAAGGCTGAAGGCGAAGGCGAAGGCTGAAGGCTGAAAGGGTCCAACTCCAACGTAAGGCATTTTCCTTCATTTTTTCCTTGTCCAAAAAAACGCAACCAACAGTAGAATCAAATAAGGGAAAAAAAAATCCACAAAATCGTGATAAGTTACCTTGGCTGAATTTTTGCAAAAAAAAAAAGGTCAAGAGATGAAAGCGCACAAGTTTGCGAACCCGACCTGTGTTTCCATCAATTCGCCGGACAGCGGCAACTTAACGGAGACCGGCGCAAGGACCACAAAACATGCTGAAGGTGAATTTTGACGGGGATTTGGGACGGGGCAGTGGTTTTAAAAGGGACCGGAGAGATTGCAGGCGGATTTGCCAGACCCAGAGAGAGGAAGACGAGCAGGCCGTGAGGCACGTAGTACAAGAGAAGCAAGCTGGGTTGGGTACACGCAGCGTCCTCGAAAGGAGGAAAAGCGACAGCCGGGAGTGTTAGACAGGATTTGCTGTGGTGCGCTTTCGAGTCACCAGTGGTTTTTTCTAGAAAGCGTGGTCCTGTCCGACGGTAGGGACCAATCTGTTGGACTGGGGTGGGGAGGGAGGAGGGATGAAAATAAATGAACGAGAGAGGGAGAGGAAACACGTGCGATCTACCGTTGTCTGGACAGGGGGAGATGAGTGGGGGGAAGAAGAGGAGAAGGATAGAAGATCAACGATGGAGAGAGAGAAGGATAGAAGGTTAAAAGATGGATAGAGAGAGAGAGAGAGAGAGAGAGAGAGAGAGATGAAGTGATGGATTCAACGATGGGAGAATTGAGGCAAAGCAGAGTAAAAGTAAGAAAGAGAGTAAGAGACAGAGTAAAAGACGATGTAAAGTCAGGACAGGAAATGTACGCTGTATGTAATCTATGTAATATGAGGGTATCTTTCATCTTGGTATCATACTATACTCAGACTCATACTCAGACTCATACCTGATTATAACCTTAAGACAAGGAACGTGAGAGGAATTCCTCCGGATGGTCATTATGATTGGTTCTGAATGACAGCAAGGCTGGAACAGAATGTGAAGATATCCTTCAGATGGCTCCTTTACACCTTACACCCTAAGTGAAGGAAGTAAAATAGGAAAGAGACGTAAAGTACATAATAACCAAGAGAATAATACAAATGACAAACATGTGCAATCCATCGTATACCGAAAAAGAAACAAAAAAAAAAATAATAAAAAAATAAAAAAAAATAAAAATAAAAAAAAAAAAAAAAAAAAAAAAAAAAAAAAAAAAAAAAAAAAAAAAAAAAAAAAAAATGAAATAAAATAAAAATACTCCATACAGTATCAGATTGGTATGGATAATCTGCCCCCAGCCAAGGAAAGGTGGCGGCCTTGTCATCCAGCACAACAACCTTGGAGATGGACAGAATGGACAGGAGGAATGAGAAAGATGAATTGGAAAATGACACCAAGCCTTGTAAACTGTAAATCAATTGTAACACTTGTCAAAAGTAACAGCCCCTGTCGACGGACTTGCCCCTTGACGCCTTCCAAGGCGATTGCAAACCACGTCGACTCGGATGGTCCACTCTGGATGCTCAACCACGCGGGGACTGAAGAACTGTAAGGGATATCACACCGATGATTCTCCATGTTATATCGATTATCTGTATTATATAGTATATATCGAATATAGTATACAATATACACTATATCTACACTATACAATATACACTATATATATGTATAATATAGATGAAATCTATAACAACTCCATATCAGTGCCAAGTCACCACTGAGCTGATCAGAGTTACAAACTAGCAGGGCAGCCGACTCCACAAACTTTAATACTTTATCATTCCTTTTCTCTGGTCCATTCGAAGTTCAACCCAGTCCGTCCGAACCAGACCCAGTCCTTCGTATGGGTCAGTCCAGCCAGGGAAAGAAATGAGAGGAGACCGCGAAGAGGGGAAAGCGAAGGAGACAGACAGGATTGGTAGGGAACCGAGCCGACGACGACGACAGGGAACCAGGGGGGGAAAGGCAAAAAGGGAAAAAAAAAAGGCAACTGGGGGGACGGCGGGAAGGGGAGTGAGTGAGGCAGTGCTGGATGACGACTCCTGTCGATGTCACTCTGATACTCTGATTCGACGGTTTCAACTCTCGCATCAGGAGGGAGAATTTGAGGATCTTTGCATTCTATTGACAGGGTCAATTCATAGTGGGTAAAAAGTAAAAAAATAAAAATAAAAAATAAAAAAAAACCTAACCTAAACCAATACTAGTAGTATTTAGTATTCCCTGGTCATAGGAAAGAGAAGAAAAGTTTGGTCCAGGGGAACAACAGAGCAGACAGAGCAGGAGACAGGAATTCCAGAAGAAACGACCATCCAAGGAATGAAGCAATTCTCATCCAGGGTACAGCAGAGGGAGAGACATCCATTCGTCCCTCTGCCCATCAAGGCCTAGTGGGCTCCACCCGCGTTCCGTTAGATACATGCACTGCCACAATGCTGCTGTCATTCTGGACTCTCCAGCAAATCAAGGGAATAAACCAAACAAAATATTATTATCCCACTAAATCAATAATAAAAATAAAAAGGAAAAAAAAAAGGAGTTCCCCCTTTCCCCCTCCATGTTCAACCCTAAACCAAGTGATGCGGTACGAGTGGTCCACTCGCATGCCATCATTCTCGCCCAGGAAAAAAGTGGCGCGTAAGTGAAACGTAGGGTGAGATACGAGGGAAGAGAAGAGCAAAGAAGGGGAGAGAATTAAATTAAAGAACGAGGCAACAGACCTTACAAGGCGAGGGAGGACCCAATAATGCGATATACGATCGTCTGTCTCCATTCTCCATTCCCACCGCATCGTCGGAATGAGACAGGGCGGTATTTTTACCGACCTGGTTGCCATCCTCTGAGTCGCCACGTGCTACGTATCATGATCCGTACTCAAGATAAAATAAAATAAAATAAATACGACGTTGCCATCGCCACAAACATATCCTCGACGGGGAATGGCCGGGTTTTTGACGCAGAATTAATCCTAGGTGGTGAGATATGGCTGTCTCGGGCCGGCCTGGAATGACTGGATCATGAATGATATCCATCAACATGCAGTTTTGCCTTCCATCAAGGACAGGTAATTACCTCCAGCCAGTGGCAATCCAATGGATCAGAGAGGATCCCGAGTGGGGTTGGGATCTATTATTGTTCTCCTCGGAGTACGTCTGCCCCTGAAAGGCAGCGGCGTCATTTGCCATGACTCTCCCTGTTATTAGGAAGCAATACTCATCTCGACCGCAAGATTGGAGACGGGATGATCGACTAGATGACGAAGCACATGCATCTGGCGGACAAAAGACGAAAAATCAGACCCAGATGCAAGGAAGTAAGGGAGTTAGCGAGTATACAGAGGAGTAGGAGTACGGGTATGGGGTAGAATCAAAGAAAGAACCCAAACGAAAGAATGGATGAAAGAAAAGACAAACAAATTGACAACAGAACGATGGGTTTCTCGCTACTACAGTAAATTAATGCCAGGTATTTTACCTGGAACGCGGCCTAAAGCACCGTCAGTCCGTCACCTTTCAGCCTTAGGAGGCTGCAGGCTAAAAGTAAAAAAAAAAAAAGAAAGAAAGAAAGAAAAAAAGGTCGTGCACAGATACCACTAGTCTAGTGGTACCGTCGTAGTATAATTCCAGTTAGTACGATGGTTGCGCACAGAGGACGCGCCCCGCTAACACGCATCCCTCGATAGTGGTCGGTCATACTTTGGATGGGACAAGGATTAATCTTTCTTCCCAATCGGTCGATATGGATCGGTTGGATCAGAATCGCTCTTGCGTGAGTTTCAAGCGTTGACGCTGAGGATCTGCGTTGACTCGTACGATATAAGTACTCCGTGCTCGGTAGAAAACTTGCATCCTTACATCTGGTTCGAGCTGATCATTTTATGATTCTTCTCTCATCCCGAGCAATCAGTCTCGGAAGAAATCTGACTGTCGGTCCCAAACAGGGAATATGATTTGTTAGCTTCGTCTCAACCAGGGTGGCATATGAAACCGGTTCCGATCCCGTCCAGACAAACAACCACAGAAAGAGCTTTCTAGAATTGATACTCTATCAAACAGGCTCTCACCATACAGAAATGAAATAAAAAACTAACCCAACTAGGACCAAGTCATCCATCCAAAGCTGGATCGAGGAAGACCCTGATGCCGATCATTCCGGATCCGGGAATAGATAAACCAAGCCGCCGTGCTAGACCGGAGTGGGTTGGAGGCACGGCAGTTGGCTTGAAGTGGGATGGGAGTGAAGCTTGGGAAAGTTATTAGATATGTGAGAAGAGCTTATTCTGATTTTATCTTGTGTCTTGGCTTCTGGGCTTTCCTTGTTGTATCCTTTCTGATAATCCTCTTCTGGTACCCTAGCTTATTGGTCTGGGTCTCATACATACCCTTGCCCTTGCCAAACTCATCCAGCCAGGCAAGCATCCTGTCAACAGCCGATGACGCAGTCTCATCTCGCCGGTCGGATAGGATAGAGTATCCTGATATCAATCCTGCGCAAGGGATCTTGATTCTGTAGGGTCATCTCGTGTTGGACGCGCTTGGCTGTCAATCCAAATCAAATCATCAAATTAAACCGGATGAAAATCAAGTCGTAACCCTCACATTAATAATCAGATGAGAAAAGGAAACATATAAAAGAAAAGAAAAAAGAAAGCAAAAAAACAAACCTCCACAACCCCACGAGGCTGCTTGAAGGTAGCCCCGCCAACGCGATGAATCGGCCAATGTGAGAGCGACTCTCGGTTTGAGGATCTGCGTGCGTGATTGGGAGGAGGGAAGATCGGGGAGGAAAGACGGGGCGTAATGATTGTATTTGATATGATACCTCTCTGGAGGTCAGTAAATTACCAGTTCTCTAAGAGGGAGTATTTAGTAAGAAGGTTGTCGCTGAGGACCACCAACCTTAAGTTGATATCGATCATCGCTATCTGATATGGATTTCCACGGAGATGAAAAGTATGAAGGTAAGGAGGAGAATAAACCACTGGAGACAGTTCTCCTGCTGGATAAAGAAGTCTGGGCCTCACTAGCGCCGGCTCGGGGGCTGTGCAGACCTGCTCTTACGCAACTGGGCCACGCTAGAACCAACCCAGACGATACCGGTATTACCGTCCTTCCTGACCTCGACCAGTTGGGAGGGAGGTACCGTATGAAAGTTACAGTATCAATACTACCTGGTAATTTGCATTACGGACCCGTCAGGTTCCTTCCACCATTTCAACTGTATCAACGGTATAAATGTTGACTGTTATATACAGACTCACCAGGCCGATCCTGATCATCCCCCCAGGGATGCTCCGACTCTGCACTCTGCCCTCTCAATCATATGCGATGGACCGGAACATGATGTGCGATGCACATGACGTCATTTGGTCAGGGTAAGCCTTCTGGAAAGCCGTCAAGGCGAGGTCGTCGTCAGAGGAGGTACTAAAGATATCCAAAGGATTGAATCAATTGAGCTGCCTATGGGATAGCTTCAGGCAACCTAGAAATTAAGTTGACTAGTGTCCACCGACTCTCCAGTATCCAGGAATATCGCACCATGAAATATATATCATGATCATGACAGAGCGCCGCGCCGCGCTGCTCTTGTCCGGAGGAGTCCTCTCAAGCTAGCCCAGCACTGCCTCGTTCGTGCTCCACTGTGGTGCATGAAGCCCACCTACCCGAGTAGGTTAAGCCTGGGAACACCACCGTCAGTTGTACATCGTAACTTGGACTCTGTCTGTTGAGCAAGGGATCTCTCTCTCCTTTTCATTCGGGATAGTTGAGAGGAGGTGAACTATTGCTCTTCGAGTGGATTCCCCAGGATCCATCACTGATGATCAGGCTTCCCCGGGAACCTGAGGCTCCTTACATCATTCATCTATTTACTGTATACAATAACTGCCTACATTATAGTACGGTATATACCTTATACTACCTACCTCTATACCTATACGAGATAGATTTATATTCCGTCCGAAGCATATCCTGCCTCTTATACCAAACCCTGTCCAATAACAGAAAAGTACCTGGTCTCCCACACTATCACTCATGATACCTGCTACCTCCTACCTCCTACCTCCTACCTCCTACCTTCGCGGCTATATCAAATGCTAACACCACGCCAAGCTCTAAATCGCTTCCACCTCATAAGCACTAACCCCCTCCCACAATCCACGCAACACGAACAAGCCTCCTAGCGAACCCGCTCAGCCGTCATGAGGCTATTTGCCATTCCGTCTCCCTGGTCTGTTCGGACCCACGTCGGACCCGCATGAGGCGGTTCACCGCACTGATATAGTTATTTGAGCCACTTTGTTGGCCAGCTAGCCTCCTAACTACCGGGGAAGGGGAGTATAACAGGTGTACTAAATAAAGGAATTGACTAAATGAAGACAAACACCACAGTTATGGAGTCTTCCCCCACGAAACCTCGTACGGATCCACCTTGCGGAGTACGAGTACGAGTACAAGGACACGCATAGCTAATCACTCAGCCCTGCCCGGGGCCGGAGACAAAACACTATCGGTCACACGAGCCGATACGACAAGGCTGGGTGTTTGGGGCGGGGATTGCCCCTCTTGAGGTAAGGATTTTGCCTATTATCTAGCGGGATTTACTGCGCAGTGGACTGACTAGGTTGGTAGGTAGGTAGGTAGTGATATGAGACTAGGTAAGTACTAGACAGTGGTATAGGTGGATGGAAAGACCACTTTCCTACCTAGGTATTTGTGGAGGATACTGTTGCTGCGCCTCATGTGATAACGTGGAGGTGGATCCGTCGGAACTGCACAGCCTGATCTAGGGATGAAAGGCAGACAGAGACATATCCACAGAGAGATTGAAAGAGGGAGAGGATAAACGACAGGCAGGCAGCAGAGAGAGAGGAATTGCCTCCACCTGTTCGGTCTCCTGCTGACGCGGACGTTTGTCTATCTACCCACCTAACTAACTAATTCAGTACTAGATGTCTCTCTCTTTCTGTCTGTCTGTCAGGGAATGTTCGGAGAACTGCAAATTTGACAGCATACGAATGGTGTATGTCTCTCCATGGCGGGGTTATTGATTCCAGATCTGGTCTGTTACATAGCTACGGAGATATCTACCTATCTACCTAGGTATCTATCTATAGAGCTAGCTAGCTACTACTAGGTATCTGTTCCCAGCATGAACTCTCGCTCACGGACAGCAGCATCGACAAGCATCTAGATTGGCCGTCTCGTAAAGAGGGAGGGCACTGTCACTTGGTCCTCGCGTGCATAAGAACCAACGTTAGGGCCTAACTAAATACCTACTTCTTCGGGTATATGTGCATGCAAGTAGAGTAGATTTGAGCCTCGACAAGCGGGTAGAAGTCTGTACGTGTTTGCAAGAATATACCTAGTGTACCTAAGTTAAGTGGTGGTCAGCCAGCCCCCTCGACTGTCTCATTACGTACTACAGACTACGTACTCTTGCGAGGTTATTTGAAAACCTTAGTAGACACTGCTTACCACTAACCCCGGCGGTATGGTATGCCTACCTATTATACCCATTGGATAGATGGCCTTCGGAGGCTTTCAGGTAGTATGTTTGCAGCTAGGGTCTCGCTTGAGCCGTTGCGCTGGCAATGTTGGATTGGCAGGGGTAGTAGGTATGTATGTAGTATCCTACCGTCGCACTATCGCTGTGGTAGGGTCGAGACTCAACCCGTCCATTCGACATTACAGCAGTCTGTTGTGTAAGCTGATGGGACGTTGTGCTCATGTCTTTTTGCTGGGTCTGTATACCTGTTTTCCTGTGGTTTGGCGGTGTGCTACGTGCATGTGTATCGTATTCTATATTCGAACCCATTGTAAGAGTCCTTGTTGGATTGTTTGAATTGATACCTTGACTAACGCCGGAACTATGCACAGATAAATGTTGACAGGAAAAGAACAAAGATAATAAATGGAGAAAGATGGGACATGACCGGAAGCAAGGAACAGGGGAAAGGCCCCAGCCCAGTATCTCCGTCGTAGCTTTCCTAAACAATTGAATAGACCACCACATACAGCCCCTGTATAAGGGTGATAGAAAGCAAAATACATGGGTCATCGTGGTCTGACACCAGACCAGCAGGTAGGGTTAGAAGATTGGTTCTTCGTCGGCGACCCCAGCTGCCTCGCGCGCAAGTCGAAGGTCTTTCCCGACAAGGCCAATGTCCCTGAGGTAGAGGCTAAAGGCGGAGAGGAGCGCGTTCAGGGAGTTCTTGAGCGTGTACAGCACGAGGTCAACGTCAGGGATCCGGCGGGCTTCGGCTTGTGCCTCGGGGTTGCTGGAGGGCGGGAAGTTGATGTCCGTCCAGTGCGCGTCCAGTCCCCCGTGGATGAAGGGCTCCAGAACCATGATGGTCTCCGTGAACAGACGGACCACCCCCGGCACGTCGGCCTGGACCTTTCCGTACTGGTCCTCTTGCAGACTGGCGATGAGGAGGCCGGTGAGGGATTCAATTGCGTCGACAACGGAGCAGAGGCTGGTATGCGGTGTGCCGAGGACGATGCCCGAGAGTCGCCGCGCGTAGGTCTGGCGGAAGAGGAGGCCGACTGGAGACCGCAGGATCTGGGCCAGGATCGGGTGGACATTTTCGGGTTTCAGAGTCGACGGCGTGCCACCCGTGAGCAATTTGAATTCTTGCGACGAAGCGAGAAGCTTTTGTTTGCGCTCCGGGCTCAGCATGGCGGAGGAAGCGCGATCAAAAACATCGCGTGCTCGTGCCCGGGCCACGGGGGTCCAATCTGGGGCCTGTCCGTAGGACTTGGCTGCGGAGCTGAAGGCCTCTTCGATTTTTGCTTGCCGAGACGTCCCCTTGGGCGAATCCGCGAAGACATTGCCCTCCTTGGGCGGATCCGTCAACCGTGGGAGCGTGTGAAGCACGGGTTCCGCTGGTTCCGCTTGGGAGGGTTTCGCGCCCGCTGGCGGGTTTTGCTTCTCGTTGATTCGCGCCGAGATGCCTCTGATGATCTCCGTGGCAGCCTGGTGGATCTGAGACCAGGCGGCCCCTCCCTCACGGTCGATATCATTGAAGATGGCCTTCCGCCGATCCGGAAACTGCTGGCTGATGAAATACAGCTCCCAGAAGGCAAACGTCTTGACAGTCTCCTTCTTCGCTTTCAGGCCCGTCAGCAGGCTTCCATTAGGATCTTTCGCCTCGCCTGTCAGCGGCATGCCACGTTTGAGCGGCTCCTTGCTGAGAAAGATGGAGAAGCAGAGATTCGCGGTCTGCCAGCACAGGATCAAGAGGGCGCTCGAGAACAAGGTCCTGACAAACAGTCCCGGGCCAATTGGCGGTAGCAGACCTGGCGGATCCGCGGCGGACCGTGGGAAATCCCAAAACAGCCTTGCAAAGTACATGGTGAAACTCCACGCGGGCCGTCGAAGGAAAAGGGTGTACACCACAGGCGTAAGCGCGACAACGGCAGAACTGCGCAAAAAGCCGTCACGGATCATACAAGGGAATGCAGCCTGGAGGCGCTTCGTAACAGGGTCCGTTTTCCGCTCCGCAGCACCAAGCTCCCGCTTAGCGACGGGGATAGGAATGCGATCGAAATCATAGTAGAGGTGGGCCGCGGACTGCGCAAGAGCTAGAAGGAAGTGGCAGGTATAGAGGTAGATGGGCCGTTCATTGATGCTGGCCCTCTCGTGTGGTCTAGTAGCTTAGCATTAGCAATCCTCTCGCCGTTTCATAGGTATCAACTCCAGTGCCACCCTACCTTCCTCGTTTCACCCATTCAAGGTGAGCATCCGTCGGGGCGGCGAATTTATAAATCTCACTGAACCACCACGCGGAAAAAAGATACCAGCCAACGGTTTGGATAATGTTTAGCGGCGCGAGATATTTGAGGGTGCTCAGCGGGGAGGACGTCGTTCTCGCGCCGACGTGCATCTGGCCCACTCGCAGAACGAAAACGACGAGACAGGAGAGGAAAAGAAGGACCGTTCGGATGCCACATCCTCCAATCGGGAACCAAGACCACAGAACTGGCAAAGGACAGAAGACAACGTATTAGCTACCGGGCGCACTCAACACGGCGCAAGATGACCGTGACCGCAACCACCAGGGAGAGAGGGTTTGGTTGTATTGCACGTACAAGATGATTTTTGGCCAATGAGAAATGCAACAAGGTAGCAGACCAGTAACGTAACCGCAGAGGCATGGACAAACCTCCTATGCAGCGCCGAGGTCAAGATGCGCCGGTAAGGGCGAGGCCGGGCAGTAGCCGCCATGATGCAGGTTGGACGAAGGACTGCACGAGCTCACGGAGGGAGAAGGAGAGACAAATTCACAGCATGATCAGCAGTATGGCACAGATAAAAATGCGAGCCTGAAAACCGAAAGCTCGAACAAGCAATTCGGAGGCGACAATACCGTGGACAGTGGAGGGGGTGGAGCTGATGGAATGAAGCGATCATGAAGCTTTTTTGACGGCCGCATCAAAACACGCACCAGCCACAGCTCACCGCCTTCGAGGTCCGGTCAGGTGACAAACCACCAGCCACACATGGCTTATCGTCAGGTGATCCATTGGTCGGCTGCCTAAGGATGCAGGCGCCATCCGCCGTCGAGCGTCATACGCCGTTGATCGTCGGGACCTGCTTCCACTTCGTCTCTTGTCCTCTTTTCCTCCCTCTTTTCCCTACTCCACTCCAATCCGCAGTTGCATCCCTTCGGTCGCTCTCCCCAAATCGATATATTACCTCTTCCACTATGTCTTTCGATCGCTTAGATTCCCTGGAGTCGCAGCCGACGACAATGCGCCGGTCCGATGATCCCCAGTACCGAGATGACCCGGAGTTCGATCGCTTCACCGAAAATCTCTCTAACAAGTTGTTTTCGCTCACCTCGAACATCACGCGGCTGTCCGACCAGATCGCACTGTTGGGGACGCGACGGGATACGGAGAGAGTACGCGAGCGGGTCCATACCCTACTGGAACAGACTCGTGCCGGATTCAAGGATGCAGCCGAGGGTATCAAGAAAGTCCAGATGTGGGAGGATGTCAACGTAGGTTCTGATTCGATATCTACTGGCCTCAAAATACTAATGTTTTCCTATAGCCCTCTCAAAAATGGACTCAGCAGAAGCTGTCGTCGGAATTCCGCGCCACCTTGGACGAGTTCCAGACGATCCAGCGTCGCGCGCTGGAGAAGCAACGCGCCTCTGCTGTAGCTGCTCGCACCGCCGTGGAGGAGGGTGAGCTGTCTACTGAGGGCCACGGTGCGGAACAGCAGCAGCAGCTCCAGCAACAGCTGGAAGAGCAGCCCCGCCTGGCGAACCAAGACGAAGTGGACTTCCAAGAATCGCTCATCATCGAGCGGGAGACGGAGATCCGGAACATCGAGCAAAGTGTCGGCGAGCTCAATGAACTGTTTCGCGATGTCGCCCACATTGTCCATGAGCAAGGGGGCCAACTCGACATCATCAGTGACAATGTCGAGAATGTCACGCACGACACCCGCGGTGCGAACGTCGAGCTGCGTAGCGCCAGTCGACACCAGAAGAATGCGCGCAACAAGGCCTGCTGCCTTCTTGTCATTCTTGCCGTCATCCTTCTGATCATCGTGCTAGCGGCGACGCTTGGATAGACGGATGTGACCATCCTCTTGTGTTCTTTTATCATGGCCCGAAGACGTTGATGTGTTTTGATACACCCGAATTTCCCTATGATATCCCCCTAATGCTTTGTTCGTTTTATGTGTGGTTGTGATGTCTTCAACTACTACTGCCATTTTGCGTTGTTCTGTCTTGGGATTTACTACACGGTTGACAGGCGCATATGGAGTGAGCGATGCGCAATGGATTTCTTTCGTCGTTCCTTACTTTTCTTACGTCCTGAGTCTGTCTTTTAACCTTTTATATGTGAATGGAGTATACCTATCATACATAGCTCTGTTATACAAAGATTATACATCGTCACGTGCCGAAAACATTATCCAAACTCCGGGTCCGCCTCTATGTGCATTGAAAGAAATAAAACACCCGCCCCCAACCGAGGAAGCCGCCCTAGAGACCAGCGAAGCGGCTGAACCTCATCCGGCACCCTTCCACCGTGTTGAGCTTGGGGCGCACATCCAGGTAAAAGCTCAGCTTCCCCGGGCCGGCGTTGTTCGACAGACCGGCACCCTGAGGCCCCGAGCCCTTCCCCTGGTAGAAGTCAATCACGTACTCGACGCGTTCCCCACCGCACCTCTCCACCACCCAGTCGTGTCGATCAAAGGGAAGCTGGTAGCCCAACAAGTTGTTGAAGCGCGCGCGCGGACTCAAGAACTGCGGCTCGACGCCCAATCCTTTAAACGAATACAGACGGGGGCCGCCGCACTTCCGACTCCCGGGGTCCGACGCAGGCGCGCGGCTCTCCCAGTCCAGAATCTGCTTCCAGGCTCGTTCGTTGACTGCGTTGTGGATGGGGATGATGGAAGCGACGCTGGTAGCCAGCTCGGAGGCGGAGTTGGTGGAGGCGGGCGTGTTGCCTTTACGCACGAGGGCTTCGAAGAACTGCTTCTCCGACGGATAGATCCAGTTCCCTGTTGCTTTGTCGTGGCCCGTCTCGGCTTCCGCGTTGGATGGGGTGCCGTGCGATGCGGCATACGGGGACGGACACTCTGCGGGAGCTCCGGATGGGTTCGACGCAGGATCGAAGGCGCGCGGAATAGTACTAACTTCGCGATCTGTGGACAAGGGTCGTTGAAGCTTGGTCTTTGGCGCGTTTTCATCGGCAGAAGCCTGCTTCTGTTGTTGCAGCCATGCCTCGCGGGTTTTGTGATCGACGGGACAAGTTGCGGCGGCCGAGTCGGCTGGGGGAGCAGAGGGAGTGCTCGCACCGGCTCCCATGATGGATCCGTCCAATTGAGTTATCTGCAAATACTCGAGGCAGTGGATTGACAGGGTCACCGGGGGCCAGTGGGGTTGAGCGTGAGACCGGAGGATTGAACGTCGATTGATTAGGAATCAACATCGTGATGATTTCTTTGGGCGGAGAGAATTTCAGGCACTCACCGCCTTCACGCCTTTCCCTACGGGGTAATTTAATTATTGTCTCCGCTGACTCCATTTCTCTCCCCTCTTCGCTTCTGCTTCTGTCATCCCCTATTCTGGTCTTTCAAATCCTTTTCCATATTCTTCGTTCTCATAAATTGAACTGGAAATCATACAATGGCTGCTCCTACTGATCAGACCGTCTACCGGGCGACCACCACGGCCCCCGTGAACATCGCCGTTATCAAGTCAGTGCCCCTCCTTTTTCTGACCGGAGAATAAATCCCTCACTACGCGCTGAGCCAACAATCCATACTGACGATAAATTCAATAGATACTGGGGCAAGAGAGATACCACCCTGAACCTGCCTACGAACTCGTCCCTCTCCGTTACCCTCTCGCAGCGCTCGTTGCGCACCCTCACCACCGCCTCCTGTGCGGG
The DNA here is from genome assembly GCA_023619815.1 of Aspergillus neotritici. NCBI lineage: Eukaryota > Fungi > Ascomycota > Eurotiomycetes > Eurotiales > Aspergillaceae > Aspergillus > Aspergillus neotritici. The sequence goes on along the minus strand of JALZYL010000007.1, from coordinate 1,206,687 downwards.
CAAATACCCCTCCGCAGACGAACTCGTCCTCAACGGCAAGCCCCAGGACATCCAGTCTTCGAAACGCACGCTCGCCTGTCTGTCGAGCCTCCGCGCCCTGCGTCAGTCTCTCGAGAATGCCGACTCCTCTCTGCCCAAGCTGTCCGCCCTCCCCCTGCGCATCGTCTCGGAGAACAACTTCCCCACCGCCGCCGGTCTGGCCAGCTCCGCTGCGGGCTTCGCCGCTCTCGTCCGCGCCGTGGCCGACCTCTACCAACTCCCGCAGTCCCCCCGCGATCTCAGCCGCATCGCCCGTCAGGGCTCCGGCTCCGCGTGTCGGTCCCTGATGGGCGGCTACGTCGCCTGGCGAGAAGGCACCGAGGCAGACGGTAGCGACAGTCTGGCGGAGGAAGTGGCGCCGGCGTCGCACTGGCCGGAGATGCGCGCCGTCGTCCTCGTCGTGAGCGCGGATAAGAAAGATGTCCCCAGCACCCAGGGCATGCAGACAACGGTGGCGACGTCGAACTTGTTCGCGACGCGCGCTTCGACCGTCGTCCCTGAGCGCATGGCCGCCATCGAGACGGCCATCCAGAACCGTGACTTCCCGGCCTTCGCGGAGATCACGATGCGTGACTCCAACGGCTTCCACGCCACCTGCCTGGACTCGTGGCCCCCGATCTTCTACATGAACGATGTCTCCCGCGCCGCGGTGCGTCTTGTCCACGACATCAACGAGGCTGTCGGCCGCACCGTCTGCGCTTACACCTTCGACGCGGGCCCCAACGCCGTCATCTACTACCTGGAGAAGGACACCGAGCTGGTCGCAGGCACGGTCAAGGCCATCCTGGGCGAGAAGGCCGAAGGCTGGAGTGGACCGTTCTACGAAGCCGTCAAGAACGCGGGTTCCGGCGTGGCCCTCGACAAGGTCGACCCGCGTGCTGTCGAGGTGCTCAAGGGCGGCGTCAGTCGGGTCATCCTGACCGGTGTGGGCGAGGGCCCTGTCAGCGTGGAGGAGCACCTGGTCAGCGAGTCCGGGGATATCCTGTCTCATTAAACATTCTGAATAAACTCGTTTCCGCGGTACTTCAGACTTATATGATAAAGGATAAGGATACCTACCTGCCCTGCTACGTTACCTTGATTTGTGGATGAAACTAGAAGCGGATACCCACATTCTCTTATTATTTGAGTTATATAATTTGTTTCTCATGTGAGATATACATATACACTATTGTACGTCGTCAGACGTGCGGTGAGATCCATATATACATACGTCCAGCGTCGCAAGATGCTGCTAATTTCATATCTTAATTTTCGTCATCAGCGTATACCACAACACTTGCTCTATCAGTAAATCTTTTAGTTGAAATTGCAAGGTCACAATGTTTCATTCAATGTGTCAGTCGCTTTACTTTTCCTCCCCCCCAAATCTATATATCGAACGTAGAAGAGACGCACATGCAAAGGCGTCGCCGGGTCTACTCTCCTTACTCTTACTCAACAACGCACCTAATTCAACAACGCAGACACCTTCAACTCCTTAACACTCGGGACATCCGTCTGTGGCCTCCCATCCTGACCAGCTCCAGCGTCCACCGGATAACCACCACCAGCCCCCGCATGCAGCTGCTCTCCCGTCGTCATCGCCGGCACATCCCCCGGAACAGGCATCTCGAACACCTCCTCCCGACAATCGACACACAGCTTCAACACCTCAGCCATAGTCTTCTCGACAGCCGCAGCACGCTCGCGCATCCCACGACGCAGCAGCGCAAAGACGAGACTCTCGACCTCGGCGACTGTAGCGTTGGCGCGCTCGATGAGCCGCCGCACGCTGTTAACGAGGTACTCTTCTTCGTAGATGGTGCCCTTTTTGCCCGTCGCGCGCTTGCGCTCTTCCTTGCGCCGCGCTTTCGCCGTCTGCTGCGTGCTGGTTGTGCGGCCGGTGCGGCCGGTGCCGCCCGTGTACCGCGTGAACATGCTGCGTCCGGCGAGGGTGGACGCGTTCGTGGGCGCCAGGGAGACGTTGTCGGGGATGTCGCCGCCCATGTCGCCTGTTGTGGGGTCGCCTCCGAAGTAGGCGAGGGGGTCGGTGACGCGGCGGATGCGCAGCTCGCGGATGCGGGGCACTTGGGCATTGAGCTGCGAGCGGAAGTCTGCGAGGAGGTCTGTCATTGCGCCCATTGCGTCGGCGAGGCCGCTGTCGACGATGTCGGTGAGGAGGTCTTGCTTGTTGTGCAGGGCGAGGAGGCGGGTGGCGTCTGCGAAGCGGGAGCCGCGGCAGAGGAGCCGCGCGGCGGTTGGGATGTCGCCGAGGTGGTCGGCGTGGATTTGAGCGGCGGAGATGTAGTCGCGGCTTTCTTCGACGAGGGATGTCGCTAGTGTGCTTGCGTGGTCGGAGAGCTCGTCAGGGGTGAGAGGTACCATCGTCGCGCAATAGATAGATTCGCGCCAGAGGTGGGCGAGTTGGTACGCTTTGTATGCGTCTGTGTAGAGTGCGAGGGACTCGTAGGCTGGGCGTGGGTTAGTACGATGAATGACTGATGCTGCTTTGATTCCCTGAGGGGCAAGAGCTGAGTGGCGAGTAACATACCGATGCCTGCCTCCTTGAACTTCGACTGGTCGTGGAGATAGTCGCCGTAGAGGCGAGTGATTTCGTGCAACTGCTCCGGCTGGTACTTGTAAACGTCGATGGCGTCTTTGTACAGAACATGCTTGACAGCGTACGCCCGGAGTTCGTCGTCCGCGTTGAGCTTGTGGAGACTTTTGAGTGCCTTGGCCCAGCGCCCAAGATAGTTGTCGATTTCGAACTGCCGTCGAAGCTCGGGCATCTGCTGGAGTTTCCGCAGGAAAGGAAGGTATTCTCGGGGATCCTAATGTGCTTGTGAGGAGCTATTTGGAGGACACTGGCTGGTAAATGGATACTTACCCGCTGGGCTTGTTGCGCAACCATCAACGTGAGCTCTAGGTCATAGAGACCCAGTGCGTTATCGTACAGACGATTAGCGTCTGTCAAGAAGCACATGTGCTCTACCGCGTCATCGGCTTGTTCAGGCGATTGTTCTGCGACTGGTAAGCTTTTGTATGCAGATTGAGATGCCATCTCTACGTACCTCTCAAGCGAGCAGCCAGCTGAAGACCGCTCTCAAGATCGGGGGGAAATTTGCAGACATGTGCGGTTATGAGGTTGTGCAGGTTGGTGTCCAATCGCTTCTCGAGAGTCGAAAGGAAGGCATCGCATATCCGGTTGATCTTGCTGCCTTTGATAGGGGGTTTTGGGGCGCTGCCAGTTTCCACCCCAGCAGGCGCGTTTGTCTGAGGTAGTTTAAGGGTGTCTTTGTAGAGGGTTTGAGAGACATCCTCGTCGCTGGGGAATGTTAGCATATTGCTGTGTCGAATGCCTGAGCAAAGATGACATACCTCAGGCGAGAAATAAATTCATCGATGAAATCGACCTTCTTGACCTGGTCCACGAAAAGCTGAACATTCTCCATGAACTGCTGTGGAGCATAGTCGTGGATGATATTCATATCCACCATCTGACTACGGCAAGTGAGGAATGCTCGTCGGTAGTCTTTGTTGTCGATGAAATAACGAATCCCCGCAAGGACGAGAGCCCGTGGGTATACAGTCTCGATGTTACCACGAGGTGCCTGGAGAACGACAGAAAAGGTGGACGGAATCACAGATACCAAGCGTGACCCCCGCTCGATACTCCTACAGCGCTCGTCCGTCTCGGGAGTATCTGGAGGAACCTCCATATCTATAAGCTAGAGTCAGCAATCGTAATGGACGCTAGGCGCTTCGGGAATGCTAACCCTCTGGCTGAGTCAAGTGGACGAATTTGAGCAAGTGCTGCGAAGTAGTGAAGAGGACATGAGATTGTGTGAGGAGGAAGGAGGTGCAGTTTTTGGCGAGAAGGGTCTTGTTAGCGTAGAGTGCACCGGTCCTTGTCAAGGTGATCAAGATGAACTGTCCAATTATCAGTGACTGGTTCGATGAGGCAATAAGGTCTAACATCGTTACCTCTTCATCAGAGATACGAACGGCCTTGGCCCAATAGGTATCTGCCGACGGACTATGCGCCCAGCTAGACAGGATGAACTCATCTTGCGTAGAGACGGTGATGTTTGAGTAGGTGATCGGTTGCCCAGGTTGGCGAACATGAGAGAACCATAGAGCCTCATGTCCAAGAGAAGAGAATATCGAAAACAGCTGCTCGGAGTCCGCCGCTTGGTACGCCGTCTGAGTCATTCGGTTCTCCAACGTAGTCCGCTCTATAGCGGTCTTGTTGGGCCCGCTACTCCTGAGGACATATACCTCGGTCTCGTTGAGAAAAGCGATCTGGCGAGGACGACTGTCGGGAGCATCCGACAGCGGATAGCTAGACTCTAGGATGGGGGTGACCACAGGGCGAGTCTTCAGCGACCATAGATACACTGCAAAACAGTTATTCATGAGCACTGCGACCCGGGTACCCGATTTGCTGAATGCGACGTCGATGGCATTGGAATCCAGCGGCAGCTCGTTGTGCGCCATGGGGGGCGGGACGCCCGATAGTCGCAACGGCGTCAACTTCAAGGTTTCTATAAAAGTCAATAACGCCCCTTTGGCCGGTTCTTTGCGGCGTAGACTCACTTCCATCAATGACTGCCGTAGCACCGACATCCTCCGGTGCCGTGGTCGAACCATGAGACACGTCAAAGACGAAATCCACGTCTAGGATTGATGCTGTAGAAAGATTAGCGCGTGCTCGTGAGGGTAAGGATCAAAGCAATCACGTACCAGAGGCAGCCGCAACAAATCGCAAGGCCTTTTCCTGGTGCCACTTAATAGCAAATGGATGCTGGTATTCCGGATCCACGACCACAAAGATCTCTTGCTTCAGGTAGTAATGGTAATTGCCGACAGTCCAGAACTGAACCCGGTCCCGGAACTGGACCGCCAGTACCGTCGAGTCGACATTCCAGTTTAGTTGAATATCCGAAACCCACGACGACGACCTCTCTTCTTCAGTGAGACGGAGGGTGAATTGCCCGTGACGCAAACCATTCCTTTCGAAAAAGACGACATCAACCCGATCGTCCAGTCGCTGGATCCCTGCAATCAAGTTTCCAGAAGGCCTCCAGCTGAGAGCGCCCTCTAAGCCATCAACAGGTTCGCTCACACTGTCTAAGCTTCCCTCACGAGAGTAGACCCTAATGGTACGGCGGACACCCGACTCGACGCTGTTGACAGCGACATAGGCACCGTCTCCCCTCCAACTAATCGTGGTTTTGCCATCGTCTTTGCTGCTGAGCTTTCCTTCGTCCACCTTCTCTGGCACAGTCGGATCCCGGAGCGCCTTGGCTCGTTTCCCCTGGAACTGAGTCTCACGCTTACCCCAACCCACAGAGACATGCTGGGAAGCCTTGAGGTCGTCGGGGGTGAATGTAATCTCCGCGACATTCTCGAACTCCCGAGTCATGTACAAGAGCGTATTGGCGCGGGTCGTCAGCGCCAGGAGCTCTTCATCGGGCGACCACGCCGCCGCGGTGATCCCCACATCCACCGATCCCAGTATCTCGATCTTGTCCTCCCCGGGCAGAGGTTCCTCACGGACGATGATGATGTCGCCTCCTTCCAGTACGAGACAGGCCGTCAGATTGTCGGCAAAATACTGCAACGAGAGGACACGGTCGCACGGTAGATCCGGGAGTGGACAGGGCGCGTCCCATGATGCGATCACCTCGAATTCGCTGGCGGAGACCGGCTCGGAAAAGCAGGCGTCTTGTCGCTTTCTTCGCAGCTCGATAATCGGTGTCTCGGGGGTCGGACCGAACGTGCAGACGAGGGCATCCGACGCTGTATCCCATGCGGTCGCTGTGAGAGGAAGACTGTTCTGCAGGTGCACCTCGGCGAGGCGCACGTTTTTCAAATTGCGCATCTTGTGAGGTCGAGGGAGGCTGCGGTCGTTTTTACCCCGCCGCCATGAATCAACCAAGCTTCACGGCGGAAAAAGGACAGTTTCAGAGGGGGAAAATCAAAGAGAGAATGAGAGTCAACCCTGAAAACTAAGCCTTCCACTATTTCCTAAATAACCAAAGAAATGGGGAAGGGACTTGACCGGAGTGTGTGGGTGCAAACAATATCAAATGCGGACTGATTAGATTTTATTTAATTTTCTTGCGGGAACAAAAAATCGACCAATGACTTCATCCATATTCTCCCTTATGCCTCCATCAGCCCAACGCCATGACCAGACGCGGTTTCTCTCCTCTACGAGCCTTCACATATGAAGTCTAGTCTCGGGTTTAATTTTAATGGAGATGGGAATCAATAGAAAAGCCAAACTCGATTCAATTCTAGCTTTGTACACAACCCTCGTTCGCCCTAAATAAGCGTACATTTTCGGCCATTCCCCGGATCCCAGATGCCGACGCGCGACCGCAGTTGAACCCTTAACGGGTCTTGTAGGTTTGCCAGACTAAAGAGAAGAGGACCGTTAGAGAATATGTCGGAGAGGAATGGACAGGCGACCAGGAACATACCGGCAATGCCGAAGGGAAGACCGAAACCGAGGGCTAGAAACAAAGGTCAGCCATTGTGCATCCGCGTCAATGCCTCCACCAAGGACCGAATGGGGTCTACGAACACATGAAGCCCCAGTATCTCCAGAAGAAGTGCTTGGTCAGGGGGTTGAAGGGGATGTTGGAGCGAGGGCCCTCGGCGTAGTGGTACGGGCTACCGAGCTGGGCGCGGGTGGTAGAGAAGCCACGGCGGGCAATGGTGGAAGTGGCCATTCTGGCCCGGAGAGCGGTAGCGGCGTTCATCTTGAGAGAGAGCGTCAGTATGGAGTAAATTGGAAAAAAAAGAAAGGATAGTTCTGTACCTTGAATTGAACAAACGAGAGCACAACGAGTGGTACGATTGGGGAAGAGCAGGAGGGAACTTGCGAAGTGGAACGACCGACTAGTATTCCGACTCCGTTTCGGTCCGGAGAGTGGCACGTGATTTGTATGTATCAAACGGGTAAGTTTCTCCGGGAGCTCGGGCGACCCGCTCAACTATCGCGATCACCCAATCAAAAATTATCTTGAAATTTCTAGTTGTTGAACGAAGAGAAAGAAAAGACGTCGCCTGCCTTTCTCTCTTCCTTCCCCCCACATCCCCAACTCCCTCTAGGTCACGATCTGATTTTCCGCGGTTTGCGGCTGACCTGTGAGAGAAATGGATGAGTTGTTCGACGTCTTCGAGGACCAGCCCCAGGCGGGCAAGCCGTCCACGCCCAACGCGGCGCCCAAGCGAAAGAAGGATAAGAGCAAGAAGCGCCAAGTCAATGGTGATGTGAAGACGGATGATAAGCCGGCGGAGACCACAGAGAGTACCCCGATGGACGATGCCTCTGCCCCCGAACCGGCCGACGAAGAACTTCCCGATGCCCCCGGGGCCGACACGCCCGATGCGAAACGGCCGCGACTCGAGAAAGAGCCGGAGCCGGTGGTAGCGGATCTGTTTGAGACGGCGGAGGAGCGTGAGATTGCGGGATCGGCGGGTCTGCAGGCGTCGAAGGATCCCTCGTCTGTCGTGCTGCAGCACCAGGTTCGACATCAGGTTGCGATTCCGCCCAACTATCCCTATGTGCCCATCTCCGAACACAAGCCGCCCGAGAACCCGGCGAGGGTGTGGCCGTTCACCCTCGATCCGTTCCAACAGGTCTCCGTCGCATCGATCCAGCGCGAGGAGAGCGTGCTCGTGTCCGCCCATACAAGTGCCGGAAAGACGGTGGTCGCCGAATATGCAATCGCCCAGAGTCTGAAGAATAACCAGAGAGTCATCTACACGAGTCCTATCAAGGCCTTGAGTAACCAGAAATACCGGGAGTTTGCGGCGGAGTTCGGGGACGTCGGGTTGATGACGGGAGACGTGACGATCAACCCCACGGCTACGTGTTTGGTCATGACTACAGAGGTTCGTTGGTATAGCTTTTTGTTTTTGGTACGGAACATAACTAACTATACTCTGGTCATTAGATTCTTCGGTCCATGTTGTACCGCGGCTCGGAGATCATGCGCGAAGTTGCCTGGGTCGTATTTGACGAAATCCATTACATGCGCGATGCGAGTGAGTGACGGACACGGCACTTGGAAATCTATGTACATCGCTAACGAAGACTAGCGCGTGGTGTGGTCTGGGAGGAAACCATCATCCTTTTGCCCGATAAGGTCCGATACGTGTTTTTGTCTGCGACGATCCCCAACGCCATGCAGTTCGCGGAATGGATTACCAAGATGCACAACCAACCCTGCCACGTCGTATACACGGATTTCCGGCCGACACCGCTGCAGCATTATTTCTTCCCCGCCGGCGCCGAGGGGATGCATCTCATTGTGGACGAAAAGGGACAATTCCGCGAGGAGAACTTCCAGAAAGCGATGAGCACCATTGCCGATAAGAAGGGCGATGATCCGGCGGATGCGATGGCGAAGCGGAAAGGAAAGGGCAAAGACAAGAAGCTCAATAAGGGTGGCAATCGGGGCCCGACTGACGTTTACAAGATCGTCAAGATGATCATGATCAAGAACTACAACCCCGTCATCGTCTTCAGTTTCAGCAAGCGCGAGTGCGAGAAGTGCGCCCTGGACATGAAGAGCCTGGCGTTCAACGACGATTCCGAAAAGGAAATGGTGTCCAAGGTGTTCGACAGTGCCATTGAAATGCTGTCTGAAGAAGATCGCAACTTGCCCCAGATCCAGAACCTCCTTCCCCTGCTCCGAAGGGGCATCGGGGTTCACCACTCCGGTCTCCTTCCCATTCTCAAGGAAACCATTGAGATTCTCTTCCAGGAAGGGCTCATCAAGGTTCTCTTTGCCACGGAGACATTCTCCATCGGCCTTAACATGCCTGCCAAGACGGTCGTCTTCACCAGTGTGCGCAAGTTCGACGGGTTCAGTCAACGTTGGGTGACCCCCTCGGAGTTCGTGCAGATGTCGGGTCGTGCGGGGCGAAGAGGTTTGGATGACCGAGGTATCGTCATCATGATGGTCGGCGAGGAGATGGACCCGGCTGTGGCGAAGGAAATCGTCCGGGGTGAACAGGATCGGTTGAACTCGGCTTTCCACCTGGGGTACAACATGATTCTGAATCTCATGCGTGTCGAAGGCATCTCGCCCGAGTTCATGCTGGAACGGTGTTTCTACCAGTTCCAAAACACCGCCGGCGTTGCGGCTCTGGAAAAAGGTATGTCGATCCCCTGGGTGACAATGATCCTCGGTCTCGCCGCCTTACTAACTTGAGAATCAGAGCTGAAGCAGTTGGAGGACACGAGAGCTAACACGGAAATCTCCGACGAGGGGACCATCCGTGAATATTACGATCTACGGAAACAGCTGGCGCAGTTCACCGACGATATGCAAGCGGTCACCAGCCATCCCAGTAACAGTCTCCCGTTCATGGTACCGGGACGATTGCTGCATGTGCGGCACATGAAACAGGATTTCGGGTGGGGTGTGCTCGTGAATTACAAGAAGCGCAAGGCGCCCAAGGGCCCGAACAAGGAGGAGCTGGAGGAACACCAGAGTTACATCTTGGACGTCTTACTAGTCATTTCGGACGGGTCTGCCGCCCCGACGCAAACCTTTGAGGACCTCCCCAAGGGCGTGCTCCCTCCCCAGGAGGGCCAGGAAACCCGGATCGAAGTAGTACCCATGACGCTCGCCTGCGTGCAGTCCATTTCCCAGATTCGACTCCACCTTCCCAAGGACTTGAACTCCAAGGACGCGCGCAACGGGGTGAAGAAGGCCCTGGCCGAGGCGAAGCGGCGGTTCCCTGACGGGCTCCCGGTGTTGGACCCGATCGAGGACATGGGCATCAAAGACGACAGTTTCAAGAAGCTGCTCCGGGTATGAGACCATCCAGTCGAGCGAGGAAGCCAGTTTTCATCCGCTAACATGCATGACAGAAAATCGAGGTTCTCGAGTCCCGGCTCCTCGCGAACCCCCTGCATAATTCGCCCCGGTTACCGGAGCTCTACGACCAATACGCGGGGAAAGTGGAGTTGGGGACGCGGATCAAGGACACCAAGAAAAAGATCTCCGAAGCCATGTCGATCATGCAACTGGACGAGCTCAAATGCCGCAAGCGGGTGCTGCGTCGATTCGGATTCATCAACGAAGCCGAAGTGGTGCAGCTCAAGGCGCGTGTGGCCTGTGAGATCAGCACGGGCGACGAACTGATGCTCAGTGAACTGCTCTTCAACGGTTTCTTCAACCCCCTGACCCCCGAGCAAGTCGCCGCCGTCCTGAGCGTGTTCGTGTTCGAGGAGAAGACCAAGGAGACGCCCGCCCTGACCCGGGACGAGTTGGCCAAGCCGCTCAAGGAGATCCAGGCGCAGGCCCGCATTGTGGCCAAGGTCGCGCAGGAATCCAAGCTGGCCGTGAACGAGGACGAGTACGTGCAGAGTTTCCACTGGGAGCTCATGGAGGTGATCTACGAGTGGGCGAACGGGAAATCGTTTGCCGATATCTGGTATGTGGACGACCCCACCGTCTCCCCTCCGTCTTGATTGATCGCTAACTCCATCGTTCTTCCAGCCGCATGACGGATGTCTACGAAGGGAGTCTGATCCGCGTGTTCCGGCGACTGGAGGAGTGTATGCGACAAATGGCGCAGGCAGCCAAGGTGATGGGCAGTGAGGAGCTGGAGGGTAAGTTTGAGACCTCGTTGACCAAGGTGCGACGGGATATTGTCGCCGCCCAGTCGCTGTACCTTTAAGCCCGGGGTTATCTCTTCGCACCTACCTACATCGGTATGGTTCTGTTGTTCTAGGGCCGTCCTGCCTTACTTTAGACTTACTTCGACTCTTGTGAAGTCCTTGCCCTCTGATTCGCCGGATGAAGCCGTTGTCTTGGGTGGGCGCATTTTCCCTGGCGTCGGGCGACCACGGGTGTCCTCATTTCTTTCTTTTTAATTTTTCCCTTGTAATTATTACCTAGAATTTAAGTTCAACCTGATGATGGAAGGATTATCGGCTTTCAGGGTCGGTTGTTGGATGATTCCCAATCGACTGATCATACTCATTGATAGGCGGAGTCGATGGATGACTGTCTGGATGGCGTATGTATCATACCCATACCGTATCATACTTACCGTTCCAGGAATAGCGGGTTTGGATGGATGACACTGGAACCCTCTCTTCTATGGGGACCCGCCCAGGTTGCCTCCCGCAACCGTTATTATGGTCCCCACTGATTCACTGGAGTGGCCATGTATGGTACCATACCATACGGTACCTTGTCAGCAATCGACCATGTCATCCACCGCTTTTCCTGCTTCAGTAACCTAATTAAATATTAAATAAGAGACTGAAATCTTTCTCTTTCCCCACCACTGAAAACACTCTCTCACTCTCTCTCTCTTTTCTCCTCCTTTAGTACCTAAGTTAACCTGACCGGACTCTAACTCTCTTAGTCTCTCTCTCTCTCTCTCTTTCTTCCTCTCCCCTCTCTTTCTCTCTCTTATCCTTTCTTCAACCTCCACTTCCCATCTACCGCTCTCGAAACTTTCTTCTTCCCCTTTCTTCTATCTCTCCTCTCTCCTTTTTCTCCTTTATTGAACATCCCCCCACTCTCCCTTGTTGTCGCCTCCCCCGTGCCATCTCTGACTCGACTTTCTTCACGACATCCAACTCGATCTTCCGGTCAACACACATCTCTCTTTGCCAACCAGCTGCTGTTGGCCGTGGTGGTGATAGTAGTGAGAATCATCATCATGAACAGCCTGGTGGCCACACCTCCCATGCCTCCTCACTTCTACGAGCACTCTCGCCTCTCCCCTTCTCGCTCAAGTAAGTGATTCTTGCCGGTCTGGTCTACCTTCCCTCGTGCTCCAGCTAACGCTCCATACCTAGTGTCGACACCGAGTCATACCCCGACCTCTCGAAAACGGAAAGCCGACGATGATGGCAACGATCACGATGGACGCATGTCGGCCTCTCCGACCAACTCACCCGCCTTCACCCCTCGTTCCCTCCCCGTCGCTCGGAATGTAAAGCGAGCCCGACCGAACGTCTCGGGTCGTCCACTGTCGCTCCCCCGCCTCCTCGAGACCTTGGATACGGATGCCCTCCGAGGGGTCCTTCGCTCCATGTGTGATCGTCACCCGGCGCTGGCGGATGAGATCGTCCACACCGCTCCTCGTCCCAACGTCACTTCGGCTCTGCAGGTCCTCCGAAACTACCAGTCCCAGCTCCAGTCCTCCTTCCCGCTGGGGAGCAACTCCGAATCCGATTATGCCTACAACCGAGTCCGACAGCCGCTGGGGGATCTCCTGGACGCCTTGAGTGACTTCACCCCTCACTTTTTGCCGCCCCACGAACCCCAGCCGTCGGTGTCGTTGAACTATCTGGACGGGGCCACGGACATCATCTACGCCTTGCCCCGGTGGAGCTCGCCCCAGAACAACATCGAGCGGGACGCTGCGTACGACGAGATTTGCAAAGCCTGGATCCTGGTGATCCGGGAGGCGGCCAAGCGGGGGGGAGGCATTCAGCTACAGTATGGCGGGTGGGATCAGAAGCTGGCAAAGCATAACCAAAACTCCGGCGGGAAACTGCAGGCAGCCGTGAACGAGCTTGGTTCCAGCCTGGTGTGGATGCATGGGTCGGAGTCCCAGTCCTACGGTAGCCCCGGGATGAACGACCTCAGCTCGATCCGCGAGCAGTTGCTATCCGGGACCTATGGCTTGGGGACACCCGTCAAAGTCGGCCCCTGGTGAAGCCGTCTTCTCTTGAAATGACCTCCCGACCTTCGACCCAATCTTCATTTCCCTTGATATTGCAAGGGCGACCGTCCGAATCCTCGACCGTGCACGTCCACGTATGATACGATCACGATACCAACTGCATGAACTAGAGAGTTGAGGGATAGCTCGGCGTTACAGTCTGCAAAAAGATCTTTCCTTCGCATTCTGATTGGACTTTTTCCATGTTTCTCTTCCATTTTCGTATTCTTCTGTCATTCGGAACGAAAGCTTTCCCATTCCCTTGTCATTTTCTTCTCTTTTTATCTTTACTTCATGTTAGATTTATTGGCAGATGTATTTTCGATTCGGCTTTTCTTTTTTCTTTTTTTCTTCTGTCTTCTGTGCTATCTTTTGTATCCGACTACCATTTATATTGTCGATACCACTGCATTGTTCCCGGTTAGCGTGGTACCCATCCATTCGTTCTGGTTTTCCTATCATCCTACTACATTATCCTACATTATCCTGCATTATCCCGCATTCCCCTACATTCCGTCCTTTGATCAACTTCCACTGATTGCCACTACGAGCATTGTCCCTTACCGCCTATCTGACTACTTTTTTGTCGCTGTTGTCACCCCAGAGTGTCTTGTATACCCCCTTATTTAATTTCCTATAGTTCTGACGGCTAGCGGGGGAAGGTTTTGTCCGTTTATCATAACTTGGGAGGATCCATCTATCTATATATATCTATTCACCGCAATGATGCATCCGTATCCGGTAAACATTTCCAAATAAGATTTCTTCCGATACTTGTATTTGCTTTTATTCTCCTTGTTTCCTCTTCGCCCTCAATTTTTATACGGCTGGCAGACAGACAGACAGAAGACAGAAGATAGGCAGACATCCAATAAACCCAACCTGAAACATGCCAACGCAGCAACCCACGACACACGACACCACCCACCCACCCACCGGCTACGTGCGTCGTCCGTCAGCTGCAAAATACGGTCCATCCATCCACTGGTTTCAGCCGTATGACGGAGCAGTCAGCCAGCTGTCGAGTCATGACTGGTTATGATTTATTTATTTATTTTTTTTCAGCCGGCTTATGGAGAACGGAGAGTGTATTTATGTTTTGTGTAGGAATGAATGAATGGATGGGTGGATGGATGGATGGCTCTGGTTGGGGTGAGGAGGCTGGAGGACAGTGCGTATGGCACTGCACTATGCGTTGATTACCTATGATTAAATGGACGTGGTAAATATATAGCGTTCTTTTTTGTTTTTCTTTGCTTTGCTTTTTTCTCGTATTTCATATGGTAAGGAAGTGTTTGGGATGTCTCTAGTCTATTGGAGGTGGATTACCTTGATGAGCGCTCAGTATACTACCTACCTAGCTAGTGGATAGATATCGAGGTAGCAAGCAGGTAGTTAGTGGCGAAGTCGATTTATAGATAGATAAGGTACTTGGCTAGGTAAACTGGGTAAGTACTTGGGTAGGTAGATAGGTAGGTAGATAGGCAGGTAGATAGGTAGGTAGATAGGTAGGTAGGCAAGTATCTAGATTCCCTCCCCTCCCCTTGTTAACGAAGCACAGTGGCAATGACGATTAGGTAGTTAATAAGAGGTACGCACACGCGGAACAAGTACTATCTATCATCTCCATCCCTGTATAATATGGAATATGACTAGCTATACTACTATGAGGAGCGCGACACGAATTATAGGTGATGGAAAATAAACCAAGAGTGGAGGGGAAAGAGGTGCGCGGTGTGACCCGGTAGTATATTTGTTATCAGGATATGGTTCGATTGATGGATGTAACTCGCTAGCTAACTAGATAAGGTAGCTATAGATAAGGTAGGTAGTTGGATGGTTGAATATATCAATATACCAAAGAACATGCATGAATGGAACAAATAAACTCCGTCTGTATGAGAGAAGATCCAAAAAAAATTATGGCAAAAAGAGAAATAAATTAAAAGAAAGACCGCCTCATCGCTCGCAATAACCACCCTGCATCCTGCCATCCCCCTGCCAGATCGCCCGCTTTCTCAGGAGGGACAGCACTCTCCGATTCGCTCACGGTGGACGACGCCAACGATGCGCCGTCATCGTCGTCGTCGTCGTCTTCGTCATTGTTTACGTCTACCGTCGTCTTCGGCCCGTTGGTGTCCTTGTCCTCAGTAGCAGCAGCCTGTGCGGCGGCTGATTTCGACAGCGTTTCGTCCGGCCATTCGTCCACGCCGAAGACGGTCCACTCCACCATGCGGTCAAACCAGCTGCCGAGGCCGAAGCCCCGCTCTCGCGTGAGTCGCTGCATCTCTTGCTCATCGATGGAGTCGTCGTCGGAGTCGTCGGGGTCGATGATCGATGATGAGGACGACCCGTCGGACAGGGCGTCCTCGTTCCAGCGCTCCCGTTGCAGCGTCGCCATCTCCGCGCGGATGCGCTCGTCCACGAAGTCCGGCACGAAGTGGCGCGTCTCCGGGTCTGCATGGCGGGGAGTATGTCCGCCGCCGCTGAGAGGTCGTTGATGATCGCGTGCGGCGGAGGCGGACGGCGATGACGCCGCTGTCATCTCTAGACCGGGGGTGGTCATGGTCAGGTCGGGCCGGCTGTTGCGTCTGCTGACGGGTCGCGACCGGGATCCGCGTCGGGAGTAGGCTGCTGGGGTGGACCGTCCCGATCGCGGTTTGGAAGTCGGGGCGTCGATGTCGAAGTTGCCGTCGGCGACGAGGCTCGTCGAGCTCTCCCGTTTGGCTAGCCAGCTTTGGCCCTTTTCTTCGCGCGCGGATGACGCGAGTGCGATCCCCGCCCGGAGCATCCACTCTGCGTCGCGGCGGCTGTCGGTGTCGGATTGGTGGTGGTGGTGTGAGGACCTCATTTTACTCGAGTGACGGCGGTGGTAGTGGCGGTGGTGGTCATGGTGTAGTAGCTGGTTGGCCTCCGGGGCGTCGATGGTGGTGTCGCTGGCGAATCTGCGGTTGGCGCTTTTGCTGCGCGTGTGGTGTCGGGGTTGGGAGGAACTGCGCGAGGAGAGGACCCCTGGGGTGCTGGGGACGGAGTAGCTAGCGAGGTACGAGGTGGTTGGCGTCCCGGGCGTTTCGTCGCGCGGGGAGAAGTAGTCTTGCGCCGACTCGGCGTCCTTGACGGTATGATCATCGTCGTCGCCATCGATGGGGAACCGAGGGGTTAGGGGGGTGAGAGAAACATGTTTAAGAGAGGGATAGGAGCGGCGAGAGCGGAAACCGCCTTGAGCTGGGGGCTGGACATGATGTTCGTCAGTATCCAGGCAATGGTAAGATCGCCGTCGATCCGGGGGGTGTTTACCTCCATGGGAATCGTATCCGATCCAGTGGACCGATGGGAATAGAGGCGACCTCAGGGGAGAGCTTGAGAGCTTCAAAGAGAGGGGCCGAACGTATGCGGAGAAAGGGTGGGAAGCGGAGGCGGAACAAAAGAGGGATCGATCACCTTAAATAATCGGCTGTCTCCACCCGTGACATGTGAAAATCCACCACCCACTCCAACCTCCGTCATGCAACGAACAGTCCATAATGGAGGTTGAGACTGCCTTGATGGTGTGATTGACTTGATGGGCTGATAAGCCTGGATTTAGAGACGGAATGTGGATCGCGTCCTGGATTGCACCGTTATCGATCCATGGTCAGTCTGTCGGTCTTTCAGCGCTGTTATCAGCCCGGGATGTCTCCAGATACTCCACTCGGATAGACCGATGGACAAGCCACTGATATACCACCAGGGGACTTGATAGTGACCAGTAGACCAACAGCACAATTACTATAACCCAGGACGTGCTAACGTCAGGGTGCTGATCTCCGGGTGCTGATCCACCGGGTGGGCGGTAGCCTGCCTCAGGCATCCGAAGCTGTACCTCTGTATAGCTTCATCTCCACTACACCAGCCCCATCAGAACCACAATTTATTATTCTATTAAATATAAAAAAGCTCACCCGCCGCGGGGCTTCCGAAGAAGGCCGACGGCATTACCCATGAGCTCACCAGGCCCAGGGCGGCTACGAAACCCCCCCTGCCAGGCAGGGGGAGTTTGCCTACAGATCCCAGTGCTGGAGGAGAAAAGGTCTCCTGAAAATCCTTAGCCAGACTTAGCGGGGAATCGTACTCATGACTTCTTTCATAACCTAGACTGCTCTACAATGGGTTTTCACATGTGTGGCCATACTACTTGCCCAGAGTTGGTGGAGTGGCTTGACCGCTAGGTTATCAGTCACCATGAGTTTACACCTGGAGCTCTTTAATTTGAAATATAAAGGAAGGAATTGTGCCGGTTTGGGAAGTCGAATGTCAGGGCTGGAGCTGGGGGTGGAGGGAGGAGGGGAGGGGGGTGGTTGGAGCTGGCGTGGGCTGTGGAAGACGGTCCCCGGCTCAGGACAGGTGAGCAGATACCTCTCCACTGGTACATAACCGAGTGTAAGAGAATGGACCTCTAATATGGACCTCTGATATTGACTGCTTCGTCTAAGGTAAGTATGATTATAAGTATATACATGTATCCAATGGGAGTATCCAAATAATGGAACGCTCCTCTGCTACACTCTTCCGGACGGTATGCCTTGGTCCTGTGGGGTACCTATACTGCATCGTCTGTAGCCCATATGTCTACCATCGACTCGACACGTACAAACCACACTGAGCCTCTGCTCATACGAACCACCAGACTACGACATGAAAGCTTTGGATTGATCTTCATACGGGCGACGGCCATGTCACGTGCACCGCCAGCCCTAACTCCGCGACTTAATCCGACATCCACTGGACGGTGGTGATCACCATGAAGCCCAGGATCATGAATCCGGTTGTCAGTGTTGCCACCCGCAAGCTATGATGGAGCAGATGCTGTAGTATAGAGTGGTGTCCACTGTGCTTTCACAGAACATCCTTACTGTCCACCATTTACCGCAATTCGTGATGTCAGCACGAATGGGTCTCGATAACCCCGACCAGGCTAGATTTTCTTCTGATTACCCCTGTTGATTCAGGCAACTAACCATAGAACGAATCATGTCCACTCCCCGCTGGCAAGAGTATGCCGTCCAATATCCAGTCCCAACGTGTCGAGCATGAGATCATTTGTACGGTCAGCGTCACGTGTCTGTCGATCTCCCAAACGGGCTAGCGGCGGTGACGTCGATCGGAGTGGAGACCCCGCTGACTCAGGCGGACCTCGCTGGTCTAGTTCTTTTAGGCCTTCCTTACTCTCTCTCTCTCTCTCTCGCAGCCTCTCCCTGCAATCCATCCAGGTCATCTCTTCTCCTCTCACCGCTTCATCCCAGGGTTGGACTACATCTTTTAGCTGGACCCGGCCACTACTTGAGTTGTCAGACGGGTGGTTATCCCAATTATCCGCTCAACGCGCCTGTTGTTCCTGTCAGTGACCGTTTACCCTCTCCGCATTTTGTCTACCCGCTCCGTTCCCACTCTCGGACCGTAGCCATCATGGCTGGAGAGGAGAGCCAACCGCTCTTGAATGAACAACCCTCGTCTTCCCCCCGTCAATCGCAGTCATCCGGGAAACAGAGACTGTCCTCCGCAGGCTCTCAGCATCCCTTTCGATTAACCTCCGAATCGACCCCGCTCTTGGTCCGTCGCGATGATGATCTCGCGGTGTACGGCGGGACCGAGTCCAGAAGTCCCTCTCCATCGGTCCAAGAGGATGAGTCATCAGACGGCGACTTGAAGTCGCGGAGGACCATTTGGTGGCCAGCTTTATGCATCTCGTTGACGTTGACGGCGGTCGTGGGGATCCTTGTTTTCGCCTTTGTGGCGCCAGCAGTCGTCAGAGAATATGCCGACAAGGCGGCCGTGTTCACCCCGAGAAATATTTCGGTGGAGACAGCGACCGCGGGTGGCTTCCAGACCAGAATTGAAGGAGACGTGGTGTTCGATGCCACCCGCGTGGAGAGGCGGTCAGTGCGGACGCTGGGTCGTCTGGTCACTTGGATCGGCCGTGAGGTTGAAACGGACCCGTCAGATGCTCAGGTATATCTTCCCGAGTACGGCAATATTCTTGTTGGGACGGCGTCACTGCCCTCGATCAAACTCAACGTCCGGAATGGGCACGTCAACCGGATTGACTTCTTGTCCGAACTTGTCGCAGGCGACATCCAGGGAATCCGTGCTGTGGGTATGGACTGGCTCGAGGGACGGCTTGGACGTTTGTCCATCAAGGGAAAGACTCAATTACATATGACGTCGGGCATATGGGGTTTAGGGGAACATGTCCTTGCCAAATCTATCGTGTTGGAAGGTAGGTCTACTTGGTCATATCCAATCATCCTTGATCGGTTTGATTGACACGTTTGATCTACAGAGAACGAT
This sequence comes from Aspergillus neotritici, assembly GCA_023619815.1. NCBI lineage: Eukaryota > Fungi > Ascomycota > Eurotiomycetes > Eurotiales > Aspergillaceae > Aspergillus > Aspergillus neotritici. The sequence continues at coordinate 1,187,622 of JALZYL010000007.1, read as the reverse complement.
TTCCCATCCATCCCGAAAATTGACATTCTCAAGTTTAACGTGCACGACGGGGCTGAGGAACTCTCCAGGGTAGCACGGGCAATGGAAGTCGATGTCTCCATTGCCGCCCAGATAGACTCACCCTTTACGCTCAGGATTCCGCCATTGGGGTTTGAGGTCCTGGTCCCGAACTGCTCTCCTGATGATCCGTATCTGTCACTTGCGAGTGTAACAACTGGGGAATTTCCCATCAACCCTCGCCATACGACGTTCGTTGATGTGAATGGCGCGGTCAGAGGGCTCTCGGACGAGCTGGTGAAGACCTGTCCAGGCGAAAAGAGTTCTCCCTTGGATTTACTGGTCAGAAGTTATATGAATGGACTTCAGACCACTGTCTATGTTCGTGGAGCAGAGGAGCCAGCACAAGGTACGCCCGACTGGGTGGTTGATATAATGAAGAGCATGACGGTACCGATGTCGTTCATGGGACACGCCCTAGATAACCTGGTCCGGAATTTCACCATGTCCAATGTGCACTTTACCATGCCGGATCCTTTTGCCGAGCCAGATTCGCCGGAATCCTCTCCCGCGATCTCCGCGTTGGTGAAGGTGCTGGTTGGGGTACCAAAGGAAATTGATCTGCACGTCGATGTGCCCCGAGTTCGTGCTACGGCAGACGTCTTCTACCACGGGGATAAACTCGGGGTATTGAAACTCCCAGAGTGGCAGCCCGCCAATTCAACCAATTTGCCCGATGTCGACGGCTCTCCCGCCCTCTTCGTGGAATTCGCCATGAAAGATGCTCCTCTTGAAGTGACGGATGGCGACGTCCTGACAGATGTCATACAGGCGCTGCTCTTCGAGGGAAAGAGTATTCAGCTCCATGTGGCCGCAACGGTGGATGCCGAGATCGCTACTGGCCTTGGAAAGTTCGCCATCCGCGGCATTCCGGCGGATGGAGAGGTCCCCGTGAAGCGTAAGTTGTATTGATATCGTCTAGGCTAGGAAAATCTCCAGCCGTTGACGGTGCGATAGCGTTGGCCGGCGGCTCCCTCGCCCACTTGAATCCACGGGTAGATGCTTTACAGCTGGGCCCGACGACGAATTCTTCCCTTGTTCTACAAACGCGGATCAACGTTACCAATCCGACACCGTACGCAGCTATGGTACCCCTGGTCGACTTCATTGTCCTCTACAATGCCACGAAGGTGGCTCATCTCGTGGCTCGTGATGTTTCTATTGTTCCTGGAAAGAACTCTGGTCTTTCTGTCGATCTGCACTGGCGCCCGTTGAACCTAGACGGCCCACAAGGCGTAAGCGCTGGCCGCGAACTGCTGTCACGATATATTTCCGGTGTGTAGTGATACTCCTCTCCGTGGATCTATTTTACTAACGACTTTCAGGCTCCAACACGTCTGTGACGATTCAATGCCATGAACAAACGATTCCAGGATTGCCGCACCTCGGTAAAGCACTGTCTCGACTGAGCTTTGAAGCTCTCATTCCGAAACTCCCTGTGCGGCAAGCGCCTGGCCACCGCCCTGACGACGACGAGCACATGCGGTTCATCCAAGACGCCACGGTATGTTTCTTCAAAACTTATCTCTAGGAACTGACCTGTATCCCGTGGCACTCCTATTGAGCCTCGAGCTTTGGAGTATCACACCAAATTATCCATCAGTAAACGTATCTAACATTAGAGCCCCACAGTTCCATCTCCTATCCTCCACCGCCGAATTCACCCTCTCATCCCCATTCCCCAACACCACCTTCGAAATCACCTCGATAGACGCCAAAGCCTTATACCCCAAGAACGAAGTAGTCGGCCGGATCGACTACGACCGTCCGTTCCCCATACCGCCGGGTGTGTCCAAGAGCCCGCGATTACCGGTAGAGCTCGACGTCGGCGGGATCGGCTACGACGGTCTGAAGAAAGCCCTAGGTGGATCACTACGCCTCGACGCCGTGGCTAGCGTCGGCGTGCGCATCCACCGGTTCCGTGAGACGGTCGTGTATCGCGGGAGAGGGATTTCTTCGAATGTGAGGCTGTGACCTTATTAATATTCTTGTTACGTTTTTCTTTCCGTGTCGGTCATTATTAGATTGGTGATGATGAGTATACGGCTTGGTTTTCTTTTGTTCGGGGTTTCTTTTTCTTTTGCTTTTGCTTTTGCTTTGTTTGTTGGTCTTGCTTGCTGGATGGTGTTATCAGGATAGATTGTTGTGGACTTCAATTGCGACTTGACTACCTATTGGCTTGATCGAATCCAGGAGTCCATTCGAGCTGACGTCGGTTCTTGAGAACATGGAAAGGACTGAGCACAACACAATTCTTGAAATGAGATCTCTTTCATTAATGCACGGCTAGTAAATGATTTCAGTTGAACGATGTAAACAAGCAAGCAACCAACCAAATAGACAAAACAATATTAAGAATAGGATAAAAGAGAGATACAGGAAAAGGGGCCACGACGCAGCTGAAACCAAGGTTTTTACAATCATATATCCAGCCAGAGTTTAAATATTTAGTGTTGTTTTTATTGTTTTTTCTTTAAATTTTTTTGTCCTTTGCATTATCTGTTATTGGAGACCGTTCATCTCCTGTAGTTGTACTTGTAGGAAAGGGAGGATTAGTTTAGCCAGGGGGCAGGGTGCTGGCATCGACCACGTCGGCGGCTTCCTTCTCGAGCTCCTCGGTGGGTTCAGACAGAGGAGAACGAGGCAGGGCCATGAGACCGGTGCGGGTGGATTCCAGGACACCGAAGGGGTTGATGAGCTTCATGAAGGAGTCGATACGGGAGGGTTTGGCGGAGCTTATCATCATGTTAGAGACAGATATCTAGATATGGATGGGAGTGAAGGGGTGTGGGGGCCTGCTTACAGCTCCACGATGCAGTTATTGGTGCTGATGTCGAGAACCTTACCCCCGAACTGGTGAGTCAGACGGGTGATGGCATCGAGATGCTCGTGCTTGTGACGGAGGGCCTGGCTGGGGGGCAGGTTGCGCGGGTGGTATTCCGTCCGGGGGAGATCGGCGATCTTATCCTTGGAACCGCCGTCGGGCAGTTCCCCGGGGGTGGTGATCTCGCGATGGTGCTGCAGCAGCTCTTCGAAGAACTCGGGGCCCAGGATGCTGATCTTGGCGAGGAGCAGTTCGCGCTGGACCAGAGCGGAATCGGTGTAGTCCAGGACGGCCCAGACGGGAACGAGGTCGTCGAGCTGACGACGAGCCTGCTCGACGACGCCGTCCTGACCCTGCAGGACGATGGTCATGCGGGACAGATCCTCCACCTCGGTATTGCAGACGACGAGACTGTCAATGTTGAAGCCGCGCGCGGCCAGGATCCCCGACACGCGGGACAGCACGCCGGGCTCGTTCTGCACCAGGCAGTTCAGGACATGGCGTTTGGGCGGGTTGGTCGGCGGCACGGGGGTCTCGTACAGGATGGACGAGACGGCCGTCGGGGCGTCCCACTGGGGGGAGGTATCCGACACGGGCAGCGGCAGGGGCGAGCGACGATGGAGGGCCTTGTACGCCAGCGCGGAGGTCGAGCTGGAGGAGGCTCGCACGGTGGTGAATCGGGGGATCGTTGCGGTGGATCGGGACGTCCTGGCCGCCACGGACCGCAACGATGCCGCCGCCGACGTGGACAGCATCAGAGAATGCCGGAGAGCCATTGGGGGATCTCCAGTGATGAACGACGGACCCGCTCAATCGAGACTGGGTGTGGGATGGGGACGCGGGGTGGGGGAGAGATGAGAGGGAGAGAAAAGAGACCGAAAGAAGGTCAAGAACGGCTTCATATTTTATTTCCTCAGGCACGGGGAGCGTCGGACCTTCTCCGCCTTCCGACGTCGGGGCTGGGTTGAGTCATGTGTATTGGGGCGGTATTGCCGGCCGGGATGGTGTGTATTTACGGTTATGTCTGTAATACCGCTAGTCTGCATTGGGTTTAGAGTCATCTGACTCACAAGATGACACACGTGACTTGGATTCCTGATTTGGATGTTTCTTCCTCAGGCTCTCTTTCTTCCTCAGGCTCTTTTTCTTCCTCAGGCTCTCTATCTCGTGATTCTTCATTCTCGACTTCTCGTTTCCTTCTTGACTTCTCTCACTTTCTCTTCAACTTCACGTCTATTCCTACTCTCCTCCCATGTTCCCCCCATATCATCCACGCCTATCCAGAGAATCAGTCGATCATCCGTTCACCGCCTTTCATTCACATCCACGCTAATTGGTCTGATTGCAACACTAAGTTACTCCGAACTGCTTTGCCCGACTCGGCGGACTCCACCGACGGACAATTGCAAGAACTTCCATTTCCTCCTGGACCGTTCCAACCATCTTGTTCCCCTGTCGTCTGACCACTCCCCACCCACATCGCTCATCATGGCCGATGACGACCGCCGTAAACGGTCTCGTTTCGATCGCACCGAACCCGAGCCTCGACGTCCGTCCCGTTTCGACCGTCGTTCTCGCTCTCCGTCTTCGCGACAGGTGGAATCCACGCGAACCCGCAGTCCTCTGAGCCGGGAACCCCAGAGTCCGAGTGCCGACTCCTCGAGAAAATCGGCCTCTGCCGATCCGGCCGCTGCAGCTGGTATGAACATTCTTCGCGAAGAGGAGGAGGCCGGAAGGGAGTGCCGGGTTGATATACTGACGAGATGGATTTGTACAGCCGCCGCAGCAGCCAAGATCAACGCCCAGTTGCAGGCCAAGAAGGGAATTCAACACGTCGATGTTCCTCCGATCCGCTCGGTATGCATCATGCGACCCTGACATGTCGACACCGTCATGTATTTCCCCAGCAAAAGAACAAGACTAACCGTTCCCATCTAGACCTCGAGCCCGGCTCCCGCCGCGGCCTCGCCATCGGGTGAGAGCGCAGGCAAATTGAACGCCGAAATCTACGTCGCCGATGGAGACTACATCAAAGATATTGAGATTAATGATTTGCGCAACCGCTACACACTGACCAAGGGTTCCACTCAGAAAATGGTAATTACTCCTGTTGCATTGCTGATCTTCCAGGCACCGGCTTGCCAGTTGGGTCTGCCGCGGCTACCTTGATCTGTTGGATCGTCTCTCCTCCTGCTTCTGTCTCCGGTGGTCGCTGAGAGTTAACCCGAACCTGATCATCCGTAGCATGCCACATCCCCTCATTTGCATCTGCTGACCTCCGCTGCGTGACATTTAGATCAAAGATGAAACTGGCGCCGGTACGCCTTGATTCCATACCACTCCTTGCCAACTGTGTTTACTCTAGAAGGAAGCTCATCAATCATGTCTCTAAAGATGTCACCACCCGAGGGAACTATTATCCCGACAAGAACATGGCCACCGCCGCGGTATGTCCCTACACCCCCTTGGAAGTGACGGTGTCATCACTGGGTTCTGACCTCTCCTTCCGGCCACAGAATCCGCCCCTGTATCTCCACGTGACGAGTACGAACAAAGATGGCCTCGAAAAGGCGGTCGAGTTGATCAACGAGCTCATGCAAAAGGAGCTGCCCAACCTGGTGGACGAGCGACGGTTCCGTCGCCGCGAGCCGGAGCCGGTGGAACGCGATGAATACGGCCGGGTAGGAATCGATGTGAAGAACCGTCAGAGACGTGATACATGCTGACCGTGTCCAGCGTAAATGGCCTGAGGAGCGGATCCCCGTGGACTTGGAGCCGATTCCCGGGTTCAACCTGCGTGCCCAGGTGGTCGGACAGGGCGGTGCCTATGTGAAGCATATCCAGCAGAAGACCCGCTGCCGAGTCCAGATCAAGGGTCGCGGCTCGGGCTTTATGGAGAACAGCACCGGCAGGGAAAGTGATGAGCCGATGTTCTTGCACGTTGCGTAAGACCCCAATGCCCGTTGAGACAGACGTCGTACTGAGTAGACCACAGTGGCCCCGATCCCAACGATGTCCAGAGCGCCAAGGAATTGTGCGAAGATTTGCTCGCCAACGTCCGCGAACAATACCAGCGCTTCAAGGAGAATCCCCCCCAGCACGGCTACGGCGGATACGGTGGCCCGCGCGGAGACCGGTATAACAACTATGGCGGCGGAGGCTATGGAGGCTATGGGAACCAGTCGCAGTCGCACTCCCCGTCGGCCTCCGCCAGTCCCGCAGCGCAGCAAGCCGCGTCCACGGGGTCGGGGGCGGGCACTCCCGCAGATTACAGCGCCCAGTACGCCCAGTACTACGGCTCCGATCCGTACGCGGCCTACGGTGGATACCAGAACTACGTCGCATACTACCAGTACTATCAGCAGGCCGCTGCGCAGCAGCAGCAGCAACAGTCCCAGAGCCCTGCGCCGCCGCCGCCGCCGCCGGCCAGTGAAGCACCACCCCCGCCCCCACCCGGATCTGGCTCTCCGCCGCCGCCTCCCCCCGGGGCCCCTAGCTACGGTGCTGTAAGTCACGCCTATTCCGCGACTGAGTATGAGGCAGCTCTGACATATCTGAAGGTTCCACCCCCACCGGGTCTGTAGCCGGTCCGTCGACGGACTCTACCCATGCACTGTAAGATGAACAGATGAAGCGCAAATCTAACGAAAGAATAAAAAAACAAAAAGGGACCTGCTCTGCAGGAGCGGTGGAGTAAAATCTATTATGTTTTGTTCGAGTAAACAGCTGACTCAGGATCTCCTCTTGTTAATCTGTACCTTTAACCTTGATTTTGACCTGACGGATGTAAAAGAGAATTGGGTCCGCGATTCACTGCTTTAGTTTTTAGCACACGGAGTTCTTTCCTGTTGGTATGTGGACAGTTTTCTTCTTTTTCTCTCTACATAATGATGCGTGTGGTAGAATAACCACAGGCGTGTTTCTCGTCTAATGTAACAGCGGCGTTCGGACAACGCACTACCAACTGAGCCAAAGGTCGCCGCCTTGACCTCCAGAGACGAGGCTCTTGGTCTGGTCGGCGCGAATCGCATCTATATATGCGGTGTGACGTCTAACTAATAATTCATATGTCGTAATAACTATACAGTCGCACTCGACTGCTGACCAAGTGGCCGTGCCCATGAAGTTTGACCGCATCGCATGCTTCTTTATGTAGTTTGCCATGGATTTGCGATTTAGTTACCGGATTACTGGAGTTTATATACGAATTTAATAATCCATATTATCTTTTAATATCAGCCATTTCAAGCCATCCCAAACTGTCGTATGGTCTTCTGGTGCAGAGACGAAGAGTATACCTTCGTAAGGTGATCATCCGACACTATACCAAAACTGGAAATGATAAGGGCGTGGAGTACCTAAACTACTACAAGATCTATAGGGACTACAACAATCGGAAACAAATCCTAGTTTCCCCACATTCTTCTCTAAAAAAACCATCGACCGACGCCGTATATATCCAAGGCCGATGGAGTCTTATGAACAAGCACCGCATGGTTTCGAAGATGACGGCGACGGGTTCGGTGCGGTGCTGTCGGATCCCATGCCTTTTGACCTGGACCTGTCGTTCTTACAACCCTCAGGAATACCAATACTCCCTATGTCCACATCAGATGAGAACGGGTCTTCACATCAGGATAGTCGATACCCATTTGCAGCGACCTCCGAGCCAGCCCGCCAATCCCAGTCGCGTGGCAAGTCGTCGAACCGGTCGCGCGATACAACCCACATCTTAAAGCAATGGTGGAATAGTCGCTCGGACGATCCCTATCCAACCAAGCAGGAGAAGTTGTCCTTGGCCCAGGAAACAGGACTCACGGTCGCTCAGGTGTCGACCTGGTTTGCGAATGCGCGGAGACGTCGCAAGCGTGGAACTCGCCACAGCTGGTCGACAGCCCAGTCCGTCGATCCCTTGCGTGACTTGGACTCTCAGATGCAGATGTCTACACACCAGGACTGGTCCTCCTTGAGCCCCCTCGACCGCTGGGAGAACTCGCCGCCGGAAATCGAGCCGGCACCGTTGGAAGCGATCGCGAAGGCAGTAGCCCGCAGCGGAAGTGGCGACTTGTCGGAGGGAAGTTTCACGACCACGGCTTCAGCGTCTGGTGGTGGTAGACGGAAGTCCTTATCATCGGCTAGCAACGCCCACTCGGTCGTGTCCTCGGCCCCATCTGGATCGTGTTTATCCAGCAGTTCTGGTTCGTCCGCCTCCAGCTTTCGTTCGAACAACTCTGGAGGATCGTTCAGTTGCTTGTATCTGAACGAGCCATCGCGACGCCGCCGCCGCCGCCGCCGTCGATCAACATCGTTCCGATCTGCGACAACACGAGCCAGGCCTTTCCAGTGTACGTTCTGCACAGACACCTTTCGCACAAAGCACGACTGGACGCGACATGAGAAAACGATGCACCTGTCGCTCGAGAGGTTCACCTGTGCTCCATTTGGCTCCGTCTATACCGACCAGATAGACGGGACCCACCGGTGTGTCTTCTGCGACGAAGCGGACCCAGCAGAGTCCCATATCGAGGCTCACCAGTTTAGTACATGCCAGCAGAAACCGGCTGGATTCCGAACATTCTACCGTAAAGACCATCTCGTTCAACACTTACGGTTGATCCATAAAATCAGCCATATCACGCCCGCAGTGGACGGCTGGAAGTCGCAGGTGGAGCGTATCAACTCCCGGTGTGGCTTCTGTGACGTGAAGTTCTCCGTGTGGGCTGAACGGAATGACCATCTCGCGCAGCACTTTCGCAGTGGCGCTTTGATGAAAGATTGGAGCGGATGTCGCGGCCTGGATCCTCCCGTGGCCTTGGCTGTGGAAAATGCCATGCCGCCGTATCTGATAGGGGCCGAATCGGAGGGGATGAATCCTTTCCGCGCTTCGCAATCTATGGATATGGGTGGTGAAGCCGACGGGGAGAGTCATATGCGTAGGGCGGAGCCACAGCCCACTCCCTTTGAGTATCTCACCGCGCGCTTGGGCGAGTTCGTACAGAAGACGACCGCTGCTGGAGAGACGGTCACCGATGAGATGCTACAGAAGGAGGCTCGTTGCGTGGTATACGGTGATGACGATCCATGGAATCAAACGCCAGCAGACAATCCCCAGTGGCTGCGATTGTTCAAGGAAGGGATGGGTTTAGGATCTGAGCCCTCCGATCAGCTGTTTGAGGATGGATGTCCCGGGAACTCCAGTGGTGATGGAGAGAGCTATAACTTCTGTCTTCCATGGTCGGCAGATGAGTGGGCACCGTTTGGGTTTGGGCTCAACGCTGGGGAAATTCCTCTGGACCCTTTTGACATCAACAACGCATGCGCGACTTGGTCCTGGCAGAGTCCGGAGTGTCTTGTGGAGTTCAGACGGCATATGGAAACGCTTTCCGATGGGCGAGAGGGACAGGTTGGAGCTGATTTGAATGAGGCCAATGATTACGCTAACGGTACACCTTACGTTTAATGCAAACTGCTTTTAAGCAAGGTATGAAGTATCTGAAGTAGTAGATGTAACTCTTCGTTCCTCTTCGACCATCAACCATCTGCACACTTCGTCGCGTATTTTCAAAGCCTGTCTGGAAGTATAGAGAACAATCGTCCAGGCCTCCACATTTTCTTCCGGATACATTCTTATGTAGGTATTAGAGCCGACTCGCAAAGCTGCCGGAAGTAGGGTGTCGTTGGGTTGGGTTATATTTCTTTATATGAGAAGCATTCAGGTGCGGTGAGTCCAGTCCATCGGGTGACTGAAAATAAGGTCTATTTTAATCAGCATCAGCGTCAGCAGTATCTCTGGAATCTTCCTTCTTTGCGATGATATTGTTACCATGGTTTAGTTCGCCTTATACATTACTCAACTAGGCAATGAGTCAGTGATAGCCCCACACTGATCATACCCCAGACGGAAGTTCCAAAGGCGCGTGTTGTCTTCACTGTTCTCGCGAGTCCCTGAAGTTCTCAATATGGAGTCTGATAAAGCCTATTTCTCATTAATCTATTTCTCATCAAGAGGTTCTAGAATCTGGGCCGAATACACATATATATCAGATGAATTGTCAAAGGATGCATGAGTAGACCGGAAACTGACAAAGAACAAAACATGACTTCCTCAGAGCACCTTCAGACTGCAGAGGGACAGACACGCCTAGTCAGACACTTCCAGGACCAGTACGTTCTTAAAATTCCATCTTGAACGCAGACTCCTATCTAACCCGAATAGTGACATTGAAAACCACGCCAACGGATGGTCCAGCCTCTGGGACACGGATAACAGTGACCTCTGGGATAGGGGGCAACCGTCCCCGGCACTGGTTGATCTCGTCGAGAAAAGAAGGGACTTGTTCTGCCCGTTGACTCCGGAGGGCAGGGTGAAAAAGACTCTTGTTCCGGTGGGTCCATTGTGCTTGGGCTGGGCTGGCTGGGCCCGTTAGACGGATGATGGTTGATGGTTAATCAACTAGGGCTGCGGCAAAGGCTACGACGTTGTCATGCTCGCTCTGCATGGTTTCGACGTGTACGGGCTTGACGTCTCGGAGACTGGCATCGCTCGTGCCCGAGAGTATGCGAACGTGGAACTTGCGACGACGACGACGACTCCGCAGGCGTATAACTTCGGGGAGTCCTGGAGTCCTACGGAGAGAGGCAGCGTTACGTTTATCAAGGGAGATTTCTTCCAACGAGATTGGGAAATTGGAGCTCTGTTTGATTTGATCTATGACTATACGGCAAGTTTGATTGTTCCTCGGCTGCTCGCCCTCCCTCCTGGATATTGATATTGATATTGATATTGATACATTACTCCTGGAACTTGTTAACTGACAATGGATGTTCAGTTCCTATGCGCCCTTCACCCCACCGTGCGCCCCCGGTGGGCATCCCGAATGGCGGAGCTTCTTTCTCCCACCGGGATGCTGGTCTGTCTTGAGTTCCCCATGTACAGGGACCCGACCCTTCCTGGTCCGCCGTGGGGCGTGAACGGGGTGCACTGGGATCTGCTCGTGGAGGGTGGTGACGGCGTCGTTGAAGAAGGGGACGGGGGGAGGAAAGGACAGGAGAGAGGACAGTTCCGGCGGGTGCTGTATGTGAAGCCTGCGCGTTCGTATGAAAATGGAAGGGGGACGGATATGTTGAGTGTGTATGTTAAAGATCTTTAGTCTGTATATCCTTGGTAGAACACACGCAGATTATAACCGGATGATATTATGAAGATAGTAACCTCCACCGGCTATGGTTTAGCACGAAATGAGTAGATCCCCCAATGCTGTTTCAATATCACCCCCTCAGCCACCGCATATCTGGCAACATCCTCACTTGCAGCAGCATCATCCTCAGCCACCCCATATCCATATTCACCAAGCACCCTCACACACTCCTCATGCCCATTCAAGACAGCATAATCCAATGCCGTCCGCCCCCCAAACCCAGGTTTATTTACCCCCGCCCCGAAATCCAACAACAGCCGCGCAATATCCACAAACCCGTACCGACAAACCAGCTGCAACGGGGTCCATCCGTGGGACGAAACGGCGTTGACGTCTGCGCCGGCGTCGAGGAGATTACGCACTCCACGCAGATCCCCATGACGAGAAGCTACGTGTAGAGCTGTCTCGCTGTTTTTGTCGCGTCCGTCGACGGGTGCGTTGGCTTTTAATAGTCTTGCGAGCATTGTGCATCCGTCGCTGTTGTCGGGTGGAGTGGCTGCTGCTGCTGCTGCCCTGTGGAGGTGGATGTGTGTTCCGAGGGAGACTTCTAAGGCGAGGTGTTTGTCCACGTAGGGGAGTAAGAAGCTGGAGAGCTTCTGGCTGGTTTGTCGGAGGGATAACAGGTCGGGTTTATTATTGCATGACTGTTGTTGGGGTTAGTTGGCGCTGGGATGGTGGCTTGTTATTTATTGTCGTAGCGACTATATGGTACATGGGACGAACTGGACCTGAACTATGTGGTGTAGAATGTCGACTGGGAGGTCGTCTAGAGTGACCATGCTGGAAGAAATGGCGTAATGGGATATAGGGAATTATCCAATGTTGTCGGATTTATAGCATTATTTGTTGCGTTAGAGAATCATGTATGTAGTACTGTAGTAGTACGCCTTACGGCCTTCCACTTTCGGATAGAAGCATGTCTCCCCCGGGACAAATCCGCGAAAACATGATCTGCATACTGATTTCCAGCGCCTCTTCCACACTCCCATCCTCCACCTCACCCGCAGGCGCCATCAACGCCTTCCGCCGACTGACGCCCCCGGCGCCCTCTTTACAGAAATCACACGCATAATCACACGGCGATCCGCCGTCTCCAGCAGTAGTATCAGCCATCTGCGACCCAGCCGGCACCTGCGACCCCATCAACTCCAGCTCCAGATCCCCAAAGAACCCCCTAATCACCGCGTGTCGGCACTGCGCCGTCGCCTCGCAGTAGCGAATAACCTTCTGGAAGCTTTGTAGCCGCGCGAATAAGTTGCGCAGATTCGCGCGCTTGTCGCGGTGCTCGGTGCTAGCGCGCACGCCCATATTCGTCCGGTTGTATGCGTTTTCGACGTCTCGGCTGAGCCGCTCCAGCACCCGTTCGCGCTCTTGGCTGCTGTAGTACACTATGGATGCGGCGGCGCGGCCGTCTCGTCCGGCGCGACCTGACTCTTGGACGAAGCCTTCGAAGCTCCGTGGGGGACTCCAGTGGATGACGAAGCGGACGTGGGGGTTGTCGATGCCCATGCCGAAGGCGTTTGTCGCGACTATTATGTAGAAGGCTGGGTGGGTTGAGGATGGGGATGAGGATGAGGGCGAGGGTGATGTCCATTCTGATTGGATGCGCGTGCGGTCTTGCGAGTTGAGGCCCGCGTGGTAGGCTACGGCGAGGATGTTGGACTCCCAGGCGTTGCGGAGCGCGCTGGCGAGGTTTTCGGCGATGGAGCGGAGTGGGACGTATATGATTCCTGAGAGCGGTGGGAGGGGGGTCTCGGGAGGGCAGGCGAGTCTAGCCTGGCGTCTTGCGTGCGTGGCTTGCAACCACGAGACGAGATCGTGCACCTGCGACTGCTGCGGATCGGTGGGGTCGTCGGCGTAGTTCTGGAGGTAGCGGACCTCGTAGTGGATGTTTGGCCGGGCGGAAGGCGTGTTGAAGATCTTGAGGCGGGATGGGTCGAGGCCGAGGAGGTTGATGATGTCTGCGCGGACGCGCGGCGTGGCTGTTGCTGTGAGGGCGCTGATCGGGACAGGAGGATTTTGCAGCGTCCGCTTGAACCATGAGAGCTCTTTGTAGGCGGGGCGGAAATCGTGGCCCCATTCGCTGATGCAGTGCGCTTCGTCGATGGCGATGCGCGTTAGTTCGCCTTGCGCGTGGATCGTCTGCAGATTGCGCCGGAAGGTCTCTGTTTGGCAGAGTTCGGGCGTCACGTAAAGGAGTCGTGTGTGTGGGTGGCCTGAGAGAAGGTCTGCGAGGATTTCGCGTCTTTCGGAGAGCGATGTCGTGGAGTTGATTGTTGCTACTTCGACCCCGAGGGATTGAAGGGCTGTGACTTGGTCGGTCTGTGGTGTTTTAGCAGTTGGGTTGTATCATAGGCCAGATGATGCCATACCATTAACGCAAGTAGAGGACATATCACCACGGTCACTATTCCATTGTCAGTCAATTAATCATTTCTCATCCTATGCAGAACGACAAGACAAACCTCCATGGTTAACAACAGCCGGTAACTGAAAACACAAACTCTTCCCAAACGACGTCGACGCCTGCAGAAAGACATCATGGCCCTCTACAGCCGCAGTAATCACATCACGCTGGAGAGGTCTACTTCCCCCATAACAATTCGTGCATTATTAGTCTCTCCCTGGTCTTCATCCGTTGTGTATGTCTCGACGAGTATCAAACACCAAAAGCAAGCGGACGACCCACCGGAAAGACTTTTTGCGAAACACGCGGTGCAGATAAAAGTCCAGATCTACCTTGCGGCGTCGAATGGCGGAGTCCACGACCATTCTCGCTGCATCTTTCTCTGTGTCTAATCGAGCTGGTCTGGATGGACGATGTGTGTTGGAGATGAGGTTTTTGCCCGCGCGTCGCGAAACGCGATATCACGTGAGTGATATAGCCGGATTGGGATCGTTGTCTACAATCACTGAAGGGAAACCTACTAATCATGCGTAGAAAGATGCTATGAGTAAGTCGGATATACTATGGCATAACTTTGACTATTTGATAATTTAATTCTATATCCTAATCGCCCAGTCGACACCAATACACGCAGTAATGTACAGGACGGAAAAAGCCGTTGCAACGTGGAGAGATACCTCCCCCTCCAAGGGTATATATAAAACAGGTCGAGAATATACAGGGGCAAAAATAATAAATGAATACAATACACGGCTCGAGGTTCACTCAGTACCTCTCCTGGCCCATGTTGATCTGCTTGTCCAACTCCTCTCGCACCTTCATCACATCAATCGCCTTGCGGCGATGCGGCTGCCACAGATGTTCGATCTTCAGCCAGACGTCCATCACTTCGCGCGGTCCACAGCAGGAGCCAAACGCTCGAAGGATCGTGATGATCATCCGTCGGCCGAGGAACACGCCGTTCTCGATTCGGTGCTCTAATCCGTCGAGAAGATCCTGGTCGTCTTGGAGGTTGTGCGCGTGGGGGTCGTACAGTTCTTCATGTTCGATGTGGTCGGCCTTCTCTGCGCCCGGCTGGTCGTCCACTTCGGATATAGAAGGGCTCGCGTCTTCCGCCGGCTCGCTTGGCTTTTCCGTCATCTCGCTTAGACGGGTTTCCACCAGGACGTCGTGTTCGGTGGGGAGTGGAGTGTAGAGGCCTTTGGCGACTTTGGGCAAGGCAACTTGGCTTCCAGTGGTTGTCATCCAGTCTTTCACAGGGCTCTCCCAGACAAGGTCCCTGTTGCGGACGCGGTCGTAGAACCGGGCTTTCGACTCGTAGACGGCGCGAAGATACACTTCCCAAGACTGCTGCAGCCGTGCGCTCGTCCACCCCTTCCTCTTCCGCGCATTGATGGCAAACCCTTCAAAGAGCATGGTGTAGATCATGCCGCGCGGCGGCACAGCAAAGGTATTTTCCATGTCCTGCACGACGGACATGAAAGCATGCACGTCGCCGGTGTGGTGAGCATGGTGAGAGAGCAGGATATGGAACGTCCGCGTGTCGGGCACCATGGAAAAGGCATTCTGAAGGGCTCGATGGTGCTCGGGGAGCCGGTCTTTGAGAGCGCCCGACAGTTGGAGGAGGCGATTCAACTCCTTGTTCCGCTTTCGATAATGGGCGAATTCCGCCGTGAGTCTTCCCTTGCCATGAATCCATCGGTCACCGTCCAGAGCCATGGTTCTTTGCGACTCGACCATGCTCTGATACAGCTGCTCCGCCGTCTCATGATCCCCAGCTTTGAGGAAGGCCCGCAGGAGGCAATTCATCACCACGGTGTCCACAATCTCCCCACTCGCCACGAATTCGTCGAAGCTTCGGCGGATCCCCTCGACGTCGCCCACCGATCCGTAAAAGAAGATCTGCGTGACTTTGCCCGCACGGTGGAAGACGATCCCACGCTTCCGCATCTCGTTCAATATCCGCTCCGCCACCACGTATTGGCCGGACCGGATCGCAATATCAAATAGGACGTTGAAAACCACATTGTCCGCTTGGATCCCGCGCACATGTTCCATCTGTTGCCAGAGCCCGATCGACCGTACCAAATCTTCTTTGAACACTTTGCCGGATGTTCGCCCAGCGAGGTGGATTGCGGAGGTCCACAGGGAGCGTGAGAGGGGGAGGTTAGCCGCAATCATATCATCTATCAATGCGAGATATCTGCGAGCGTCTACCAAACGGCGTTTTCCGGGGTCGGCGAATCGGCGTAAAAGCAAGCCGCAGGACTTCTTGGAAAGGTACGAGACTCCCGGTTGTGGGAGTTCTCTGTACAGCCGAAAAAGGTATTGGTTCGACTTCGTTCCACTCCACAGGGCGTCGACCAGCTCCCGAACCGATTGGAGTTCGCAACAGTCGTCCTCCCTATTCCGACGGGCCGGGGATGCACGGTGTTTTTTCACTTTGGCCAAGGCGTCGTCGGTGGCACGGTCGACTGCTTGCTTCCAGTCAAGCGAGTCTCCAAAGATAGCCTTGTACAATTGAGACGTCGAGCCTCGCAATTCTTCCATGGCATCCATCCTCCTCGCGTAGCGAGAGTCCTCCGGCCTCCTGCGTGGATCTGGTCGGGTTGTTGGGGTATCCTCCTCCACCTCCCTGCTCATTGTGCTTGATTCCGCTTCGGGCTCGTTATACAACCCAGCCGTGTCTATCGTCGGCGCCGCTTCTAGTAATGATGTTGCTTTCACACACTGTGTTGATTTCGACCGCGCGTATGCATCATGTCTCTCCGACCAGACCTTATCCCCCAGCGATCCCTCCACCGCGCGACCGCCCTCCGTATCATCCTCCACCTTGGGTGCAATCCCAGAGTTGAACATCCGCTGCGTCCTCGTCCGGTGCACCTGTAGGCATTCTCCCGTCGCCCTGCGACCATCCCAGCGCGCCTGGGACGACAACTGCCTCGTATCGTGCGTCCCCCGACCATTCCATCTCCCCAATGCGCCCTGTGATGTCACCCACGACAGGGTCGACAACCCCCTCGTGCGAGGGGCGTGCTCGCGACAGTGACCCGCTATCACGAGCGAACTGACAAAGAAGTCAGCTACAGACGCGGCGCTGGGGCGAGCACGTCGGGGTCCCAATTTCCGCAAGAATGAGGCATGACGAGGGAGCGTGTCGGAGTTCGACATCGAATCGTTACTGACGGACAAGCGCGTATCCACGGACTGCGAAGGGGTTGATCGCAGGTGAAACGAGCTCTGGGACCTATCGGACTGAGGCATGAGAAGGCAGACATCGTGGCATCTAGTTAGCGATGCATGAGTCTCGAGACACGCTCGAGCCGTAATAGCCTGAGAGACCAGTGTCCAGAGTCTTCCACCAACGTGGTTGACTGTGAAGTTGTGGGAGAGAAGAGTCCAAAAAACACGGTTGAGGAGGGAAAAAAAAGTTGAGAGAAGGGGGAAGAAGTCGAATTGAGCAGCTGACGGGTCAAACGAAGTCCGCAAGAAAGGATGACTACTCCAGAGGCAAAAACAGGAGAACCCCCCACAGAGCTGGAGAAGAAGGAAACTGGGATTCAGATGGAGAAGCTGAAGTTGTCGCTCTTTTGCTCTCTCTCTCTCTCTCTCTCTCTCTCTTTCTTTTTGGGCTTTTCCCTCCGGAGCGGAGCCGCAGGTGAACCAATCGGAGTCGCGTATTGGCAATCCATTCTTTTTCACACCTAACCGTAAAGGTCAACCCCAAAAACCTCATCTCCTCCTCTTCCTCCTCCTTCCTCAGGAACTTGGTGGGCCCCAATTGTGACCTTGGAGTGGATCAGTTCGCGTCTGTTATTGATTTTGTTTTCTCTTCCATTTGGTCCCAGTCTGCAATCGGCATCCCCTTCTCCCGGTAGATCGTCACCGCGACCGCATCTGATCTCCCCGTGTTTGTCGGCCACGCCTTTTGGCCCGCCTCCTCCGACCCCGACCATCATGGGTAAATACAATCTCACGGCTCTTCGAGTCGGCCGAACGGCCGTGCAGCAGCAGATGGCCGGCAAGAGGGCCCATCTTCCCATCTGGGTGAACACGTTGGCCGAGATCCCCCCGACACAGGCCCTGGTGCGGAACCAACCCCAGGAGCATCAGCTCGTCCGACAGCGCGTCAAGACACTTCCGGGGTCGTCGAAGCCGCAGGTCGTCTTTGAGGTCCAAGAGAAGCGCAAGAAGTCCAAGAAGCCCAGTCGCATGTTCCAACCCGCCGCGATCAAGTATGAAGAGGATCAGTTGCGCAAGGAGTTCTTCCGCGACCATCCGTGGGAATTGGCCCGACCGCGCATCCTGGTCGAGACGACCGGTAATGATTACGCGCACTATGACTGGAGCCGGCTCCAGCAGCCGGGGAAGAAATTGGACGGAGAGAGGTATGTTGGATGACGATGGTCACGGGGAAGGTGTATGCTAACGGATGGACTTGCACGAATCAGCGTCGTCCAGCGACAACTCTGGCTCCTGAACAACGTGCCCGATATCAGCAAGAGCGCCGCCTATGATATTGCGCGTCGGGAGTTTTACCGACTGCGACTTCAGGAGGACATTGAACGACGAGTAGCCGCCGAAGAAGCCCAAGCGACCGGTGCGACATTCGGACCGTCGATTCTGGAGATCGGCATGGAACTCGAGAACCGACAATACAATCGCTGGAAGGAATGGGCCACCGCTGCCGCCCAGATGGCCGGTAACAGAGGCACTGGGGTGAGCGATGCCTCGGACAGCCAGAGCCCCGAAGAACTGCTCGGAGTGGATGAACCTGCTGTGGAAGAGGAGCTTACCCCGGCGGCTTGAACTGTGAGAGGGGAGTGGTGATCTCTGACTGGTTGGGGTGATTGTGATGCTTTTTGTCTGTAAAACTCTGCGATGGCTTATGTATATTACTACTACATCTGGAATATGATGTTTTTGTCCAATCTTCTCCTCTCCATAATTGTCTCGTCGGACTATTTGTGTAATCTCGATGGCATCTAGAGCTCATCGACTGTGATCATTATCAGTGGGACTATTGTATTATGGTGGTTGTATTTCAGTTTTCCTGGCTGTGGTCTATTTATATATTTAATCCTTACCGTGCCGATATGATGGACACCCGAGATATATTCGGTTGTCTCGAAACACCCAAGATAAATAAAGGAAAATAAAATAAAAACCAAGCACTGGCACAATAACAATAGCAATAACAAATCAACAAAGAATAAACATGACAAGCAAAGAACGACAAGTAGAGAAAGGAAAGACAACGATAGACAGCACATCGAGTAAGCGGTCTCTGCCTAAGGTGTCGGCCCAAGGTCAGTGTTTGCTCGGCCAATCAATGATTCAATCATCCCATTCTTTCTCTCCTCTTCTCCTCCAGTCTCCCTGAATTCCTCAAGGTGATCCCCCATCAACAGGACGATTTACCTCCTTCTTTTTCGATCGTCTTTCCCCTGCTTCTTTTCTCTGCCGTATTCTCTCCCTTTCGCCTTCTTTTCCTGTCTCTGTCGGTACCCGGTCCGGCTTTGGGGGCGCTTCTCTGACAGCTGCGACTTTTCTCCGCGTTTCACTAGCTTCCCCCCATCCGTCGAATTACAGAAATCCGAGGCGGCTGCGCTCGAAAAAGACCGACCACGAAACGAGATTAATTTATATTATTGATAAAACCTGTCATATTGATAGCTCAACTGTCGAGGCGAGGTGATCACGGCCGCTTTTGACCTCCCTGTGCTGGTGTGAAGTCCGCCAACGATACCGCTGCCGTCTTTTCTCGCGCCGTGCCCCATCCGATTTGCTCGACTTCGGGACCCAAACGGTTAGCTGCGACGGACAGGAGTCTGACAGACATTCGGGTTATTTCCTCGTGCGGTCCTTCTTTCGTTCCCTCCCCTGATCTCTGTTCTGGCCGACCCCTGTTTTTGCGCGGCCAACAGTGTCGCATTCGCGGTGTCCGTCGATCATGCTACTTTTCGGCCCTCATTCACGCCTCAGGGAAATACTGGTAATTTGATCGACTCCTCGAGTTCCAGATTGTCTACGGATTACAAGCCCGACCGGAAGAACGATTGCAGTGACTAGCTTGGGGGGGAAATCATCTGTCGTCCGCGATGTTGTCCACGATGGTTCGCCCGGAGGACACTCTCAGGATGCCTCGTTCATACCATGGCGATCTTGAAGATAATGGTGCGAGACGAATTCCACAACCGACCGCTCCGTCGTCTTCATCTTCTTCCGTTAATACGGAGGGACTGTCAAGGAGCGAAGATGAAGCTACACTGGTCAATGGATCAACGGGTGATCTTAGCAGCACCGCTTCGAGGGGTTCTACGGGGCCGCGGCTCCTGTCGCCGGAGGAAACGATCGAGCTGGCTCGTCGTGCGGTGGAGAATGGTATTCAGGAAACCAAACGGTCTTTGGCAGGAAGTGAAGCGGTCACTGATGTGGTGAAGCCCAAGTTGACCATCGACTTGGGCCATTCCAATATTGTCCGCATCCCAGAAGCAGTGGTGGATATCATCAAAGATGAAGTGGAACGGTGCGTGGGATTCACTTCGCTCTACTGGAACTCTAGCAGCCAAGAGAAGAAGGCTAATAGACTCATAGGCTATCTCTGTCCCACAACCACCTGTTTCACATCCCATATCGCTTCGCAGAATGTTCGCACCTGAAGTATCTCAACATCCGGTCCAACAACTTCCGAGAATTCCCCAAAGGTGTACGTCTGCTATTCTTGCTGTGCGGTCGACCCGCGGTTGCTGCTTTTGCTCACTACTTGATTAGGTATACAAGCTGCCCTTCCTCGAGATTCTGGATCTCAGTCGCAACAAACTCAGTCACCTTCCCGAGGAGATTAAACGGCTCACCTCCTTGCGTGTCTTGTCCGTGGCGCAGAATCGTCTAGATGAGTTGCCACTGGGGCTGTCGGATATGAACAAACTCCAGATCCTCAAGGTGGCCGGGAACCCTTTGCGGCCATCCTTGCAACGGCTTCTGGAAGCACCCGATGCCGACGTGGCCTCGTCCGCCATGACGGATAACGAGAAGGAGGTTGCTCTGACGGCGGAGCTGAAGAGATTTCTCAAGACCAAACAGCCAGTCACCACGCCGGAAAGTGAAATCAGGTACGGGGTTGCGGTAATCCATCTGCGTGGATCGCCAGAGCTGACTTGTGAGGTGTAGTGAGATTGTGTGGGATACTCCCAGACCCGTCAAGCAACGTGGGGTCAGTAGTCGATTCCCCGTGATTCCCAGCACGGGGGACAGTGCCTCCGACCCCAAGTCCCCGTCTCTGTCACGGCCCCCGCCGATCCCGCTGAAGTCCCATTATCGAGTCGCGTCCGGCCAAGCCTCTACCTCTTTCCAGAACGGGGTGCTTCAACGACCTGGTGCGACCCCGCTCGGCGGTATCAATGAGCGCAATCGCAGCAACAGCGAAGGCATCATCCAAGCTTCCTTCGCGGCGAGGTTCAAACGGATGGGCGTGATCAACCGGAAGAATACCGATCTGGGAACCCTGAACGAAACGCGACCGTTTCGCAACAGCCATTTGCGCGGGCTCAGTCACGGGTCTATTCTCCGAATCCGGCCGTCTGCCGCGATTGGTGGGAACAATTCCCCCAGTCCCAGTAGTCCGAGAGAGCGCAGGCGATTCAAAGAAGGCTTTGTCAATCGCATGTCAAGCTTGCCTGAGCATAAGAGCGAGAGGGAGGTGGCAGATCCCATCATCGAGAGCGCCAAAGGGATTCTGTTTGCTTTATTCCAAGTACAGTCTCACATCTCTGCCTTGATCAATGTCATCAAACGCGATGATACTCGACGGAATAGCCTGGAGATTGTTTTCTACAACGCATCTACCCATGTTCACCGGCTGAACGAAGCACTCGAGAACGCCGAAAACCCTCGATCGCATGACCGGGACTGGACGCCTCAGTCGAATGAGGCCGTCAGAAGGGAATGTGAGACGTGCATTATGGCATACGCGCACGTTGGCGCCTTACTACGCAACAGCTTGGACAAGATTGTTGCCAATGGCGATCCACGCTATGTGCGGTCACTGATGCTCATGATCTACGGTGGAATTGTGGAATTGCGGAACGCCTGCGTGAGCCTTGGAGTTCCGCTCGAGACGCGGAAACAAGATTCTACAAGGAAGCCATCCGTGCCCGAGATCCACAGGGAACACGAGCTGTCCGCCCGTGACAAGTTCCCTGGCTCTGCGATGACCCCGACCAGAGGCCGCGAGCCGAGCCTCACAGCGCGCCGGTTCCGCAGTGACACCACTATCCAACATCCCCAAATCACCGCGAGTGGGCCGCCACCCATGCCGGCCCATTCGCAGTCGGCCTTGAGCTCGCCAGGATTTGCGCCGCCGTCGTTTGGGTTCGGCTCGCGGAGTCGCTCGAGTAGCCGGTCGAATATGGTCAATACATCCGTGCCTTCGTCACTTGCCACCCCTCGCTCCGGGGAATCCTTCCCGCCGATGCCGAACGTCGTTGTCCCACGAGTCAATCCGCTCACGGGATTAGAAGAGATCGAGGAAGAGCGGATCTTCGAAAGGATCTTTTATCAACTGACGTTGGCATACACGGCGGCCCTCCAAGCGTTGCCTCTGGCCCGGCGGCAACTCATGCGGTGTTTGGAGGTGGCTGAGCAGACGCGGGAGTCCGAAGGCATCCAGCTGCTGTGGAACAACCTCATCCGGCGGTGTCGGATATGCCTGGAAGTATCGGAGGCGCTGGGGATGCGTCTCTCCAGCATGAAAGTCAAGGAACCTGGGGGTGGGATGCGAAACCAGCGCGAATTCTGGCAACTCTGCAAAGGATTCATGCAGTCCTTTGTTGACCTGGTGACCGACATGCGGGAAGTCAGGCACATGCATCTGCTCCCTCCCGACATCATCACCATTCTGCGTCCCGTCCAGAGAGCCAGCAGGGAGGCTGGTCGGTTGATCGAGACGTCGCCATGGTCATTTCTGGCCGATATGGCCTCGAACAATGGGCCAGGGAACCTGTACGGACCGCCCTTGCAGACTCAACATCCCCAACATCAACCGATGATGTCCGCGTCGAACGCGTTCAATAACGATTCCTCTCCCACCCCGCTCAGTGCAGCGCTTGGCCCCGCCGCGCAGGCGACCATACCGTCCACCCCTGCAAGTGCATACAGTGACAAATTCTTCGAGGGGGATGTATTCCAGCGAGCAGACTCCCTGCTTTCGATGCCGAAACACGCACCCTTTTTCTCTCGACGTTGAAGCGGCGTATGCTACTTCTTTCATTTTCTTTTTTATTAACTGGAATCGACTACTAATGTTGACTGTCCGTCGATATCCATGACGACCTTACTTTAACGATCTACCCATCGGTCCGTGTGCACGACAGGCCCGCTCCCGGCCTACGCTACACTCTTCTGGGAATCTCCATAACGGATGGAGAACCCACTTGCATTTCATCATAGCTAGAGGTCATATATTTCCAAGGGATATCTCTCGGAGTCTGTCCGGCATACCGCGCGCGACATGTTCGGGTGGCATGGCCAGACTGGATCTGGCCACTGCATGGACAGAGGAGTTACTTCCACCGACTACTTAAATGGCGTTTAGTACATACATATTCTTAGTTTGGACCTCAATGACTGGAATGTTCATATATTTCTTTCTTTCTTTTTACCCCCTTCTCCTTTTGATTTCCGTTGTTTGTCATGGAGCAAAGAAGCGATACTAAAATAGAAAGCGAGGGCAAACACAACAGGACAGTTAGAAGAGGATGATGGTTTTTACGGCTAAATAGTGGGCGTCTGTCTGTTTGGGCTGGTCTGCATAGCGGTTTAGCTTTTTTTGTGATGTAGTCAATATTGAATACTGTGTTGCTTATTGAAGGTTTATTTGGCTGTATGTATGATTCTTTCTTGCCTTCGTTCTTGCTTGGAAAGAATCAAATATCCCTGATTTTTCCAAAGGCCATTGTCAGACAGCGTCGAACGAAATAATCTAACAGGGAGTCTGATGGTGTCTTGAAAAAATAATAATAACATTTACCAGGTGTATCTATAATAAGTGCAACAGGCCCAGCGTCACCTGACCCGATGCTTTTTTTCACGCTCTTTGGATTTGATTCTGTATTCAATTTTGACAACAGTCTCTAACCCCATCCATGAACGTCTCATCCAAATCATCCAAGGTAAACCCTTTTTGATCAGCGCTTCTCCATGTCAAATACCCCGTGAATGTAAGCCCACTCACTCTACGGCACATTATCTGACAGGATCATTGGCTCACCCGCTTCGTCATATACAGATCAATCTTGAAGTCTACTTCACGCTGAGGGTAGTAGTATCCTTGATGCTGCCTCGCGTTGCCCATTAATCAATTCCGAACTATCGGTGAATTACTGGATGGGAGCAGAGAATTTCCGTCCATCGTCTTGCATTTATATCAGTGGTATTCCCCTCTGGGGAGGGAAACGGCAACGCCTGCAGAATCTATAGGTATTTTGCATGCGTCAATGGTCACGAGATGGACCTAACACGGCTACCTACTGGTCCTGGGGAGTGTCCTGGGACATTCACGATACCCCTTCTGAGCATGGGCTCCCTGGACTCGTCTATATGGATGATATAGGAGGGCATACCGAGCACTTAGCCGGAGTCCGCGGGCGCAAGAGATGGAATGCTGAGAATTGATTAGTGTGTCATCCACCCACCGACGTCGCCATTCCACCTACCGTAGATTCGGTCGTCATCCATCCATGTCCGCTCGACCTGCATGTGGGCACCGTGGGCCACTACGTCCATTTGCTGAAGGGACCATTTCCCACTTGTGATGGCGCGGACCTTGGCACCTGGTTGCAATGTCACCGGGGGCCGCCCATCTTCAACGTGGAAGACTAGCTCCCGTATCGGCGTGTAAGAGACATCGATCATACTGTTCTTTGCATCATACTGCGTGAGGATGGTCCAGTCGGCCGGCTGAAAGACAGGCCGCCCTAGCACCCCATTGGCGTTGACCAACCCATGGAGAATGAAATCCCGCTGGCCCGGCGCGGCTGCATCGTACGCCGCCATGAGGCGCACTGGATCCTGGCACGCATCGCACGAGACGAGGGATTGGACCCCGAGTCCATTGCATTCGCAGGCAGCGGCCGTGTCTCGCAACACGGCCTGCGCGCCGGCCAAGCCTCCGTTGGTCATGCTGTTTCCCATCCAGAGGAAGGTGACATGCTTCCCGAGGGATGCACCTTGAGCAATCCAGTGGACACAGTCGTCGTATGTCCCATGCAGCCCACGGATGTCAATGAACGCAGCGCCCGCAAACTCCTGTTCCAGGGCGTCCAGACTGGCGGATAGCTCCCGGGCTGAGACATCCAGCGCTAAGTAGGAGACGGCGCGGCCCTGCTGTTCCAATGCCGAGAGGACAAGACGCGTCTTGTAGAGATCCCTGCCCCTCTCATCAGTACTATCGGGTAGATACCCTGGGCAGTAGAGCTCACTTGCCCACATCCCAATTCGATGATCACCGTTCCCGATGGAATCTGCGCCGCGATAGCCGCGACATGTTTCTCTAGGATCTCTGCCTCCTTGGTCCCGGGATAATAGGGATCGGACTGGGCCAGGCGATTGAACAGCCGCAGACCCTCATCATCCCATAAAAGCAGCGAGGGGAGCCGGGGTGGGTCAGCCTGGAGACCTTCCACAATTTCCGTTCGGAGGCCGCCTTTCCCAGCTCCCCGACTATATCTAGGATTCGCGCTGCCGGGTCGGCCATTCCGTTGTGGGTGCGTCTGTGGTGGGGGACTGGTGTACACAGGAGGGCAAGGGGATCTATTCACGGTCCGAACAGTACAGCAAAGACGAATGTCCGTGGTCATGGGGGTAACGAATATATGGCCATTCCACTTCATCTACAACAGAAAGATTGGATCATGAAGGAGTCAACCCCAAGTTGGGGTGGGGAAGCAACCCCAGTGCCAGCATCTACGGAGCCTGCGCCAAGAGACTTTCGAGTCGAAATGCACCAAAAACATCACCACCCCTGTGAGCGATGAAGCGGTGAGTTGGCCAAAATGGCCCCTTAGGTAGCGACCTAATGGAGAATCTGTGGGCTCTGGGAAGGTGCGGGGCGAGTGCATATTGGTGTATGCAGGGATATCCAAGGATATGAAGCGAGGAGGCTTAACATTCACTCTTTTTAGCCCAAGAGCACGGTTGACATTCTCCAGAGGCGATATAGCACTACTGAGCAATCCCAATAAGCATGGGGAAGGTCGGAGGGCAACGTCTGCCACCGTGCAAAGGGACCAACCGATGCAACAGACCGCAATATCGTGCGCAAGCCACATCGTGAAGGAGGAATGACGACAAAACGACGTTGAGAGGATGCTCCGCATCCTCGAGGGCCTCCTACAGGTCGGGGCGTTCAATGGGGGTCTAGATGGCGTAAGTATACATGAGGGGAGAGAGAGAACACCACGACGACAATGGGGATGAATCGTAACGAGTATCAACAGTGTCCGGTATCAGGGCGGCAGTGTGGGATCCTAGATCTCTTCCATGACAGGTCAATCGGTGCTTGTCTTTCATTGTTATCTAATTACTTATTCTATTCTATTTCTTTTTCCTTTCTTATTCTTATGTTTTACCATCATCTATCCCCCCTGCCATTTATTTCCGTGGCTTTTCTTTTTCTTGCTCCCCCTTCTGCGTCGCCCTTGAGAAATTGATTTGACTATGCAAGGGACAAATGGGCTGCATTCCACCTTGCGTGACAGAAGACAGGTATGGTTCCCTGGGGATGGGAGGAATGGCGGTGGTCGCCAGTCATGAGCTTGTCGTCCGGCGGCCAATGATGAACAGGCGATCGAAGATTCTCCATAAACGATATCCAGAAGTGAAGCCGGGTTGTTGTACACTGCGCTGCGAAGCAAAACAGCCCACACATAATCATGATTGATTATCCCAACCGCAATGATGATCTGCGCCGGCAGACGGACGCCCACCAGCTGCCGGCAACAGGCCGGATCACGGCTGTCGCGGATCGTCTCGATTTGCCCAGTGACACGATATTCCATCTGGCGTGGGGTATTGCGCTGGGCGTCTATCAGAATATCGACGTGGTGACCCTTTCCTGCTACACGGATGAGATAGGCCGGCGATGCCAGGTCGCACGACGCAGCGACAAGACTTTGACGACGGCGCTGTGCGAAGTCGTCGAGACCACAGGGCCGATGGATGAGATCGGCCCATGTCAGGCCGCGGTGCGTGTCAGCTCACGCCCTGAGGACGACGCTGCGGTGCCACATTCAGTATGAACGATTCTTACCTCTCATCCTTGACGATGGGATTTCCTGAGTACTGACTTCCCGTTTTAGACACTGGAGCTCGTAGTCCAATCCACGACGGATCCAATGACGGCCCAGCTATATTACTCCGAGCGGGCCGTGAGCCCCCTGCAAGCCGAGGGGATGCTGCGAGTCTTTTGTCGAGTCACCGACCACATTGTGTCCCGCCCAGGGGTCACAATGGGAGATCTCCAGCTATGGAGCTACTGGGATCTCGACCAGTTGCGCCACTGGAGCCCTCCGGCACCTCCGCGCGTGGAGGCATGTGTCCACCGAATAATTTTCGACCAGGCTGGGGTCCACCCCGAACGCCTCGCCGTGGTGGCCTGGGATGGCACCTTGTCGTATGCTGAACTGGAACACATGTCCGCGCGCCTGGCAGCCTATCTCATGGTGCGCGGGGTCACTCGGGGTAGCGTGGTGCCCATCTGCCAGAGCAAGTCACTCTGGCTCGTGGTGGCGCGGTTTGCCGTGGTGCGAGTCGGAGCCGCGTATCTCCATCTGGACCCGACTCACCCGCTGGCCCGGCTCCAGGCAATTGGCCAGCTCACACAAGCAACGGTGATGCTGACCGATGAGGCTCATGCGGGATTGGCCCGGCAGCTTGACCTCGAGGGAGTACTTCTCGGTCCTGACCATCTCCCCCCGGAGATCGATGGGTTTGCGGATCCTGGGGTGACCCCCGACGACCCGCTCTACGTGGTGTGCACGTCCGGGTCAACCGGGACCCCGAAAGCCGTACTCATGGAGCACGGCGCCTTCTGCACCGCTGCCCTTGCGTTGGGCCCAGCCCTTGGTCTGACGGCCTCGTCGCGGGTTTTGCACCTAGCGAGCTTGACCTTTGATTCTAGTAACCGCGACGTTTTCATGACCCTAATCCACGGCGGATGTGTTTGTATGCCGCGGGATGAGGAGGTCTGGGATGACGTGACCGCCGTCTTTGCCCGGTATGAGGCCAGTTGGGTCAGTACGAGCCCGTCTCTGGCGCGTGTGGTGGAGCCTACGCGGGTGCCACAGCTGCAAGCACTTGTGATGGCCGGGGAGCGGCCCACGGCCAGCGTCGTGCGCAAGTGGGCGCCGCACACAAACCTGATCAACGGCTACGGCTGCTCCGAATGCGCTGCCGTGAGTGCCTATGAGCCCAATCTGCTTCCCTCTACGGATCCACAGAGCGTTCGTAGCCACCGGGGCCACGCGACGCTGTGGATCGTCGATCCGAACGACCCGCAACGCCTGCAACCCGTGGGTGCCGTAGGCGAGATTGTCATCGAGGCAGCCAGTGTCGCCCGGGGCTATATGGGGCCGTCGGACGCGACCACGGCCGTGTTTGTCGACGGGGCCTCACTGTCGTGGCGATCCTCTTTCCCCGGCCCCGCGCCGGGCGTGCGATTCTACCGTACCGGAGACCTGGGCCAGTACACCGGCTCTGGCACGCTTCGGATCTTGGGGCGCAAGGACCACCAAGTAAAAATTCGCGGCTTCCGGGTAGAGCTCGGGGAGGTTGAACGGGCGACGCAACCCTTGCTGCCCCAGCTGCACGGTGGGGTCGACGATGTCGTGGTTGACTTGATCCAGTTGCCAGGTGATACCGAGTCGACGCTCGTGGCCTTCCTGACCCATCGCGTCGGCTCGGCCGCCTTAGATGGGGATGGCCTTCAGGAAGGGTTAGACATCGTGTACGAACGACTCGACCACGCCGTCGCCAATCTGACCCTCATCGAGAACTCCCTCCGCACCCGTTTACCGTCGTATATGAACCCGGCTCTAGTCATTCCCCTGGGCCACCCGCCGCGGACAAGGTCCGGCAAACTTGATCGCCACCGTATCCGCCAGCTCGCCGCAGACATCCCTCCCGCCGTCCTCGCGAGATGCCGCGGCAGCAGCACCAGCTCGCCCACCATCCCGTGGACCGACTCGGAGCATCAGCTGGAGCGGCTCTGGATGGAGGTGCTGCCGGAAGCCCCGGCAGGTTTCAGTCGAGCGGCGCATTTCTTTCACTGTGGCGGCCATTCCATCGCCGCCATGGACCTGGTCACCCGTGCGCACGAGTGTGGGCTCGGTCTCACCGTTGCGGATGTCTTCGCGCATCCTGTCCTCGCGGACCTTGCCCGGGTCATGCGGAGGGAGCGAGCAGAGGCGCTCCCAGTCGCTCCGTTTCAACTCCTCACGTCGACCGAGTGGTCTCTGCAGCGGCTGGCCGCCGAATGCGGCATGACACCGGCCGAAGTTGAAGACGCCTATCCTGCGACCGCTATTCAGGAAGGCCTCCTGGCCCGCACGGCGCAGCGGCCGCACGATTATGTGGATCAGAAAGCGTTTGCACTACCCAACGACATCGAACTCTCACGGCTCGTCGACGCGTGGAGGGCCGTGTCCAGCGCCAATCCGATTCTTCGCACACGGTTGGTTCAGTTAACGCCCGACGAAATGGTGCAGGTCGTGCTCCACGCGCCCCTTGCCTGCCCGGTCGTCGAGGGCCCGCTGGACGACTATCTCGACCGAGATTTGGGAGCCCCCTTCGGCCTGGGAGCCGCACTGGTGCGCCTGGCTCTGGTCCGGGAGGAAGATCTGTCATTCTGCGTCATAACCATGCACCGCGCCGTCCACGATCACTGGACATTGCCCCTCCTGCGACAGCAGCTCAAGGCGGCGTACGCAGGCCAGCCCCTGGAGCCCCGCCCCTTCAATCATTTTATCCGGCATAATCTCGATAGCCGGTCCGAAGCGGAGGCCTTCTGGCGCGAGGCGCTTGCCAAAAGCGAGGCCGCGTCTTTCCCGCCGCAGCCCTTGAGACCAAGGAGATCCACGGCGCAATCCAGCGCCCAACAGTCGGTTCCCCTGTCCCCGCACGATGGCCCAAGGGACTTCACAATCTCGACATGGATCCAACTGGCATGGGCTCTAACAGCCGCTCAGTACACCGGCGCGGTTGAGGTCCTATTCGGCCTGATGATGTCGGGCCGCGACGCCCCAGTCCCTGGGATCGGCCGGACGATGGGTCCCACAGTTGCCACCGCCCCCTTGGCGGTGGCCTTGACGCACAAAGACACGGTCCGACAGGCCCTGCAGCGCATGCAGCGGCAAGTTCATGCTACCAGTCAATTTGCACATCTGGGGCTGGCGCGTATTGCTCGGCTGGGAGCCGCCGCGGCACGGGCGTGTCGCTTCGAGACGCTGTTGTCCGTACATGTAGCGGACAACGCTGCAAACCCCGTGCAGCCAGAGATCCTGTCCCAGGCCCATCATCGCCGTCGGCCCCTACCGCAGAAGTATGCACTGGCTCTGGAGTGCACCATCCACAAGAGCCATGTCGCAGTGCAAGCGGCGTTCGACGCCCGCGTACTGCCGCACCGTCAGATGGACCGCGTGCTGGGCCTGTTTAGCCACTTCCTGCAGGGAGTCAACAGGCAGCCAGACCTGTCGCTGGCCGACCTACCGGTGCTCCCATCTTCCGACATGGCCGAGCTCTTGCGGTGAAATGGGAACCTTCCGGAACCGGCTCGGACGAGCATCCCTGGGACAATCCAGCAGCACGTCGGCACGAGACATGAGCGCCGGGCAGTCCGCGCGTGGGGTGGCTCTTTCAGTTATCGCGAGTTGTATTTCCAGGCCATGCGCCTCGAGGGCCGGTTGGCTGCCGCCGGTATGGGCCCCGGCTGCTGCGTCGCCCCGATCTGCATGGAGAAGTCTTGCTGGGTCCCTGCGGCCGTACTGGACGTACTGCTGACTGGCGCGGCGCTCGTGACCCTACGACCCTCGCAGCCGATATCCTACCGGCAAACCGTGGGCCGGCGAAGCAGAGCTTCCGCCGTGCTCACCATGCCACAGAATGCGTTCCTGGCGGCGCCGCTCGATTTGCCTGTCGACGAGTTGCTGCTCGAGGGGCCATCCCTGGTACAGCGCTACCTGGATGATCCCCTCCGCACTGCAATTAGCTTTTCTCGACGTTCCAGCTTGGCTGCGCGGCCTCTGTCCTTCAGCGCGTCTGTACCTGACGGGTGACCTGATGCAGCATGCGTTTGTTTTCCATTGCTCGTCCTGGACTTGACTGTCCGGAGTTGCGATCCGGGTCGTCTGTCCTTGTCCAACAAGCAGTGTTTTCTTCGCTCCCTCTTGGCTTTCTTGCGGTCCTGATTCATGGGTCTGTAATCATATGCGTATAGTTTAGCTATGTCAAGTCTCGGGACTAGCCCCGGCGAATGTATTTCTCATCTAGGTACCTAGTACAGTAACACCATGCCTAGATTGCCTTTATCCCAGTATTCAGCATCCTCTACCGATCATTCATGACCTGTTTGCACAACAACCAATTAAATCCCCTTTGCTTTGTCTTTGAAGTTCACCTGACTCTCTTGGTTAAGGTTGGATATATTCGGGCCTGATATTCCAGGATGCGCGTTTTCGGCACTATCGACGCTCCTCGTGTATGCCGGCTACGAGGTGCCTCGCAGATTTTTGCTCAGTAGGTACATAGTTACTGTTTGTGAGAACTAGGGAAGATATAGACGGAGAAGAAGAAGAAGAAGAATAAGAAGAAGAAGAAGAAGAAATTCAGATTCGAATTCACTAGTTACCATAGATAATAAATAAATACCCCAATACCATCATCTTGGTCATCAGCAGCAGCATAATCAGTCATCAAGCCCCACCAGCAACAACTACATCCCGCACATAAGCAAACATCTCTCTCGGCTTCTTAGCAAAAACAGTATGTCCCGCCCCACGAAAAAGATGATAACTGACTCCGCGCTCAGAGATCCACGTCCCGGCCTCGTCACAGCCTGATCCTGACTCCCCTTCTTCTCCTCCTTTACAGCCCTCCACAGCCATCCCAGTAGCTGTAGAAGCAGTAGTAGCAGCAGCAGCATTCGCATAAAAAACACTACTATTCAAAGGCCGCGAGAACCCCTGTCCCCCATTCCAGGTCATATTCTGGAGCGCGAGCTCCGTCCCGATATGGTTGATGAGCATGTCGTATTCGCCGGAGTAGACGTGCACGGGGAGATTGTGCGTTGTCGCGAGGCGCGGGAGGATGCTGTAGGCGGGGGGTTCGGGCGGGACGGCCAGTAGGGTGTCGAGGATGGTTTTGTTGCATGGGCTGTAGCTGTATTGTGTTGTTGGGGCGGTGGTGATGGGCAGGTTGAGTGCTTTTTGCACGTCGGATCGGCTGAAGTAGGTTGCTTGGAGGGGGAGGGGGTCGATGGTTGTGCAGGTGCTGTTGATGTCGTAGATGTCGAAGCAGGTTTGGTTCTGGTTCTGGTTCTCTGCGGGTTCTGTTTCGTTGGTGGTGGTGGATGCTGTGGTTAGGTAGTTGATGGCTGTGGCGAAGGTTGCGCATGGCCCGTTGCAGGTGGAGTTGAGGATGGAGGTTAGGACTGTTTCTTTGGTTGTTGGGTGGATGTCGCATGTTTCGTTGTAGAGGGTGCCGAGGCCGCGCCGGTGGTTCACCTGGTCTTGCAGCAGCTGTGGCGATAGCTGCTGTCCATCGCGTCTGAAGTTGAGGTTCTCGGGGTTGCCGGGGATATGGAACTTCCCCCGCGGGGGAAAGTGGTTCGCTTCTTGCAGGAGCTCGTCGTAACCGCAGGTGTGCTCGGCCTCAGTAAAGGCAGAGACGATCTCGTCCGGCATGTGGAGCAGCTCGTGCTGCGCACTCAGGTAGGGCGCGATAGTGACGGCAGACATAGCGGCAGGGTTACCGATGGTGGCGTCGCCCAGGGAGATAGAGCGGAGATCGACGGGAAATGTGCTATTGTTCTCAAGAATGGCGGCTGCGAAATAGGGAATGTAGATTCCGGCGTAGGACTCGCCGATGAGATGGACGCGCTTGGAGCGCAGGTGGGAGAAGCGCGTCAGGAACGACTTCAGCCATCGGTAGAAGTCGTCTGTCACGCGGTCTTGGTCTTGAACCGGATATGGGACACTCGCAGTCGAGAAACCGGTTCCGGCTGGCTGGTCGACGTAGAGGACGTGGCCGAGCTTGGTCCAGGAGTGTGGATTGCGTACAAGCTGTGTTGAGGAGCCGTTGAATAGGATGGGTCCGGTGCCTGTTGTGAGGCCGATCAGGGAAGAGCAGCCTGGGCCTCCATTGAACCATACTATAGTAGACAGTGTTAGTTTGAATGCGTTGTTTACATGCTTCTCAATAATGAGTACCACTGACTGATGAGGTTCTCGTCGTATGCAGGGTCTTCCGCCTCGAAGAGCCAGAAGAACAGGGCGTTGCCTTCCTCGGTGTTGGGGACTGGAAGCCGTCCTGCCCAGCTGGGGGGCAACGGCGCGCTGTCAGGCAGCGAATGGACTTTAAATTGATCAATCCCTGTGGATGAGCGCGCTGCGCTGGAGAAGAGCACCGTGGGCACCGCCCATAAGGTGTACAAGAAGGTATATAACGTTGCGATGTCCATGCTGAGGGCTATCTTCAAACAATCTCATTTGTGTACGGTAATAAGACTGATGCAGGCGCCATCCGTTCTGTCTGTCGAGACAGTTGAATAGAGCCATACCCGAAGTTGGTCTCAATAGAGTCATGGTATTGATATGGTTGTCCTCGCGGCCTCCGTAGACCAAGGCAGTTCCTCCCCAGGTCTGGTCGAGCGATGTCGCAAGTCTGAATCGCATTTCCGAGTTGACCCCATCTTGCATGATTGTGCAGGTCTGTCTTCATCATTTATCATCATCGCCAATATCATCAATATCATCGTTGTTGTGATTATCATCGTCTTCAGCATCAAATTGACGATTGAACGCTCAATCGAGAATCAATAGGATCACCTGACTAGGGCTCAGGGCTAGGGCCCGCCATCCCAGCACATGACCGGTGATTACCCAAAGCGGTAATCGGGCTCTCCAACTACTTTGGAGTCATCTTCAAGACTTTCAGACTTCCTCCTTCGTCCTCTGATCCTTGAACGAGTCTCTCCCTCACCATCACAACCAATCATACGCCAGGACATGGAGATACACTTATTGCAGTCTAGTCTCCACCACAAGCAGGGCAGCTCGTCTGTTCAGCCACTGAAATGTCGGTGTCTCGTAATCCTCCTGTACGATGATGCTGATAGCGATGATGATCCTCAAACGAGGGACAGGCAAGAAAGACACGGTTCTGGCTCTGGCTCTGCTCGCATTGCCTCCCCGCCCCGCCGGAGATGTGACGGTGTGCAAAAACAGACTAAGAACAAAGGAATCGCCATACCACCGGCCTCTCGTTTTCCTTGTTTATACAGATTCGCTACAACCGAGCTGTGGGCGTCCCCAATTGACTGCTCTCCCGGCAGCTCCGGGAAAAAAATGAGGCGGCCACGCGTGGAAACAGGCCATCCAGTGATCCATGCGCTTTGCCCACGATCTAAACAAAAAAGCGGAATGGAAAAATAAAAGAAAAAAAAGGAAAAAGTGAGGCGCCATTATATTGCGATTAAACCCCTTGATTCGCCGTTCTCATTTGATCCCATCGGGATCCATTGGCCATTCCTTTCCTCCCATTCGTTTCCCTTTCGTTCTTTTGGCCCCTTTACGAGAGGAAGCAAACTTCATCCTGGCATTTGCCTCCTTGTAGTCCCAGGCGCAGGATTCCCGTCGTCCAAGCATGGGAAGTTTAAATATCATGGACATTCCTGGACAGATCTTCAGGGGGAAGACGGTCGAGGCAATAATCACAGCCCGCCTCCCCGTATCCAGGTCGATAAATCGGTCTGTTGGCTGAAACCAAACGGACTGGTCGAGTGATGGAAATTCACCACGCATGATCCACTAGGACCGAGACCTCTTCCAAGATTTATCTATCAATCCGTTAAGACATGTGTGGGCGGTGGGTCCGCTAAAATAGCGTCCTTCCCTTGTCCCGGATGCGACCAGGGACAAGGGGCCGAGAGAAGGGGGGGCAAGGGAAACACAAGCACCATCATCATTCGCAGGGGATCTCTCGTTCAAACCGGGTTTCACACGAAATATGCTGTCTACTGATTCAATCCCCGATTCCCTGGGACTTTTTCCCTCTTGGATGGCCCTCGTACTCGATGGATCGGCGCTTCCAAATGTCGGTGGGCACCCCATTCGCCTCCAGTCAGGCGCACCGTCACTTTGGAAATAGAGTAAGACGCCTTGGCAATATTCCTGGAATGAGTGGATGCGCGGGACCGGCTCCACGACAAAGCGGATGTCCATCGCCGGGGTCTGTTTTAGTCTCGGCCAGCGATCGGGAAATCGGGAACGACAGAGGTACCTACCCTCGCGAAGGGCCCTTGTATATTCTCTTATCCGCTCTGCTCTCCGGAGTCAAGGTGCCACGGAACCCTGGTCTATCTGATGGTCATCTGCATTTTCATGCTGGCCAAGAGTCTTGAAGAAGAGGGGTTGTTTGAACTGAAGGGGAGGGGGGAACCCCTGACTGAGAGAAAAAAAAAACTCTCGGGGTCTTCACGATTCTCCAGAGGGGATGGACGCGTGCAGGATTGAAATCCGACCAGACCGTTGACGCTTTCGAGACTGGAATGTCGCCCTGTCTTGGGGGGCGCCTATACCCTATCCAGCCATGCATACAGGACCGTCGAGAGAGGGAGAGAGGCAGATTGGCTCCCAGTCTTCCAACCCTTCGGAAATCCTGCGAGCGGAAAGCTGCATTTTCAACCTGGCCATTCCCACCACCCACGACGTTTTCTGCTTCTCTTGCCTCTTTGGGGCCTCCTGGGATCGCAGTTTGCATTCGGCCGCCACTGGGATTACAGTTCTTGACATGATCAAGATGTAATTGAGGGTGAGTGGCGCATGGTCGGATTTTTCTCCCTATCACATTTTTTTTTTTATTCTTTCTTTTTTCTCCTTTCTTTCTTTTTCTTATCCTTATTTTGATTTTTCGCCTCCCTGCTTTCCCACGCTGTGCCTTGTTCCTCGTCTCAACAATCTTTCAACCCCAGACTCAGGGCAGGGCAAGTACCTGACCTCCGGGTAACAGCAGCAGGGAGCAGGGCATTCGGCACCCAGCCGGGATCAGACGATACACAGGATCGTACAATGGAATGTGGTCGACAGACGATCTCCCAAAGGGGTTGATCAGAGCCCTTCTCCACTTCCCCCTCGGCCGTTCAGACAAATCCGTGGGCGATGGGATTGTGGTCGATGTCTCCACTTGGAGGCTTCCCCAGTGCGATCAGCCCTAGATGCTTCACCGATCCACTTGCTGGATTCGGAGAACAGGAGCTCTCCGTAGAACGTCAACGTTTGCAACTGGTTTCGATCGGGATCAGCATCCGGAAACGACCATGTTCGTAAACCTGTAGTCTTTAGAGGGGAAATTGTATAGAAAAAAAAAAGAAAAAGAAGACAGGAAAGAAAGAAAGATCAGATTGAGATCGGATCGAGATCGTAACGACGACAAGAAACACGAGAGAAAGAAAGAGAAAGGATATCCCTAGACAAGACCCCAACTCCAGCCTCACTTTAACCAGAGCTCCTCGAACGGTCAAAAGTGAGGTTGAAGTTTGAAGTCGAAGTGGGGAGGATGGATGGATGATTTGTATTTGATCGCTGAAGACGGTGATGCTTCGCCTCGTGACCCGCTCTGCATTCGATACGATCGTTCTGGTCCTTCTTTTTCCTTCTTTCGCTTCATCGACTCGTTCGTTTCCACTCATTCCTGCTCCGTCTCCGATTATTGATTCTTCGTCGCATATTCATTCCGGTGGATGAATCTGGTCTCACGCATGGGGTAATCCCTTCTCTCTCTCCTTCTCTCCCTCTCTCTCTTTCCTTCCTCTCGAATTATGCGATGAAGGGAGATCAACCCCACGCTTGACTCGTGCGCTGAGTGGACTTTCTTCCCTGGTTTATATCAGACCACGATCATCCCGGTCTCTTTGTCAACCTGGGTTTGATTTCTTCTATTTTATTTGGTTTTTTTCTTCGATTTTTTTCGCCGATTTGCTAGTGCTGGTCTGTGGTTGTTTGCTTTCCCTCTCCATCCCTCCTCTCTCCTCCCCACTCTCTCTCTCTCTTTCACGTTCTCTTTCCTCTACTTCTGACCTGGTTATTTCTATTCTCTCCGTTGATTCGTTTATTCCTTATTCTTATACGTGACAAGCTCGATCGGATCTCCCTCTTGGTCCCTGCGCTGATTCAACGGACTCCTTCCCAGAGAGGAACGCTGTGGATCAATCACCAAAACGAGACCAGAAGAAAGACAAGAGAGACAAAAAGAAAGACAAGAATTGCAGAAAGACAAAGTCAAAGAAAAGTTAAACCCGACCAGGAAAAGAAGGACTGAAGGAAAGAAGGGGAAAAGGAGAATATTTTAGTTCGTGATCGACACCGCGATCGACAGGCGTCAGTAATAGATAGATAGCAAGGTGAGTAAACTATTTCCTTTCCCCCTCGCCGTCGACAGGTCCGAGGTAAGGACTGATTCAAGGAGTTGCTCCACCAAGGGGGTTGTTCGCCATCCCATTCTCCCCCTCCTCCTTCTCCCCCAGATTGTCCCGCCAACTGGTGGAGGGTTCGCAGTGCCTTGCTTCAGCTGTCGAAAGGGAATGC
Source organism: Aspergillus neotritici (assembly GCA_023619815.1). NCBI lineage: Eukaryota > Fungi > Ascomycota > Eurotiomycetes > Eurotiales > Aspergillaceae > Aspergillus > Aspergillus neotritici. The sequence continues at coordinate 1,150,281 of JALZYL010000007.1, read as the reverse complement.
CCGAGTGAACTTTCACGATCTCAATTAGTCCGATCTTGCTTTCGCTTTCTCCTTCTCCTCCATCCTCGTCTTTCTCTCCTCCCCCCCTCTCTCTGGCTTTCTTTTTCGATCATTGTCACGACTTGTCCGTCAGTGGGTGGATGGAGATGGACCTCCAAAAGACCAAGGAGGCCCAGCGGGACACGCCGCGGAAGCAGCAGGAGGAACGAAGCAACGATTGTCCGCTGGAAACGTATGGGGGAACGGCTCACTCGAAGGATTTGCCCAAGAATGACTCGCTGGATCACCGCGACGCCAACAATGCCTCCGCTCAGCACCGCCGACCGAGTCGCCTCGCCCTGGCCAACGATGCGGCACAGCCCCTGCCCCCCGCGGCCTCGTCCCAAGCCATCGACATCCCCGCGGCCCTCAACCTCACCCACAAGGAGCACAAACTGCTTCTCACCGCCAAGCGATTGCCTCCCGTGACCAAGAGCACCTTGAGCGAACTCGATCTGCCCTGCATCATGAGTAATATCAACCTCCGCATGGACGCCAACTTCGATCGTGACCTCCACTTCAAACCAGACCTCGACGGGGAAAAGGGTCGCCGGAAGCGGCGGGAGGCCGCCGAATACTGGGAAGCCATGGCCACGGAGATCACCATCTACGCCTGCCACGCATCCCAGGGGGTGGGCTCCCCGAGCAGGGATGCGGCCGCGGAGGGTCTCCGATCCTCTTTCGATCCGCGACTCCCCGCCATGTTCGAGACCCTGCAGGACGTGCTGAAAACGCTGGTGCCCGAACGGGACCATCCCGCCGTGATGCAGAACCTCGACGTAGCCCTGCTGATGCAGCAGATCCAGAAAGGCGTCCTCGACATGGTAGGGGTGGCTCAGTGGCTGGCGGCGTTGCTCAAGACCCATTGCGCGCCGATGCGCGACGAGTGGGCTGATCGGATGGTGGAGCACATCAGTGCGGGGTCGCAGTCCCAGGACTCCATGGAGATTGTCCGGGGTCTTCAGACACTGTTTGCCATCCTGGAGGCCATGAAACTGGTACGCCGTGTGCCCTACTCCGGGTCGAACGAGGACTAATGTGTTTTGCAGGACGTCGCCAACCACCAGATCCGCGCATTCCGGGTACTCCTCATCGAAGACACCATTCTCTTTCTACAGGAGTACTTCCGGGGGAAGATCGAACGAGACAACTTCCGCGTGGAGGCCTCCCGCCTGTGGTATGAGGATCTGCAGAGCCGGGATCTCCAGCGGCGACACCACCCCGCGCCGGCGGACGGCTTCCGGCCCATCTCGCTCCTCTTCCACGGCCTGTCGGACCTCCTGCTGCAATTCCACAGCCCCGAGGGATTCCCCGAGACGTTCGTCTTCGACTCCGACCGCCTGTGGCAGCTGCGGGCCTGCCTGCAGAACCTCATCAGCCTGGACATCTGCTGGTTCATCTTCGAGTCTTGCGTCCAGCAAACCTCACAGAAGCGCTACGTCCCGGGCGCCGCCGCCACGTACGCCTCGTTCCGGTCGCGGATCGGCACGCTGATGGAAGAAAGCGACGACCGTCCGCGCGGGTCGCTACCGTGGGTGAAGAATGTGCGCAGCATCGCGCTGGAGATCACCCGATTCGTCTCCGCCGCCCCCGGCAGCCGCATGGTACCAGACGACATGATCGAGCGAGCGCTGGAGTGGCACCTGTCCAACGAGACCGAGATATTCCAGTACTTCCAGCGATCGCTGCGCGACAAGCTGCTGGGATCGACGTTCGCGTCGGCGCGCAAATACCTGAACATGTCGCCGCTGGCGATCTGCGAGTCGCAGCGGAATTACCCGTCCACGCCCATGCCGCACCAGCACTACGACATCGATCGGATCTCCATGCGACTGGCGCATCTGGGCGTGCTACACTGGCGGGTGTGGGCGCCTATTCTCTACGTGCGGGAGAGCGTCGCTGAAGATGTGACCATGTCTTAGCCACGCTTTTTTTCTTTTTCTTTTTTCTTTTTCTCGTCTTAGACTTGTAATTGCAGTTCAGCGCCTTGCATTGGTGACTCAGGGGATGGCGTATGGGAGGTCCGTCTGATTTACTGGTTTATTTTGATTGTGTTTTATGTGGTGTTAAGAGTCCGGGTCTTTGGGCCTTGGGTAATGGTGGATTGATTGATTGATTGGATAGAGAATAAAGGCATACCGAGTGTATGAGTATGAGGAGGTCCATCTAGAGTTAATACATTAATTATATTATTATTTACTATTCTACTATTTTACTATTTGGACATTTTACTTGATGCCTGGATGCAGTATACATAGTAAGTATATCCCTGCTCCACCATTCGCCCAGCGATATGATCCACCGTAAAAGCGGCAAGGAACAAACAAAACAATCTCCTCCTCACGTTAACCATACTATCTATCTATCTCTCCTCAATCTGGTACTGAACAACAACATGCAATCCCAACAACAATAACCATCACAATGGCAATAAGCAATAACAATACACAATCCATGCAAAATAACTAAGAGAAAAAGAAAGGAGAAAGAAACCAACAACAAAATGCACCTCCTCCCCCCGCTCAAAGCAACCCAACTCCAACGCCTCGCCCAAGCAACCGGTATCAAATCCTCCGGTCCCAAGCCCGTGCTGGCTGCGCGTCTGGCAACCGAGTTGGGAAAGGTGCGTCCTGGCGAGAATGGCCAGCGACTCAGTGTGTTGAGTATTGATATGGGGATACGGAATTTGGCGTTTGCGCATTTGGTTGTTCCTCCTCTCTCTTCTTCTTCTTCTTCTTCTTCTTCTCCTTCGCTGGATGAGTTGGAGAAGGGAAACAATACGGGATATACGGACACGTCTAAAGGAAAAGACAAGAAAATATATCTCAACGCCTGGCATCGTCTGCCTATTACAGAGGCGTCACTACGGGAATTCAGCCAATCATTATCACCATCATCACCCAAACAAGCAAAAGAAGAAACAGAAATAGAAAAAGATGAAGAAAACAAAGAAGAACCATTCACACCAGAAACCTACGCCCCCCACGCCTACACCCTCCTCACCACCCTTCTAGCCCGCTACCGCCCGACACACGTGCTCATCGAGCGCCAGCGGTTCCGCTCGGGAGGCGCCAGCGCCGTGCAGGAGTGGTCGCTGCGGGTGGGTGTTTTCGAGGGGATGCTGCATGCGGTGTTGTTTACGTTGGGTCGGCAACAACAGCAGCTACTGCAGCAGGGGGAGAAGAAGAAGCCGGTTCCGCCGGTTGTGGTTGGGATTGAGCCGAGGCGGGTGGGGAGGTACTGGGAGCAGGTGAGGGGGTTGGCTTTGCCTTCTGTTGAGCAGGGGGAGGAGGGGAAGAAGAAGAAGAGGTCGTCTAAGGAGGGCAAGAAGGCTAAGATTGCGCTTGTTGGGGAGTGGCTTGAGGCTGCTTCTGCTGATGCTTCTGCTGATGCTTCTTCGGGGGATATATCGTCATTGTCATCGTCATCGTCAGCGGGTCGTACGAGTGCTGCGTCTTGGTCAGGGTTGGGAGCAGGTATATCTACATCTACATCTACACCAACATCCACACCAACAGCAAACAACACAACAATAACAACACCCCAAATAACCCCCTCCCCCACCCTCCAACCAACAATAACGGCCTACCTAGCCCGCTGGCGCGGCACCCGGCCGCAGACACGGAAGAAAAGACAGAAACAGAAACCGAGACCCGTCTCGGAGATGGCCGACGGACGGGGTGGTGACACGGACAGGGATGTTGACCGGGAGGGGGATGCGGATGCGGATGCGGATGTGGAAATTGAGGGTGGGATTGAGAGAGGAAATGAGATTGAGATTGGGAAGTTGGATGATTTGGCGGATTGTTTGGTGCAGGGGGTGACGTGGTTGGAGTGGAGGGCGATGAGGGAGAGAGTTGTCTTTGGTGGTGAGATTCCGGGAGTTTAGGGGGTGAGACTTGTATCTAGTATGAGTGTTGGTGGTATGATGTATGTTTTAATATGCAGGGTTTAATATAATATACCCCATACGTCGATAGAGTATAATGGATACTATACGATAGAGATGGAACATACGATACAATGTAGGAGAGAATAGATCGAATATGTAATGTAATTGATGTACATGTCCAATGAATGAATGACAGTCAGGAGGGACCCATCAATCGAAGACACCACTGTCCATCTGTACAAGAATTCTAACTTCTCCCCGGCTACTTTTGGCATTGCGTTGGACGGCCCTCCACAGCGTCGATTCACCCAGCATTTCACCAGGAAAAGAATAGAAATCAAAGGAAAAAAAGGCGGTACAAGATAACAGTCCGAGGGCTCGATTGACCCGGGCAAGAATTGAAGAACCACCGACAGGACACCCGCCGGATAGGATGAGAATGAAAAGTCTAGACGCATCAAATTTCTCCAGAGAAGTTCAGAAATGAACGACCGGGTGAACCTCCCCGTCGAGGGACCGACCAACGGTTTATTCACCTGGATCCGCCTTAGTTGCTGCGGCGGAAGTGGGTGGGAGCGGCCGCCTTGCTGCTGGTCACGAAGCCGCTGCTGCTCGGCACGGGGATGCTGCTGCTGCTGGGAATGGGGACGCTGCTGCTGCTGGGGATGGCGCTGCTGGTCGGGAAGGGGAAGCTGCCGTTGCCGTGGAAGGGAGGACGGGGCAGGTTGGTGGGGAGGGGAGGAAGAGGAGGGAAGGGAGGACCGTGGTGGTCATCATCGCCCTCATCGTCACCCTCGTCATCATCATCCTCATCGTCGTCATCGTGGTCATGGCCGTGGTCGTGATCGTCGCCGGACGAGCCCGTGGGGGTGGCGGTCTGTTCCTCTGCGTCAGCACATCACTTCCGTTGACCAGGGAGCAATACATACCACGGTGACGGTGACGGTGGCGGTCGGGCTGCAGCCCTCGCCATTGCTGGGGCTCGGGGTGACGGGCAGGAGGGTGGCGGTGCTGGTCGAGCCCGACGACTCGGTGGGCTCAGCGCCGCTGCCGGGCTCCGAGGGGGTGGGAGTCTGTTCCGGCATGGTTAGCATCTGCGGTCTTGTCTGGGGAGGCGCTGGGGAAAACATACGGCCGTGACGGTGTGGACCGCGGTCGAGGTGCGGTGGATGGTGGTGGTGACCACGGAGGTCGAAGAACCGGTTCCCATGGTGTAGGTGACGGTGATGTCGCTCACGCTGGAGGAGACACCGCCGGCGGCGGAGCTGGAGCTGGTGCCCGGCAGACCGGTGCTGAGAACGGAGCTCGTGGTGACCGCACCCGAGGACGAGGTGGGGTAGAGAGGAGTGGAGGAGGCCACGCCCGAGGAGGAGGCGGGGGTGGAAGACACCGGGGTGGACGAGACCGGGGTGGAAGAGACCCCGGACGACGACGGAGAGGACACCGGCAGGGTAGACGTAGACGAGACCGCCGAGGAGGAGGACGTGGGCTCCGTGCCATTCAGACCACGCGGGTGGAAGTGACGGGCATGACGAGCATGGGTGCTAGCCTCGGAACCCACGGCCAGAGCGGCCATCAGGGCCATGGAGAGCTTGTTGGAGAGCTGCATGGTTTGTTGTTTCTTTTTGATTTGTGATTTTTGAGATTTTACTTTGGATCAACCAGACAATCAATGTCTGTTCAGAGTACGAGAGACCGAAAAGGGAATGGACGGGCGAAATCGATTCGCAGGCAAGAAGCAACCACAAAAGAATGACCGTGGGGGAGAAAGAATGAACGAGGGTCTCTGACACTGGAGAAAGAGAGAGGAAGAAAGAGAGAGGAAGAAGAGGAGGAGAAGAGGGATTAAAAAGCCGGAGTGGACTGGGTGCTGTGAGGAGGGAGATTGGCCTCCAGCACTGCCTGGACGGACAGGATCTCTCTGTTGGTCGACCATTCTAGATCCCCTCGACAATTTCCTGGTCGGTTGGAAGACAATCAACAGAGCCCCCAAAAGGGTCTGACAGGTGGGGCGGTCATCCCGAAATTGATTTCCTGATGGAGGGGATCCACGGTTGGGTTGGTTTCAGATCCCGGTGTCACTTCCTCGGAGGGCTGCACGGGGTGGAATGTGGTCATTTCTTTCATGCTTCTCCCTTGATTCCTTTCATTTCCCCTGCAGGGAAACAGCCGATGCGGAATGTGACCCTTACTGCGGTGATTGGATGGTGGAATGTGGCGGGAGATGAACGAGGAGAGATGAGGAAGTGAGGAAGTGAGGTATAAAAAAGAGGAAATGAGGAAATTGTATAGATCGCGATCGGCTGACATAAGCAGGACGAGTCAGTGACCTGGTTGGGGAAATGATCCTTCATATAAATGTAATATAGAATAATATAAAAGATAGAAGATAATATAAATAATATAAACGAATAGACAGATAATACAAGAAATACAAGAATAATACAATGATCATATCATCCCCCAAAGAATGAGGTCGTTTCATTCATCAACCTGCGACACGCGATCCTCCACTCCGCCCTTTCCGGTTCGCCGCATCTCCTCATCTCTCTCTCTCCACCTCACTTCGCTCCCCTCGTATGGAAGAGCTGATCCGATTCCTTCCTGAACCCCTGAATGAAAGAGAAAAGAATCATGTCCAGTCCAGCCGCTTTCCAGGCGCTCAGAGCCCAGTATGGTTCCACCCTCCACCATTTCATTGCCGCGTCCAGGACCTTTGACCTCTGCGCCTCCATCCCCCCCTCCACTCCGTCATCTTCATCGCCCGCTCCCTCCCGTCTGTACGTCTTGGACTCCTCGTTTAATCCACCGACCCTCGCCCATCGAAGAATCGCGTGCTCGGCGTTGCGGGAATGTCGGGACCCGTCCAGACCGGTCCGATTGCTCCTCCTCCTGGCGACCCAGAATGCCGATAAGCCTGCCAAACCCGCCTCGTTCGAGGATCGTCTGGCCATGATGGATCTGTTCGCCCACGACCTGCGCGCCCACCTGGCGACGCTCCTCCGCAATGACACCCAGAACCCCGAGGTGGACGAGGCGTCGTTACCGGCCATCGACATCGGCGTCACCAAGATGCCGTATTTCATCGACAAGGCCGCCGCTATCGACGCCGCCGGCATCTACCCCCCCGCCCTGGAGCAGGTCCATCTCACGGGCTACGACACCCTGATCCGGATCTTGGACCCCAAGTACTACCCCCCGAGCCACACCCTCCAGCCGTTGGTCCCCTTCCTCACCCAGCATCGGCTGCGCGTCACCATGCGTCCCGACTCCGAGTGGGGCTCCCGCCACGACCAGGAGGAGTTCCTGCGCCATCTGGCCCAGGGGGGTCGCGAGTCCGAGGGGGGTCGTCGCGAATGGGCGCAACGCATCCAGCTGGTCGAGGGCAAGCAACCGGGCGATCCGCCTGTCAGCTCGACCCTCGCCCGCCAGGCCTGTCTCTCCCATCCCCCGGACCTCGATGGGCTGGTCCCGGGGCCGGTCCGACAGTTCCTCCTCTCCCAGCATCCTTACTCCGGTAACTGATCCTCTGAGCTAAAGAGATCGACTGGGAACGCATCATATATATCAGCCGGCGACTGGTCGCGCCCGCCGTAGTAGTACAGTAATCGTCGTATCATACACTATCATACATGCAATGGATCGATATCACGCGATCCATGATACCTGCCACTGTTTTCTGTCCACTCACCCATGACCCACCGACTCCCATCGACTCACACCTCCCCATCTCCCTACGATTCCCGTACCATCCTACTCATCATCCTCTTCCTCCCTCTTACCCAACGTATAAGCCAATCCTCCGCCCACCATGTTCACCAGACAGAGACCCATGGTCGCCCCGCGCACGATGCCCCGAGCGCCCCATTTCTTCATGAACGGCTGTCGTCGTCGTCCCGCCAGCAGCAGGTACAGACCCGACCAGGCGGCCCCAATCCCGGCACTGTCGGTCTTGAACCCCTGCAGGTTGGCATAGCTGGTGAAGAGCAGGACGGGCGGGAAGAGCATCGGCAGGGCCTGGAAGGGTCGCATGTACTGCGCCGTGATCAGGGTGGCCAGGAGGGTCGGGGGGAAGGGGTTTTCTACCAATACCGCTTGTTAGAGGTGACCTGGAGGGATTGACAATGGGTTGATCGGACTCACCTCCCCAGGCTTGCAGTCGGCGCACCATGGTCTGCTTGGTTTCCTGCACGGTGTCGGGGTTGGATCCGGCCATGGCTGTGTGTGTATGATTTAATAAAATAATCGTAGAAGAAGGGAATTATAATTGTATTCGTCTCGAATATTAGGGTTGTCTCGTACTCCGACAATTGAAGTACAGGCAATCCGATCGAGAGAGAATGTCCATGACGAAAGAAGTCCGTGGGAGATGATCTGACTAACCGCCATCCTTCGGGTTTAGCGTTCACCATTCAATGGTTCTCCCCTCGGGACAAACCTCCGCAAAAAGACACCACGTTGATCCATCATCCGTCTGTCAGTCCGCGCGACTTCTTCCTCCATCCATCGGGGTGCCTTTTTTCGTGCATTTCTATACCGTCTGAACCCTTTTCCCTCCCCCGTTCCACATTTCGTCCACCACCGGCCCAGAGTTGACCCTCCCTGACCAACCGCCAAAGGACCAGAGGGAAGAAAAACACATCCCCTCCGCACGGCTCACGCCACCGACTACTACTCACGCACCCTCTCGTCAGGGGAGCAGTGGTGGTGTCCCCCAAGGATCAATAGCCCAGGACCAGGACCAGACCAGCTCGCACACAAATCGGGTCGGTCGATCGATCCGCTTTTGCCATGCCGTCGGCCAGCGCGTCCGGGGTCGACAACGGGGGTTCGGCGAAATCTCGCGAGCACAACCAGGGGAACCAGGATCGCAAATACACGCCCGATCAGAAGGCTGCCGTGTTGAGGATTCGGAAATGCTCGGCCACGGCGTTTTATGAGATCCTGTCGGTGGAGAAGTCCGCGACGGACGGGGAGATCAAGAAGGCGTACCGCAAGCAGAGTCTCTTGACTCATCCCGATAAGAATGGGTATGAGGGGGCGGATGAGGCGTTTAAGAGTGAGTGGTTGTTTTCTTCATCTTGATGCTTTCCTAAGGTTGGATGTTGACAACACCAGTGGTGTCGCGCGCTTTCCAGGTTCTGTCCGACTCCGACAAGAAAGCCAAGTATGATAAGTTCGGCGGCGACCCCGACAGCAGGTTTACCCCCAGCGCGGGCCCGTCCGGCGGCTCTCCGTTCGGTGGTTTTGGCGGTGGTTTCCCGCGATCGTCGGCTGGCGGTGCTGGGTTCGAGGATGAGATTTCGCCCGAGGAGTTGTTCAACCGCTTCTTCAACGGTGGTTTCGGTGGTATGGGAGGTGGCTTCGCGCCGTTTGGTATGTCCCGTCTATGAAGATCCCTCGCGCGCGGCGGGAACGCATCGACTCATCAAATTGCAGGTGGCCCGCAGTTCGTCTTCAACATGGGCGGCGGTCCGGGATTCCGAGTGCATCAGTTTGGCGGCCCCCGACCGCGCAGACGGCCCCGCGAAGCCAACGCCCAGTCCGAACCCGCCCCCTCCCCCTGGGCCGTCCTCCAGCAACTCCTGCCGCTGATCCTCCTCTTCGTCCTCCCTCTCCTCTCCTCGCTCTTCACCGGCTCCTCCACCCCCACTGGTCCGTCCTACCGATTTGACGCCGTCCCCCCGCACACGCTGCATCGGACCACGGACCGGCTCAACCTCCACTACTACGTCAACCCCGGCGAGGTCGAAGACTACAGCGCGCGCAAATTCCGCCAGCTGAACCAACGCGTGGAGGTGGACTACGTCTCCAAACTCCGGTACGAATGCGAGAGCGAGGTGCTGGCGCGGGACCGGATGATCCAAGACGCCCAGGGCTGGTTTTTCCCGGACGTCGAGAAGATGAAGGAAGCGCGATCTTTGGAGTTGAAGAGTTGTCGACGGTTAGATGAGCTCAAGGGGAAATACTGAAATACTGATGGGGTGGGGGGCCGAGTCTTGTGTGATGCCGTCGCGCCCTTTCGGTGTTATATTTAATGTTCTCCTTTTGCTGTCTGACTCTCCCCTGATGTCTGTCTCTCTTCCTATGTGTTTTTGCTTTAGATGATGTCCATATGTGTTTTTTGACGGCGTCTTGGGTGAAATGGTGGCCTGATGCGCGGTTGCCCAGGCCAGTCTTTCTGTACATGGAATACCAATCGAGCCCATCTACCTTTGTCTTGTAGTATTATATATCTATATATCTATATATATATTTATTCATATAATTATTGGTGTATTCAACTGGTGGTTACAAGTCTATAAAATGTCCTGCTTAGTTAATCCACTGCTCACATAAGCAGTGCCTGGCGAATCTCACAGACCATCACCGAATCGTTTGTCGTCCCTCCATCAACCCTTCTTCTTTCTGCTCGCTGACTCCCCGGGGTTCATTTCGTCGTGAAATCTCTCATGGTATCAACATTCCTGTGTCCGGGTTGATCCATTCCTTTTGTCGTTGACTCTCCCCGTGGACTGGTCGTTACACGCCGTCCCCGGCCGTCACGCTTGAATCTCCGCACTGTTTGCCCCGCCGATTCCACCCAGTGCGTGAGGAGACTAGCCTGCTAGTTCTCTCGCGTCCTCTATCGTCAGAAAAAAAAAAAGATGGCGGACAATCTCTCCGACGCGGAGAAGGTTAGTCAAACCCATGGGAACCACCCCTGCCGAACGCACCGCTAATACACACCGGTATAGATCCGCAACAAGCGGTTGGCAAAACTCGGAAACCCGCCACCATCCCAATCCCAAGGCGCCTCCAGCCCGTCGTCGCCTTCGTCACCACAGTCGACGTCCGCCGCCGCGCAGTCGCGATCCGAATCCAAGGCCCCATTGCAGCAGCCGACCCCGCAGTCCGACGGAAAGCGCGTCAAGATCACTCCCTCCGGCGGAAGAGCCAGCCCGGCGGCGACGCCGGACCGATCGCAGAATGTCACCCCCGTCTCCTCCACGCCGCCGCCGCCCAAGGCTGAGGAGAGCCTCAGCGCGTTCGAGGACCGCACCTGGTGTGCCGTGTTCAAGCTGACGTTGAACGAGGAGCGCGCGCGCGACATCCATGGACAGAAACTGGCGTTCTTGCCCGGTCTGCGGAGCGAACTCGAGAGCCAAGGTCAGGAGCTGCGTGTGGACACGTCGAACTTAGACCAGGCCTTGCTGGAAGCTGCGTCCAATGCGCCTCGGCAGCGCCCGTTGGATTATCTGCTCCCGTGCTGGAAGAGAATCGCGAAACTGCACAAGGGTTTTCGGCGCGCGGGGGATGGTGATCCCAAGTTTGTTGCGATCTGCGAGGCCAGGCGCCTGTGCATTAGCTACTGTTTGTTTGCGATCACGATGCCCGAGATGTTTGGGTATGTGTCCCCCTCCCCACCCTCGCCGCGGGCGCTGCGTTGGTGAACGAGAGTTGGTATGAGGGACTGACGGGTGGTTGTGATCTAGCCTTGAGCCGTCGGCCCAGTCGCCTCTCCAGCCCTACCTACTGCTCGAACCCGAAGATGACAAGGGCGTGGATTTTGAGTTCATGAGTGAGGCTGTCAAGCGGTTCGACGAGGATGAGAACATCAAGCCCGCCTTCATTGCTGCCGTGGAGGGGCTGAGTCGCGAGCTGGCGGGGATGAGCATCAACGATGACTACAAACCCTATGTCCTGGTATGCGGGATCGACCCTGTGGCATGGTCTGGATCGATTTGCTTACGAGGATAATGACAGGCGCTGCGCAATCTGGTTCGCCATGCGGTCATCGGCGCCGCACTGACCGAGTCGGAGATCTTCAACGCGTCTCGCGATCCGGCGACATTCGAGAAGACCACCCTGCTGGGCCCCTGGTTTGCCCTGTCGCCGCTGCAGAGCAGTGTCACCATGTCATACTTCTCCAGCCCGAAGACAAGAGACCAGTCGTACATCCTGAATGCGCAAAAATCGCTCCGCATGATGCAGCAGATTCTGAGCTCGGACCTGCTTGATATCGTTAACCACATGATCCGAGCATCGAAGGACGCCCGGGAGCGGATCCTCGACTGGGTCGCCACGGCATTGAACATCAACCACAAGCGACGAGCCATGCAGGTCGACCCCAACACGGTCTCGTCAGACGGGTTCATGTTCAACCTCACCACATGTCTGGACCATCTCTGTGAGCCGTTCATGGATGCAAGCTTCACCAAGGTAGGCGTCTCCTGTCGCTTCGTGCGATTCTCCCTCCAATATATGCCATCCATGTAACTTACCCTGCGGTAGATCGACAGGATTGACGTGGCGTACCTGCGTCGAAACCCCCGCGTGGACCTGAGGGACGAGACCAAACTGAACGCCGACCAGCATGCGTCCGACGCGTATTACGCGCAGAAGGAAGAAGGCGTCTCCAACTTCATCACGGAGATCTTCTTCCTGACGGTCGCCGCTCACCACTACGGCAGCGAGTCCCTCACGGCCAAGATCGAGCAGCTGGAGAAGGACCTGAAACACATGCAATCCACCATTGACCGGTTCGAGTCGGAGCGACCCCGGTGGGCATCCAATCCCACGCAGCTGCGAGTGTTCGAGCAGGCCTTGAAAAAGTACAAGGATAAGCTGGACCTGGGGATGGCGTTGAAGTACAGCCTGCAGGGCGTGCTGTTCGACGAGCAGTGGCAGGCCCGCTCCATGTTGTTCATGCGCTACGTCACCGTGTGGCTGCTGAGGCTGATCTCCGGGCGAGACTTCCCGCGGGAGCAGATCAAGCTCCCCCTGGCGGCGGAGCAGCCCGAAGTGTCCCGATGCCTGCCGGAATACTTCCTGGACGACATCGTCAGCAACTTCAAGTTCATCATGTGGTGCATGCCGCAGATCATCACCGCCACGCAGGGCGACGAGCTGGTCATGCTCTGCATCACCCTCCTGGAGACCACGAGCTACATCAAGAACCCCTATCTCAAGGCGGGTCTCGTGTCGATTCTCTTCCGGGGGACGTGGCCCCGCCCCGGCGGCGCCCGCGGGGTCCTGGTGGACCTGCTCAACTCGATGCCATTTGCCAACGACTACCTGCTGCACGCGCTGATGAAGTTCTACATCGAGGCGGAGCACACGGGCACGCACACGCAGTTCTTCGACAAGTTCAACATCCGCTACGAGATCTTCCAGATCATCAAGTGCATCTGGCCGAACACGCTCTACCGGAACAAGCTCTACAACCAGTCGCAGAAGAACCACGACTTCTTCGTCAAGTACGTGAACCTGCTCCTCAACGACGTGACCTTCGTGCTGGACGAGTCCTTCGGCGCCTTCATCACCATCCACAAGACGCAGACCGAACTCAGCTGCGACGGCGCCAGCATGGACCCGCAGACGCGCCAGCAAAAGGAAGAGCACCTGGCCTCGGCGCAGCGCAACGCCAAATCGTACATGCAGCTCACCAACGAGACGGTCTCCATGCTGAAACTCTTCACCGACGCGCTCGCCGAGTCCTTCACGATGCCCGAGATCGTCCAGCGTCTGGCCGACATGCTGGACTACAACCTCGACGCCATGGTGGGGCCCAAGAGCTCCAGCCTCCGCGTCGACAACATCCAGCAGTACGGGTTCAACCCGCGCGCCCTGCTCAGCGAGATCGTCGACGTCTACCTCAACCTCATGAAGAAGGAGTCCTTCGTGGTGGCCGTCGCCCGCGACGGACGGTCCTACAAGCCGGCCAACTTTGAGAAAGCGGCCGATATCCTCCGCAAGTGGTCGCTGAAATCGCCCGAGGATCTCAAGCGGTGGGAGGTGCTGCAGGGTAAAGTCCGCGACGCCAAGGCCGCCGACGACCAGGCGGAGGAAGATCTCGGCGAGGTTCCGGATGAGTTCCTGGATCCGCTGATGTACACGCTGATGGAGGACCCGGTTATTTTGCCGGCGTCGCGAATGTCGATTGATCGGTCGACGCTCCGTTCGCATCTTCTGAGTGATCCGCATGATCCGTTTAATCGGACTCCGTTGACGATGGAGGATGTTGCACCTGGTGGGTTCCCTCTTTCTTTCTCTTCTCTTCTACTTCTTTTTCCCCTTCAATGCTCTCGTTATACCATTACTAACTATCACAGACACGGAACTAAAAGCCAAGATCCAAGCATTCAAGATGGAGAAATTGGCCGAACGGAGGAATGCCCGGGCACAGGGGGGCGGATCGGACCAGATGGATACTAGCGGTTAACACTTAACATAGATAATGTTTTCTTTCCTTTCTAAACGATCCCTAATGGTCCAGGCCAGTATCACGGTAAATAGTAATAGACAGGTATGTTGACGTCCCAATGAGGTAAGTGGATCATACAGTTTACACCACGTGATATCAATATAAAGGGGCGAGTGACATCACGGCTTCATTTATTTCCCGTCGTATCCCATCTACACTACTGTTTGACTTGGACAGACTGTTATTCCTGACACCAGTCAACATGGGCGCCATCTCCTCCACCATCCAGTCTCTTCCCCCAGTGGGAGACTTCATCCGGCTTACCCCGGACGCGTACAGGGTCGCTTTGAATATCTTCCAGTACTTTCCACTGGTGAGCTTTCTTCATTTCTCCCCTCCTTACCAAATAAACCACATCCCTGCATGCAGCATCTGCAGCGCAACCCCGTCATCCCCAACTCACAAACAATCAAACCACTTAGCTACCCCCAACTGACCAACGAATGAAAAAAACAGTTCACAACAATAGAATGGCTCACCCCCTACTACCCCGCCGGGAAAAGCTCCCTCCAAAACAGCACCCTCAACATCCCCGGCCGCATCGGCTGGATAACAATGGAGCTAGTGGGCCCTCTAAACCTGCTCTACATTCTCTCCACCCAGTCCGCCCAGCTAGGCATCGGCATCGCCTCTCTGCCCCTCCCGAACAAGCTCATCGCCGCGCTATACGTCATCCACTACATCAACCGCGCGATTGTATCCCCCCTGATGGCGCCGAGTGTCTCGCCGACGCATGTGCTTATCGTTGCGAGCGCGGCGTGCTTCAACTGGTTGAATTCGACGTGTTTGGCGGGGTGGGTGTTGGGGTATGCCGTTTTGTGGGAGGGGTTTGAAGATGTCGGTTCTTCTTTATCCTCCTCGTCATCCTCCTCTTTTGCCGACACGCCCTCGACACCAGCGTTGTTAGCCTGTCTGCTAGGCACGCTGGTGTTCGCCCTCGGCATGGCGGGGAATATCTACTCTGAACGGACGCTCTTCCGTCTTCGCCGGGAAGAAGTCGCCAGACGCTCCTCTTCCTCCTCCTCCTCCTCCTCCCCATCAAAAAACACCAACAACAAAGAAAACCCCCCCAAGAACAAATACTCCAAAGTCTACGTCATCCCCCCGCCCACAGGCCCCTTCACCTCCATCCTCTACCCGCACTACGTCTCCGAATGGCTCGAATGGTTCGGTTTCGCACTCGCCTCAACGGCTGTCGTTCCCCTCGTCGTGCCCTCCCTGCTAGCTGGTGTGCCAGGCTCCAAGACACCCGTCACAGCTGTGTCGCCGCTGCGGCTCGCGCCGTGGTTTGTCCCTGCTGCGAGGGCGGCTCGTGCGTTGGGTCTGCCGTTGCCGGTGCCCGGGTTGGCGTTTGCGGTGAATACCGTGGCGAATTTGTTGCCGCATGCGCGGTGGGGGCGGAAGTGGTATGTGGAGAGGTTTGGGGAGGAGGGTGTCAAGGGGAGGGGCGCGGTTGTGCCGTGGTGTAGCTGGCTTTGATCTCTTTTATTTTAAGGGGGAAGGGATAGATGGATGAATCCTTGTCTTAATAAGGTGGAGGATAGCTACGGTAAATTCATGAATACATGTAATAAATTAATCTAAGCTAAGCGCAACTATGTTGAAATTCGAACTTCCATGTTGAAATAACTCCATCCCGGTATCTCTAGTACAAACCATGAACCCATATGTTGAACTTTTGGTATCATCATCGTAACTCATCACACAAAAACACGAGACCCTAACGGCGACAGGTTGAGAATGTCGCCGTCTGGCAGGCAGCGGTTGTTAGGTTTGCACACATTTATTTGGCGTACTTCTGGCGGTAGGCCTTGGCCGCGTTGACCATGTTGGTCAGGGCGGCCTTGGTCTCGGGCCACTGGCGCGTCTTCAGACCGCAGTCGGGGTTGACCCAGAGCTGGTCGGGGCGCAGGTACTGGAGCATCTCGTCGATGCGGTCCTTGATCTCCTGCTCGCTGGGGACACGGGGCGAGTGGATGTCGTACACACCGGGGCCGATGTGGCGGGGGTAGGCCTCGTCGATGAAGACCTTGAGCAGCTTGGCGTCCGACTTGCTGTTCTCGATGGAGAGCACGTCAGCGTCCAGGGCCGCGATGGCGTGGAAGAAGTCCTGGAACTCGGAGTAGCAGAAGTGGGAGTGGATCTGGGTGCCGTCGGTGACGCCGGCGGTGGCCAGGCGGAAGGCCTTGACGGCCCACTGCAGGTACTTCTCGCGCTCGGTGCCGGCGCGCAGGGGCAGACCCTCACGGAGGGCGGGCTCGTCGACCTGGATGACCTTGATGCCGGCGGCCTCGAGGTCGACGACCTCGTCGCGGAGGGCCAGGGCCAGCTGCTGGGCCTGGACGGACTGGTGCACGTCGTCACGGGGGAACGACCAGCGCAGACAGGTGATGGGGCCCGTGAGCATGCCCTTCATGGGCTTGTTGGCAACCGAGACGGCGTACTTGGACTCCTTGACGGTCATGGGGGCGGGACGGGAAATGTCACCGACGATGATGGGGGGACGGACGCAGCGGGAGCCGTAAGACTGGACCCAGGCGTGGGTGGTGAAGACGTAGCCGGTCAGGCGCTCACCGAAGTACTGCACCATGTCGTTACGCTCGGGCTCACCGTGGACGAGGACGTCGAGGTCAAGGTCCTCCTGGATCTTGACGACCTCGCGGATCTCCTTCTCGATGAACTGCTCGTACTCGGCGGGGGTGATCTCGCCCTTGGTGAACTTGTTCCGCTGGATACGGATCTCCTTGGTCTGGGGGAAGGAGCCGATGGTGGTGGTGGGGAAGAGGGGCAGGTTGATGGACTTGCTCTGCTCGGCAATACGGGTGGTGAACTCGGACTTGCGGTTGTGCATTGCCTCGGTGACGGCGGCCTGGCGCTCCTTGACCTGGGGGTCGTTGGTGCGCTTGGAGGAAGCGCGCGACTGGACGGAGGCGGCGTTGGCCTCGAGCTGCTCCTTGACGGCGGCGGGGCCCTCGGTGACGGCCTTGGCGATGACGACCACTTCGGCGGTCTTCTCGACGGCGAAGCTGAACCAGTCACGGACCTCGGGGTCGAGGGACTTCTCGCTGGCGAGAGTGTGGGGGACGTGCAGCAGGGAGCTGGAGGTGGCGACGACGACGCGGTCCTTGCCCAGCTTCTGGATGGCCAGCTCAACCTTCTCGATGGCGGCCTTGAAGTTGGTCTTCCAGATGTTACGGCCGTCAACGACACCGGCGGAGAGGACCTGGTTGGCGCCGAGGGCACCGATGATGGTGTCGAGCTGCTCGGGGTGGCGGACAAGGTCCACGTGGATGCCGTGGAGGCTGTGCAGGGCGGGGAGGACCTCGATGTTGTGGACGATGTCACCGAAGTAGGTGGCGAAGAGCAGACGGGGGGCGGAGGCACCCAGGGAGCCCAGCTTCTCGTAGGCGGGCTTGAAGGCAGCCTTGGACTTCTCGGGGAGGTCGAAGACCAGGACGGGCTCATCGATCTGGACATCGGTGGCACCGGCCTCCTTGAGCTTGGTCAGGAGCTCGACGTAGACGGGGAGGAGAGCATCGATCTTGGAGATGGGGTCCAGAGTCTGGCCACGGTCGGCCTTGGCGAGGGTCAGGAAAGAGACGGGACCCAGGATGACGGGGCGGGTGACAACGCCAGCCTCCTTGGCCTCGAGGAACTCGCGGACGGGCTTGGGGTCGGCGCTGAGCTTGAAGGTCTGGGTGTCCTGGAGAGTGGGCTTGACGTAGTGGTAGTTCGAGTCGAACCACTTGACCATTTCCTGGGGGAGCATTAGTATGTATTCCAAGGACTCGATCTATTTGGAAAAGATAGACATACCAAAGAGGGAACGTCAATGGCGTCCTGGCCATCCTTGGCGGGCTTCTGGAGACCACGGCCCATGGCGAAGTACTCGTCCAGGGGGTGGAGACCATACTTGCTGTAGCGCTCGGGGATGACACCGAAGAGCTGGATGTGGTCGAGGACCTGATCGTAGAAGGCAAAGTCGTTGCTGGGGATGATGTCGACGCCGGCATCCTTCTGGATCTTCCAGTGCTCGAGACGGAGTCTCTTACCCTCGGCGAGGAGCTCGTCACGAGAGATCTTGTCACCCCAGTACGCCTCGGTGGCCTTCTTCAGGTCACGCAGGCGTCCCATACGAGGGAAACCGAGAACGGAGCTGGAGAAGGACAGTCAGTCAATTGGATTCATATACTAGGGATGATCCCAAGGATGAGAGTGACTCACGATTGAACCATTCTGACAGATGTGAAGAGGAAAGAGGAAGAAAAGAGGTGAGAAGAGAAGAGTAAACAAGAGACAATCCAGAGATCTCTTGATAGAGGGAGAGGAGGGAGAAAAGGGGAAGAGAGAGATGGAGAGAGGAAGAAGAAGAAGAGAAGAGAAAAGGAGGGGGAAGTCGGAAGAAATAAGAAGAGGGGAAGAAGAGGGGTGGAGGGGAACCGAATTTCCTGACAGAAATTCCCAACTGCCCCTCCGATCGTCCTGTACGGGGTCACCACCGTACCGTACCTGACCGTATCCTGTACTCCGGTCTGTACGGCAATTGACCAATCGGATTTGTGAACATTTCAATTATCAACCAATCATGATCGATCGGCGTTACCACCGTTCGGTGGTCATGAAAGGGACGGTAATGATACGGCAGGACCAATCCCCGGGGCGACCAATGGCGTGATACCCAAGGTCTGCCCGGATACGCTAAACCTGTTTGAGGATCTCCAGGTCCGGGATCGGCCTGACGACTTCTATCAACTACTAAGTCTCTACACTAATCTATCAGCTTAATCTGACTGTATTCTGGTTTTACTCAGTATCCACATCCTCCCTCAACCTCTGGATTCGCGCCTCCAGGTCGGCAATCGCGATTTCCTGCTGTCGGTCCTTTTCCAGTCCCTCCTCGGTGACGTTGAACTGGAACCAGACTCCTCCCACGTGCCGGGGTTCGAAGCCCAACACAGGGATTCCTTTACCCGCCTTCACGGCTTCAAGCATGGCCTCGAGGAGTGAGCTCTTGGTGGGATATTCCCCCGGGACAGGGACGAACATGTATATTCGGAAACAGCCTGCATGGCGGGGAAGATAAAAGGGGTCGAGGTCGAACACCGTGTCGGATTCTATACGGTACGGCATGTTGGTTGCTTACCTCTGGGACTAATTTGTTGACAGATAGATGTATTTTCAGTTGATACACTGGATGGATTGGATGAACGAATGAACGAGATACCCTGGGAATGACTGGTCTACAAACGGCAAACGGGTGTCCTGGATACTTATACCCTGACACCCTACGCAAAGATTCAGAGACCTGCGAAGATGAATGTTCTCAACGGACAAAGAACGATCACAGAAAGAAAGAAAGGAACGAAGGGAAGGAGAAAGAGACGAACGAAAGAAGCAAGAACGGAAGACAGAAAGGAAGGAAGAGAGAACAAGAGAGGGAACAAGAGAGAGAACAAGAGAGAGAACAAGAGAGAACAGAAGAGAAAGAAGGAACCGCCTGGGTATAAACGAAACAAACCTATAGTCAACGTACTATCCGGAGATCCATACAAGATTAAGATTTTACCCAGTTCCCTCCGTCAAACGCAAGATCCGCAACTTCAGGTCGCCCATCGCTTCCAAGCGCAGCCGGGGCTCGTCAAGTGCCTCTTCCGTCACATCGAGCCGGAACCAGACCCCTCCCAGACGCGTGTCATCCACGTGAGCCGCGACGATCCACTCGTCCGCCTGCACGGTGCGTATCACGGCCTGGAGGAGGGACTCCATGGTGAGGAAATCCCCGACGAGCGGCACGAATATGTACCGTCGGACGTGGCCCGCCGGACAGGGAACAAACTCAGGGTCGAGCTCGAGCATCGTGTCGAAACCAATGAAGAAACCTCGATGAGACATGGTGGCTTACCTTTGGACTGTTTGGTGAACAGGGAGATGGAGTTTCAACGGATAAACTGAATAGAGTGGATGAACGAATGAGCTAGATAAATTGGGAATAGTTTGATCTACGGACGGGCGTCATGGACATTTATACCCTGACACCCTACGCAAGGATTCAGATAGCAAGATGAATACATTCAATCGGACAAAGAAAACTCCAGAGTGAGTGAATAGAAAAGAGGCAACTGCCTTTTCAATATAAAGAGAACAAGCCCATAGTCAAGGTCCATCCCTGTAGAGGAAGGAGCCGGCCGGCTCTTTCTTCTTTCATCATGACAATGAAATGGCCATGGCCCAAACCAACGCCGTCAATCCCATTGACGGACTTCATCTCACACTCTCCACTACCATATCCCACTCCAACCCATCCAAGAAGAGATGGCTGTCTCCGCGCTCCTCTCCTTCTGCCCTCGCCTCCGAGGGGCCAGATCTACGTCTGGGTCCACCCCCGCCCACAACGCCCACGATCCACCGGCGATCGATCCCCAGGAAAGTGCCCATCTGGCAAGAGATACTAGCCGTGGATCATCATCCTCCGACTCGTTCGATGTCCCCAGACTCCATCGTCCTAGTGACTCGTCCGGAGGTCTCTCCCAGAAGCTGCGCAAACGCTTCTCCCGGGAAGGAAAGGGCTCCATCTTCCCCTTTGCCAGATCCACCGGCCTCAACGCCGCTCCCATCGCCTCAGGTGACGTGGGGAGCAGCCTGATGAGCGAAAGAGGATACGATAGTGACGCTCAGTTCCTCTCCACTCCAAAACAGCCAAAGAACACCCCCGAGCACCCCTCGACCGGTCCGGTTCTGGGGGAGAACGGCGCTCCGCGACAACAGGGAAAGAGCGAGCCGTTGGGCGTCCTGGTAGAAGAGCACAGCCGGATCGAAAGTCAGAATTCGGCAAAATCCGCGAGGAACGGCGACAGAACAAGATCTTTCCTGTCCTGGGGGCATGGACGCTTGCAATGTTCTCCCAAGTTAGACCTGGCGGATCTCGATCGTCTCCCAATGAGTGTGGTTGATCCTCTGCAAGACCCAGGGCGCAGTGACAATGGTGCAACAACAGCGGAGAACCATGACCTGTTCATACCCGATGTACGTCATTCGCGATTGCAGACGGACATTCCCAGCGCCTCGCTGCCGCTGGGCCCCAGTAGCGGCCGTCCATACTCATCGGTCCCTTGTCGCGGGCATCCCCACCTGATCTCCCCCGTGCCTCGGGGCTACAGGGTATCCACCGACTCCTCGAGGGGAACCCCAGATATTGTGATCCCCAGAACGCGGCGACGGCTTTCAGCGCAGCTAGTCGGACCTGCTAGTTCGCCTCATCTGCAAGACATGAATATCTCACATATGCTGTCTCCGACCTCTGCCTCTTCCCCTTTTCGGTCCAAAGCCCAGTCGCTGGATGACAAAATGCTGGGGAACGATGACGACATAAGGCGCCTGTCTTCTCCATCTGACACGCAGAAGGAGCGGGGACAACCAGAAGTCCGAGTCATTCGCATGGATACCCCGTCCAGCTTTTCGACGGCCACCAATTACTCCGACGGCGGACCGAGTGCTTCCCAGGGCAGGTTTACGGAGCATTTCGGGATAATCCCGTCGACCGTATCCGTCGGGGCAGCTTGTCAGAGTGAAGTAGGTTCTTCCTGCAATGTCAGTGTTGGGTGGTTATCGGGAGGACGTCGCATGGGCTATGGATATACATTGGTTCCTTCCACCAACGACGATGGCAGTGTGGGACCTATGGCCGGTGAAGCGGACGCATCTCATCCGGGAGCAGTCGGGAACCAATTCTCCGTCCCGGTGGGGAGGAAGATTTCAGACGAGAGTGTGCGGACAGCTTCGAGAACAGCCTCGTCGAGTCTTGGAGTTCCAGGCTTTGCCCGTCGCTGGAGTTCCCGCAACCGGCCTGGTATTCCGTGGTATAATTCAACCAGCATCCATAGCACAAGCGGGGACACTCCTTCCCTGTGGGAAAGAATATCTCACTGGAGAGGGAACCAGGACACCCGGGAGGCGGTGGAAGAGGACTTGATACCCCCTTGGGCTCACTTTTGCGGCGTTGGTCCAGACAGCCCGGCAACCCAGAGCCAACAGAGGACTGCATCTGCCACCACCAAGAATACCGAAGGGCACCCGCCAAAGCGGCAAGTCAGACTTCGTCGCGCCAAAAGTCTCTGGGCCAAAAGGCGAGGGATGACCGAAAGGCTCCCTAGTCTGGACGCAAAAGCGCCCATTCGGAAGAGCTCGAAGGAGGCATATCCCGTGGTCCGGAGACGGGCTCCACGAGGGATCCGGTTCAAAGTTCGGGCTCGCAAGGGGCGTAGTAGCACGGACGAGAGCGACAATGCCCCGATAATCCCGACCAGAACCTCCGGCGAGACTGGAGTCTCACGGGTGTCACACGAGAAGACCATTGTACCCGGCCTGGGCGACGGGCAGGAGCGCCTCAGCGACGAGACCGTGACGAGCGACTGGGACGCGTACCAGGACTGTGTCGAAACGCAGTGACATTGGATGCAAAGGACTCGGAGACAGCAATTGGGGTCATGGACAGTCGAGCATGGAGAGTAAAGAATAAATAGAATGAAAGCATTGATCGAGAACAGCCGTTCGTTTCTAAACGCCAATTAAAAATTGTAATGAGTCGCATCCAGTCCGTCAACGCCTCCGTTCATCCCAGTCGTACATAGGTATCTTACAACACACAAAAACACAAACATATAAACAACCAATGCAAAAAAAACACGCCCATCTACTTCCTCTGCCGCTTCGAGCTCTTATCACTCCCATTGCTCAAAACACTCGCAGACCGCTTCTGCGAAGTAGACGGCGCCTCCGCAGCCTTATTATCGGCCTCACCCGCCGGGTTCGCACTTCCCGCGGCAGCAGCAACAGTAGTACTAGTACCATTAGCCGTCGTCGTCGCAGCGGCAGCAGCAGCATCAGTAGATCCGGCCGTCGACCCCGCCGCAGGTGGTAATTGATCGTCCTGCTGCTCGGTTTTGACAGTGGTGGTAGTGGGTGGCTTCTCCTTCTCCTTGTCTTTGGCCTCGCGGGCATCGCGGGCGGCTTCGAGCACGCGGATCTCGCTTTCGACCTTTTCGGCGACTTTGCGAGCGTCGAGGAGTAGGTTGACGGAGTGGATGAGCTTTTCGAAGCCCTTGCAGACTCGTTCGGTGGGCATTACCAGTCGGAGGGGGACTTCCAGTTCGGCGAGTGCGCCTGCCAGTTTCTGCGTTTGGACGTTTGATTTGGCTTGGGTGAGCTTTTGGGCGCGGTCGCTGCGGAATTGGACGCCCGGTGCGAGGCGCTCGTGGTGCTGGACGCCGTATCGGGCTTCTTCTGCGGGGGTGAGGGTCTTCGTTGCTTGCTGCGCTTCTTTGTTGGCGGCGGCTGCGGCGGCTGCTACGGCCTTCTTGTTTGTGGGTCCTGCGGCAGCTCCGCCTGCGGCGGCGGCGGCCGTGCTGGGGGTGCCGGCCCGGCTGTCGCGGGCGTTGGTGGGCGCGTTGGAGGTGGGTGTCTGGCTGGCGGGGCTGGCGGCGGCGCCGGCCTCTGCCCCGAGGATGGATCGGCGTTTCTTGGTCTTGTCTGCTTGGAGGAGCGTCTGCAGGAGTTGCGACAGACCCTGGCTGGACTGGTACATGGTGGTGTTGCCGACGCTGACGGGGACTTCGAGACGCGAGTAGAGCTCGCGGCGGTCGTTGATGAACTCCTGCTCGCTGGCGGTGATGCGTTTCAGTTCCTCCAGGAGGATGCTCTCCTCGCGCACTTCGTCGGCCGTGCGGTTCAGCTGCAGGGCCGCCAGCTCCTTGCGGGCGCGCTCCCGGTCCGCGTCGAACTTCATCATCTTCTCGTGTAAGTCGAACTCCGCCTCGGACATTTCGGACGGCGGGTGCTCGAGCGCCAACATGGACGCAGACACGAAGTAGTACCGCCCCTTCATCTGTTCCATGGTGCGGACTCGCTTGGCCGGCACGAGCGCGCCGGCGGTGGCGTCTGCGTCGACCGGTTGCGGTTGGAAATCGTAGCGGTCGGCGATTACCACCCAGCGCAGGTCGTACTCCTCCACCAGATCCACCAGATAATCCGTTTCCTGCCGCGACCAGTCGTCGTTCTTCAGGTGGCGGTTGTACTCTTCGTCGGTGTAGCGTCGGGGCACGCGCGCTTTGATGTTGTATTTGGCAAACATGGATTCCTGCCCCGGGGCCTGTGGTGTACTTTCTTCTTCTTTGGGTCCATCACCCTCCGTTACCGGTCCTTCGAGAGCTGGCTTGGACACTTCGGGTTGGCGCTGCCAGTGGCTGAGAATGAGGCCGTCCGATCGGGCGCTATTGGAGAAGGGAGTCATGCGCCTAGAGTCCAACTGGTCAAAGACGTCACTCACAGCGATGTAACGGGGGAAAGTATCATACATACCATGGGCGTACTCTCAGCTTGCTCATCCATTTCGGTCGTCCCTTGTATCGGTTCTCGTTGATGGCGATGGGAGGGGCTCGTTCGCCGAGAAGGGCAAAGAGCTCTCGTGTGATACCCTCTGTCGACGATCCATTAGCCTCACTACACACCAGACCGTCTTTTTCTTTCCCCCGATGTACACACCCGGTCGTTTCTCGACGACTTTCTGCTTCTTATGCGGTCGCGGCTGGCCCTCCGCGGGCAGATCCAGCATGTCCCGAACATCGGCGGCGGCCATAGTGGGCCAGTGGGGTTGGATTTCTCGATATCTCTTTAATCAGTTTAAAGAAATAACCAAGTGGATTGACGTAGGCGATGGTGATCGATTGGGCGATGGGGTAGAGAAGGAGGCGGAGAAGTGACGGAAAGAGACGAAAGACGAAAGACGGAAGAGAAATGAGTCGCGCCAAGACCGGCTGCCGTTGGAGCCAGATCGATCAACCAACAAACAACTTCAACTTACCTCCTTCTCTACAACAATCCCTCCCTCTCCCCTCTCCCACCCTCCGTTCAATCTCTCTCTCCTCATCATGGCCCGATCTAATTCCCCAGCCTCATGGCTGTCCTCTCTGCTGACCCTGTGTGTCATCCTGTGTCTCTCCGTGCCCACCAACGCCCTCTACTTCTACATGGACGGTCGTCAATCCAAGTGTTTCCTGGAGGAGCTGCCCAAGGACACGCTCGTCGCTGGTGGGTTTCCTTTCTCTTCCTGGAGACCTCACCTGGGAAACCAGCACTAAACGCAATTTGAAACAATCCAGGAAAATACTCCACCGAAGTCGTCAACACCCACTCCAACACCTACGACGTCGACGCCGGCCTGAAAGTCCTCATCACCGTGGATGAGATCTTCGACAATGACCACCGTGTCGTCTCCAAGCGCGACAACCACGCCGGCCGCTTCACCTTCTCCGCGGCCGATGCCGGCCTGCACAAGATCTGCCTGCAGCCCGAGACCAACGCCGCGGCGTGGCTGTCGGGCGTCCCCAGGGCCATCCGCGTCACCCTCGACATGGCCATCGGCGAGACCAGCAAGATCGAGACCGAGGACAAGGGCAAGATTCAGGATATTGTGCAGAAGGTCAAGGATTTGAATGGACGGTTGCAGGATATCCGTCGGGAGCAGGTGTTTCAACGGGTGAGTTCAATTATCTGGCCGCAAGAACAATGCCAATGCACACTATTTCTGGTTATACAGAACTAACCCCACCAGGAACGCGAGGCCGAATTCCGTGACCAGTCCGAAGCCACCAACTCCCGTGTCGTTCGCTGGACCCTGATGCAGCTGGCTGTTCTCTCCGCCGCCTGCGCCTGGCAGCTCTCCCACCTGCGCTCGTTCTTCATCAAGCAGAAGTTGACGTAATTGTCAGTTTATGCACAGTGGTAATGCGAGGAGGGAGAGACGTCTACATCTATCTATATTCCACACCTACATACCTACATACATACCTACTAAACGCCTTATTCATTATCTGGATGCTTAGATGACTGTTTGCTTCTACTTGTTGTTTTTCTTTACGTCTATGCAAGAAATCCACCTGCGTATGATAGTCTTAGTAGATTGTGCCGTTTCTCTTTTGTAGCGTTGCTTCGTTAGGGTGGCTGTGCGTATGTATGGTAGATGGCCTACAGGAGAGTACAGACAGTAAGATATGATAATATGATACGGTAGGAACCATAACCCGGTCATTCCATTGTGATCATATATGTATGTGTGTATCTATCCCATCATTGCCTGTTGCCTGTATCAATCCCCATCATCATCATCATAATGTAATCCACCACTACAAGCCAAGCCAGTAAACTCCCGAGTCCAGCGTAGCCAAAAAAAAAAAAAAAAAAAAAAAAAAAAAAAAAAAAAAAAAAAAAAAAAAAAAAAAAGAGGAAGAAGAAGAGAAGGAAGAGAAGGAAGAGAAAAAGGAGAAGTAGAAGAAGAACAAACAATAAAAATAAAGAAAGAGGAGAAAAACAAGGTATCTTGCAAATCAATCATCGACATTCATTCCAATTCCAATTCCAGTCCAATTCCAATCCGTTCCAATCCAATCCAATCCAATTCTAAAACACAGTCATGTCATGCAAAGATCCATCGGATGAGGGGCAACCGGTCCGGCCGGGTCGCTGCAAAAGCCCACGATCAGCCGTTCGAGATCCGTCAGCTTGTACGGCTTCGTCATGTAGCCCTTCATGCCCACCTTGGACGCCCGGCTCAGGGCCTCGTCCGTGACGTCGGCGCTGACAGCCAGCACCGTCGGGCTCGGCCCCGGGAGCTGCAGGATGTGCGACGTCGCCTCGTACCCGTCCATCTCGGGCATCCATAGGTCCATCAGGATCACGTCCACGGGGCGGTCGTCGGGCGATCCGGGCGTGGGGAGTCCGTCGGTCTTGGCCCCGGCGGCCGCGCCCGAGCGGTGCGTGTCCAGCACGCCCTGCATGACCCGGACCGCCTCCTTGCCGTTGCACGCCTCGTAGACGTCGTGGTACCCGAGCCGCTTGAGCATGTTCACCAGCACCCGGCGGTTGATCTGGTTGTCTTCGGCGACCAGGAAGGTCAGCGGGTGTTTGACGCCGAGCTGGCTGTCGTAAGTGTTCTGGCTGAACGACCGCCGCGACAGCTGCACGCCGGGGACGGAGCGGGGCGGGGTGGAGGTCTGCGAGGGCGGATCGTCCGACAGGCTCGGCGAGGGTTGCTGGACGGGGGCCGGCCGGGACGGCTCCAGTTCCGGCTCCGGCGTCGTCGTACCGCGTGCGCCCGATGATGACGAGGAGGAAGAAGACGACGATACGGATTTCGCCGGATCGCCGAGCTGGGGCGGCGTGAGCAACCGCGCGGTCGGCGAGGCGGGCCCCAGTGGCGGGTCCGATGGGTTGACGGGGATGCGGATGGCGAACTCGGAGCCGTGATCGGGGCCCGACGTCGCGGACCGCACGCAGAAGAGATCGCCGCCCATCTTCCGGGCCAGGCCCTTGGCCACCAGCAGTCCCAGCCCCAGGCCGTCCTTGCTGCGGGTGGTCGACGTGTCCTCCCGCGCGAACGGCTTGAACAGCTTGGGCAGGAAGGCGGTTGGGATGCCGGGCCCCGTGTCCTGGACGCGGATGAGGATGTCGTGGCCCTTGCTGCCCCCGCGGGAGGCGCAGACGTTGATGGTGCCCGTGTTGGTGAACTTGACGGCGTTGAGGAAGACGCAGGAGATGAGCTTGGCGAGGTCGCGGTCGTCGACGAAGAGGGTCTCGGGCAGGGCGGGGTCGACGGACCAGTTGATGGTCTTGGTGGCGACCTCCCCGTTGGACAGGCGCGACCGGACCTCGATCTTCTCGCCGCGGTCGGTGGCGCTGCTGACGGCGAAGTCCGGGCGGCCGCCCACGTGGAGGGATTCGTTGATGACCAGGCGCAGCAGGTCGCGCAGCTTGATGAGGCGCAGGGAACCCTGCCGGTGGACGTGGATGCCCTCCAGCATGAGGTGCGGCGCGGACCGGCGGACGGCCAGGGAGGGCCGCGGGTGGCCACCGACGTCCGCCATGACGGCCTCGATCGGGTGGTCCGGGTCCGCCTGGACGATGCGGTCACTCTCGTGGACGGCGATCTTGACCTCCTCGCTGCGTGGCGAGAGCCCCTTGGGCGGCGACCGACGGGGCACCTTGGGCGTCGCGGTGGTCGACCCCGACGGCGGCGTCGGCGGCGGCGGACCGTCCGTCGGGTTGCTCCGCCGGCGCTTGTAGGGGTTGGCGGGGATGTCGCTGCCCTCGATGAACAGGTTGGGGCGCCCCTCGCGGGGGGCGGCGAGGGGCGATGAGGCGGCGGGACCACCCAGGATTTCGCCGTCGCGCTCGAGCTGGGGCGTCTTGGGCACCTGCATGTTCAGGTCGTAGGCGTGGACGACGTTGTCGGCGGCCTCGACGGCGCGCCGGGCGCTGTCCTGGACCATCTCGATCCCCTCCTTGAGAGACTGGAAGACGCCGCCGGCCTTGGGGGGCGGCTGGTCCTGCAGGGCCTCGCGCACGGTGGCGTGCATGACGTCCAGCATGCCCACGATGCCCTGCATGGGGGTCCGCAGCTCGTGGGACAGGCTCCGGGCGTAGGGTTTGAGATGCTGCGAGGCAAACTCGGCGGGTGCGTGGGCGAGGCTGGCGAGGGTCTCGTCGACGGTCATCTCGCCGGCGGAGGGTCGGCGGGGGTCGGGGGCTGGTTCGACGGGGTGCTGCCCGTCCCTCTGGATCCGCGCGACGACTGGATCCTCCAGGGAATACAGGATCATCTCCACGAAGGACCAGGGCAGGGTTCGCTGTTTCAGGCCGGCGACGGACCACATCAAGCCAAAATGGGCCACACACTCGGAGCCGGCGAACAGGGGGACGGACAGGTAACCCTCGGCGGGGAAGGGGAGCTGGTCGGCGCCGAAGGAGGTGAAGGCGGCCAGGTTGTCCGGGATGAGGCAGGTCTTCTCGCGGTCCATGTGCGATAGCGGGTTGCCTCCGGCGAAATAGCGGTGGCGGTGCAAGCCGACGGTCTGGTGGCCATCGTTGTAGTAAAAGGCCATGCCGAAGACGGAGGGCTTCCGTCCGGCGAGATCGACGACGGGCTCGTCGGGACGCACGCGGCGAGCGACAAAGGCATATTGGGCGCCGCAGATGGCGGTGACCTGTTCCATCAGGCGGATCCAGAAGAGGCCCGGGTCGACGGCCTGGATGTGCCGCTTGAGGGCGACAAGGCGCTCGATGGCCATGTTCTCGGCGACCCCGCGATAGGGCCCGGCGTGCGGATCGTCCGAACGAAACGGGGGGTCGGCAGCGCGAGACTCGGATGTGCAGGGGAGTACCCTGGCATTATGCGGGGGGGGCGAGACCAGCGCGGGCGACCATTCTGACTCGACCGATTCGGACATGATATGCCGAGGAGGAATTCGGACTCGACGGGGAGAGCGGATGGGGGGTCCTGGTTAGGGGATGGGGGTGTGCCAGGATTCGGATTGGGATGAATGGGAATCACGCAGCCAGTGTCTGGAGCAATCACCGGGCATGGCGTTCCAGCTGTATCGAAGGTCAGTGGGGGGGATCATGGAGGTCTAGAGGGAGGAAGGGAATGAGACGTACAATCGAATCCGTGGAGGGTTTGAAGTGGACAGATGAAGCCCCCGTCCAGCCACCGAAATCGGATGGACTGTGGGGGTATTATTATGGGAAGAGAGGAGGGAGTACAGAGGGTGAAGGGGAGAGAGGAGGGGGAAGGGGTAGAGAGGAGAGGGGAGATGGAGGGAGAGAGAGGAAGTGAGGTTGAAGAGAGATGAAGATGAAGAGAAGAGAAGAGAAGAGACGGAGGTGAGGATGAAAGAAGAGAATAAGAGGGGAAGAAGAAGAAATTCATCGATTGGTCCGTTCCATCGCCCGGTCTAGACGCGGGGGGGATTGGGCCAATCAGGGGAGGAGAATGGCTGAGTCAGACTGTGGCAGTAGCAGTGGGTGCGTGGCATTACAGACTTACTATGGACTTCTTATATATGATGTCGGCAAGGGATCGAGTTTACGGATTCAATAATATGAAATATTATATTAATTGATTGTTACTCAGATCAAGATTTTATTCTGCTAGTGGAATTTATTGGAATTTATTAAGTTCAGTCAGTATAATATGTGGCTGTCGGTAGATATATATCTAGAGTATGTTTATATCAAGACCGACGATATGATATATTTGTATAACAGGAAGAACAAGATCCGACGGTCATGCTTCAATACTAGTATATTTATAACCAGTATATTTATATATTTACGATCATATACCATTCGGATTACTCGAAATAAAAAACCAGTTGAACGTCCCAAGATCGTCCTTCCCCTCTCTCCCCTCTCCTCTCCAGAACCGAGGTATAGATCGTCAACAGAAACCAACCATATAAACCACACCAGACACACCACTATACCTCCTTCCCTCCCCCCTCTACAGCCTCAATCAGAATCAACCATGGAATCCATCCAACCCTTTCACATCAACATCCCCGAGGACGACCTCCACCGTCTCCACCAGAAACTCTCCACCGCGACCTTCCCCGACGAACTCGACGCCGCCGGCTGGGACCTGGGCATCCCCCTCGACCACATCCAACGCCTGACGACCTACTGGCGGACGGGCTTCAACTGGCGTCGACAGGAGCAAGACCTCAATGATCGACTGACACAGGTGCTGGTTCCCGTCACCGTCGCGGGGTTTGGCCCGTTGCAGATTCATTGCGTTCACCATGCCAGTCCGAACCCGAATGCGGTTCCCTTGCTGTTTCTTCATGGGTGTATGTTCTCGCATTCCTCTATATCAGGGATTGGTGCATCAACGGTCTATGATTAGACCCAGGGGAGATAAGTGTAGAGTAGAGAATAACATGCGCAGGGCCCGGCAGCTTTCTCGAGGCGACCAAGCTTCTCCCCTACCTGAGCAACCCCGAGGCTGAGAACGGCCCAGCGTTCAGCGTCGTCGTTCCCTCTCTGCCTAATTTTGGCTTTTCTTCTGGGGTGAACAAGGTTTGTCTACTCATATTTATATATATATATATATATATATATATATATATATAAATGCTAATGTCCTGTAGAAAGGCTTCGGTCTAGCCCAGTACGCCGAATGCATGCACGCCGTCATGTCCACTCTCGGCTACCACGAATACAGTCCGTCTCCATCCCAACAGAACCACATACTGAAAAAAAAGTAACGAAGAAAGACTAAAGACTGACAATTCAATACTCAACAGCCATCCAAGGCGGCGACTGGGGCAGCATCATCGCCCGCACAATGGCAACCAACTACCCAACGCACGTCAAAGCTGTGCATCTCAACTTCCTCCCCGTCTCCCCCCCTCTCCCCTGGCGAAACCCGCTCATCTTCCTGCAATCGCTCCTCACCATCCCCTTCTCGGCATCCAGCAAGGCCCACCTCGCCGCCACCCGCCGCTACCTCGACCAGGGCAACGCCTACCTGCGCCTGCAGGAGACCCGGCCCCAGACCCTGGGCTACGCCCTGCAGGATAGTCCCGTCGCGCTGCTGGCGTGGGTCGCGGACAAGCTGTACGCCTGGTCCGACGACTACCCCTGGACGGACGACGAGATCTTAACCTGGGTGAGTATCTACTGGTTTTCGACGGCCGGGCCGGCGGCGTCCGTTCGGATTTACTACGAGGCGGCCAGGAAGGGCGATGGTGTCTCGGGGACGACGGCCACTCCGGCTGTGACGACGTGGGATGTGCTGGGGATGTCGACGCCGCCGGGTGTCAGGTTTGCGGTGGCGCAGTTTCGGGAGGAGTTGATCAAGGTCCCGATGTTTTGGGCCAGTATGATGGGTAATGTTGTCCAAACGAATGAGTTTGACTGTGGGGGCCATTTTGCGGCCTGGGAAGTCCCCGAGCTACTGGCGCGCGATCTGCGGCGGTTCTTGGGGAAGGGGGGTCCGGCGTATGCGGCTGTTACGGGGAAGGATGGCTATTAAGATGGACCGGTCTGGTTATGGTCACGACAAACCATAATAAGTAGGGATGGAACTTGGAAGTAGAAAGGAATATAAACGATGCGACAATCAATTAGAAACAAAGTACCGGTCATTACGCTCTAATCCTGTCGTCCCTTGAGTAGCCGCTTGGTCACCTTGTCCTTCTCTATGATGTACACGTGGGCGCCCCAACCCGACAGGGCGTCTCGGTCCACGGCACTGAGGAGGGCCTGCGAGATGGTCTCGAAGAGATCGTCCGGCGACTGCAGTCCGTCAGCAAAGTCATCGATGAAATAGAGAGTGAATGAACACATACCAAATCCGGCTCCCATAAACCCTCACATGTACCAAACAACTGATCACTCGCCGTCCCGCTGACGATAAAGTCCTTGGCGAAATCAATACACCCGATGCTGTCGAACCCGCAGATGAACGGTTTCCCCGTCGTCGAGTTGATCCCGGCGATGACCGGGCTCACGAAGAACGGACCGAACCGTTTCTCGTACAGCGACGAGCTGACCAGGTTGGCCAGCGTTTGGGGCGCGATGTTGCGTTCCTCCCGGAGACGGTACATGTTCACCTTGTAGCGGAAGAGATCGGACACGGTCGACACGTCGGTGGCCAGCCCCGTCAGGCCGAGGAAGGTGGACGGGCCGTAGTTGAAGATCTTGGGGAAGTTGTTCGACACGGTCAGGGCCTGCATGCCTAGACGGAGATCACAGGCGATTGCGACGCAGTCCTTGCCGACCATGGCGACACAGGCGCCGCCATCTGGGAGAAGGAATCAGTGGATGAAAGGGGGGTCGGAGGGAGATCAGGAGGGCATACTGATGTCGAAAGGGGAGCTCTAGAGAATGGTCGGTCAGCTTGGTGGACGGAGGAAGGGCGAGAGGGAGCAACCTACCATGATTCTTGGTGTCGTGAATGAGTCCCCAAAATGAGAGACCAGAAAAGGAAACCTCCAATAAAATTCCCTCGAAGAGAAAAGAAAAGAAAGAAGAGGAAATTGGGTGGAGATGGGGGAGATGGGGGGGAGAAGATGGAGGATGATGGAGTGTGGAGGAGAGGAAGCGGATGAAGCTCTCTCTCTGTCTGTCTCTCTCTCTCTCTCTCTCTTAGTGGAGCCGACTCAGCGGCGGCCGATGACGCTGGCTTGGCTGCCTGAGCATCTTCCACCACAACATCACACTCCACACCTCATCCCCTCACTTCTTGTTTATATCCAACTGTCTTAACGCGTGGATTAGTTCTGATGATTGATTATTATCTAACAAGCTAAATCTGGAAACAACCCTGGAGAATAACGGTAACAAAGCAATACGATATCCATCCAAACCCCGCCCGATAGAACGCGCCACCATGAGCTCTCATGTCGTCGTTCTCGACTCGACGGCGCGAAGAGCGACCATAAAAACCACTCCGGGCAAACATCTGACGGATATTTTACAAGAAGCCTGTTCCAAGCTGGGCGTAGACGCCAGCCAATATGGACTGAAGTAAGTACATCCTCCCAAGAGGAGAGGAGGGGAGGGAGGAGAGAGAGAGAGAGAGAGAGAGAGAGAGAGAGAGAGAGAGAGAGAGAGAGAGAGAGAGACCAGTCCAAACTAACAAGCTGCTAGATACAAAGGAAAACAGCTCGACCTCTCCCTCGCCCTTCGTCTGTCCGGTCTCACGTCCGGCGCCAAACTGGAGCTGGTTCAACTCTCCCGATCGCCCTCCGTCGTCACCGTCGCACTGCAGCTCCCCGAGTCAGAAGCCCGAGGCGCGCCCAGTGGCCGTCTCCTGGACAAGTTCCCGAGTACGACAACGATCTGGCTGATTCTCCGCAAATTCGAGGCCGGCGTGGCGGGCAGTACAGGAACCCGGAATCTGACCGGGCGAGGGGTCCCCGTGACCAGCGGCAGCGGCGGCGGCGCTGGACGATTATTCTACGAAACCCCGGTCGTTCAGGCCCTGGGGCGCGAACTATCCTCCTTTACGGATTTGCAAAAGACCCTCGCGCAGCTCGGATTCAACAGCGGGAATGTGTTGCTGCGGCTGAGCTTCCGGCGGACGGAGGAGCCGCTGGAGGAGGCCATGGTCAAGATCCAAGATTTTTTCAAAGCATCCGGGGAGGAGGAACCCTCCAACAATGAGAGCACCCCATCTGCCACCCAACCATCGCAGACGGACAGCGAACGGGATCAACCCGAACCGCAGCCAGCAAGCACAGCCTCCGATACACAAACGACCCCCTCCGAGCCGCCCGTCTCGTCATCTGCCGCAGTCGAACCCGTGGAGCCCTCCTCCGCCGCGACAACTCGACCAGTGACGGTATTCTCTCCCCCAACCAACACCACCCCCCAATCCGCGCAAACGACCTACAACGAATCCGACTACATCCCATCCGTCGACCATGCACAGGCCCACCAGCGCCGACTTAACGCATCCTCCCGCAACCAACGGCTACCCACAGACGCAGAGCTAGCCGCCCAAGCCGCAGCAGAGGAAGAACGCCGGGCAGCCGTCAAGGAAGTCGACGTAAAAGTGCGACTACCCGATCAAAGCCAGGTCGTCGCCAAATTCGGCCAATTAGACTCCGGCAAGACGCTCTACGACTTCGTCCGGAGCTGTCTCGCGGCGCCCTTCGCCGCAGAGAGCTTCGTCCTCACGCAATTCACCACAGGCCCGCCTGCCAAAGCCACGAAGAAGTTACAGAGCGCCGTCCCAGACTCCGACAAGAGCCTGCTGATCAAGGACCTGGGCCTCGCCGGCCGCGTCCTGATCAACTTCTCCTGGCACGATTCGGCGTCGTCGGCCGCCCGCCAGGCGAAGAAGGATCTCTTGAAACCGGAGCTGCGCACCCAAGCCCAGGACCTCAAGGTCGAGCAGCCCCCCGAGGTGATGGACACCTCCGAGGATACGCCCGCATCGCAGTCTGCGTCCGATCGTCAAGAGGGTGGGGGAAAGTCAGGTCGCAAACCGGGCAGTTTACCGAAGTGGTTGAAACTGCCTGGCAAGAAATAAACAAGGCGGGTGGACGATGATGTCGTGGTGGTGATACCGTTGGACTATATTTAGCTATCTACCTACCACACCTTGGTCCAGGGTAATTAGATTAGCCATGACGATAAGGACTATGACCATCTATCTACATTTAGCCCCAAGTATGCGTATACCAAGATGACAGTGTCCTTGGAGTGTAGGCGTGGCAAGAAAGAGAGAAAGTGTCGTATAGCATTGAATCCTAGGACTTTTCGACTTTCTGGATTTTTCCTTCTTTCTTTCTTGCTTCTCTTTGATGACTCTTTTCGTAGCCATCCTAGATGGAGATACCTCTTTGCGAAGGGACAACTACCCTGTTCTCCCCGACCGAGGAAAGAAGAGCTAAGGGAAAAAAAGAACAGAAAAAGACCATATGCAATTCCATCCTCGTCAATATTTCTTCTCTTCTATGGGATATAGAAACAAAGACAAGAACGACATTACTTCACACCCACACCCCCCTCAGGTCCAACAACAACACGCAAACATACAAGCATGCGGCCGCCATTTCAGTAGCCGGTCCGGTCCCGGTCCATCGGCCCATACCACCCCCGAAAAAAAAGCTCACTTTCTCATTTTTTGTTGTTTCGTTATCTCGTGGGCCCAAAAGGGAGGGTTTTTGGAAGAAAAAACTTGGAAAACGGAAACGGAAACGGTATCGCGGTGGGTTTTCTTTTTGTCAAAGGACTCGTGTGTGCGAGTGGCTTAGTGACCACCGACACGGCGGGCCTCGGCGATGACGCGCTGCATGTCCTCGACCTTGGCCTTACCGCGGCCGAAAGTACCGAGCTGGAAAGAGTGGTGTTAGTTGTGGGTTGTAGAGTAGATATGAGGGCGAGGTGATCGGGCAATTCTGCTTGAACTCGGGTTGGGTTGATTCCATCGGAGATGTTGAATTCCCCAACCCAGTCAAGCAAATGCCCGATTCCTCTGACAGGAAAAACGTACTCTCTTCTTCGCGAGCTTACGGGCGCGCTTGTCCTGAGTGTTTCTCAGGAGTTCGATGATGCGGCGCTCATAAGGGGCAAGACCGACAACCTCGCGGGCAACCTCACGGACGAAGGCAGTGCGGCGGGAAGACTGGCCCTTGGTGCGGCTGACGCGGGTCTTGGGGGTGTTGAGGGGGGTGGTTTTCTGCAGATGCGTCAGCATTCCGGTTTTGATCGATGCGAATTTGAAGACACTGGGTGTGTAGAGTTGGATGGAACGAGTCGGTGTGGTGTCGAGCGAATCCAGTGTCGAGTGGTCAAAATATGCACATCTGGCGTCCTCCAGTGCTGTCGTTTCCCACGTCCATCGTCGGATTGTCTTCTTTTCCGTCCTTCGTTCAGGCTTCCTTCTTTTTCTTCTTCCTTCTTGGACAGTCCCGATAGGATCTCCCAATCTGGTGGCTCTGCCCCAAAACGACCGACACGAATTTCCCCTCTGAATATCCACAGCACACACCATTCATTCGACTCGACTCGATTCGACCACTGTTGCATCCGATCGACCATCCGACTCGTTCCATACACACCGTGCCAAAAACAGGAAATTAAGAAAGGATGAACGTACGTGACCCTTGTTCAGGCCCACCGAGATTCCGGAGCGTTCTTGCGCCATCACGACGGTTGTGAGGACTGCGACTGAGGGGTTGGCGACGACGGAGTTGCTAAAGGGAAAAGGCGAGTCGAGTCGAAGTCAAAGTCGAACGGAGTTGGGATGGATCGGTGCGCTCCGCCCGCCACGCGCTGTGGTTGGTCGCCCGTAGCGAGGCTTAGGGCTTAGGGCTGTCGCGTTGGGGACTAGCGCGGATGCCACACCGGTCAGGCATCTGCATCCGTTAGTGCCTGAGGTGTCGATCTGCTGTGCCCTAATTGATGGCTCCAGTACTCTCTCGATCTGTATTCACACCTAAGAATACCCACGCAGCTGATGCTGGAACCTCATGTCATATGTGATATGGCCAATGCTGCTGGTCAAGAACACAACGATGTGATTTATCAAATAATCCATACCATTGACTGGTTACTTGATGATTACGAGCCTCAGGGAACCAAAGAGTTAGAGTAGAGCTGATCTGATCTTAGGTGAAGAAAACCATATGAGATAGTAGCAATGCATTTAGCCTCCCGCCATTAGATGCGCCTGGACAGCTCAGGTGATGCGAGAGTCTATCTAATATAGAGCCAATTGACTAAGTATAACTTGGCCGTCCAGCGGATGCCCTACATATTGTGCTCTCCTGCGTTTGCCACTCATGGCGAGTGACCTATAACTTCCCAACGGCTCAATTGCCGAGTCAATCTTACGTCCCTGGTTTCACAATCATCGGTGGGACGCTCGCAAATCCCTAGACTTGCGGCCGCAAAAGATTAAGAGCACCGCCAACGAGATGCAAGCTTCCTGTCACAAAGACCTGTGCGCCGTCTTTTTCAGAGCTTATTCTTTCAGCCAGTTTGATAGCGCCTTCGATGCTTGGTTCGACGGAAACAGTAGCCTCCGTGTCAAGTTCCTTCCACAGAGAAGTATAGATTGCACAAAGGTCTGGAAATGGGTTCTCGGGGGCCTTGAGTGTTTTATCTGTAATACCATAAGCGAGGTTGATCTCTGGAATCAGTGAGTATCGTCGGAACAAACCTATTCTGGTGGTACCATCCTGTCTTTCTTGATACGTCGTAAATATGACATACTCTGGCTTTGCCTTGTATTCGAATAAAGCGCGCGCCAAACATTCCATCAGGGTTACTCCATCTCGATTCTCTGAGAAATGGCTGGAGATGAGGACAATAGGTCTGCGTTTTGAGCTGTTAGCTAGTTGATGACATGAGGGTTCCAAGAAAACTTGCTTTTTCACACTGGACGCACTCAAGCTCTTTGAAAACCATGCTGCCGCTTGTTCTAGGCTCAAAGTGTTATGTGCGCCGTCCAAGAACCATTGGGTTTTTCCATGATGTATGACTTCGAATCTCCCGGCCCAAGAGAAGTTCTCTATACCCTTGGATATGTCACTGGAGTCTAATACGTGACCAGGTGCTTTCAGGTGCAAAAAGGTCCTCGCTAATTGCAAAGCCAGAGAACAGTTTAGTCGCTGCACGGGGGCACTCAGTGCTTTACCGTCAACGGGCAGCGAATTATCAACCGGGACAAAGGTTAAACTGGTCATCTTCTCCGCAGCACGACTGGACATCACTTCCGCAGGTCCAGTCTCCTGGGGAACCGAGAAAGCAGGGGTCCCGGGCTTGAATATCCCCGCTTTATGCCAGGCAATGTTTTCGATCGTGGGTCCAAGTTGGTCAATGTGGTCCATTCCGAGGGATGTAATCGCAGTCACAACTGGCTTCTGTATCACATTCGTCACGTCAAACTCTCCGCCGTGATGGGTTTCAAATACAGCCGCCTCGACATTTTCCCTGATGAACGTATGGAACGCCAACAAGGCCAAGAACTGCAGATACCGCGGCTGTCTCGTGTTCTCGGCGGGTTGCCCTGATTCGGTATGCACCAGACGTTCCCATACTTCATAGAAGTATCGGGTAAAAAGGTCCTCCGGTATGGGACTCCCGTCGATCTGGATCCGCTCTCGAATGCATTGCAGATCAGGCGAGGTATATAATCCGATTTTCTTCGGAAACCCTGTTCTAAGTCCATGCTCGCGGAGAAAGGAGCGAGTGAACGCGCATGTGCTTCCTTTTCCTTTTGTGCCTGCGACATGGATAATGTTCAGGCTATTGACATCCGAGTCCTGGTTTGGGTAAGACAAATGGTACTACATCGCAAGTTTCCGGGGCTTCATACCGAGTGTCCTAAAGCCTGTAGCCATTCCTTCATGCCGACCAAACTCGGCACGCCTCTTACATTATGGTTAACACTAGGAGTGGGAGCATCCAATAGAGCGGGAACCTTGGGTCGAGCCTTTCTTCTTCGCGTGTCTAGGAGTCTGAGGGCGTTCTGCATGTAATTCCGTCAGTCGGCAGGAACTCTCATCCCAATGGGAAGGTTTACCTCGTAGCTACGTTTCATGATGGAAGGTTGCCAAGATATGACGGGGGGTTGGTTGTCAGGTAGAAGAGTCTCCAAACCAACTAGCAAGTACCATTGAGAACCTGTGGGGCGCCGTGGGGTCTTGGCTGAGATGGAGTTTGTAGGGTCAGGGTCACATGACTGGCCCCGTCAAGCATGGGCCGAACAAATGAATCGTACAGAACTGCCACTCCATATCTCTCGGTTCCAGACAGTAAACAATTTCCTATCGATCTGGTCCCGACTCCACGTCGACCTCGACGATCTTCAGAATCCCTTCTTGATGGCCTTCATGGTCCAGTTCTCGCCTTCGCTCCGCCGATGCCCCCTCGGCTCTGGCCTCACTCATGGTATAGCCACTCCCCTGGAAGATACATGGATGATCGGGGTTGGCACCCCGCTCGAGGTCTACCATTTCCCAGCTTCTTTCGGGAATTGATTCTGTGACTTTCTGCGGTGGAGAAGGCCCCGGCGGAAGGGCGGGATCGATTGGTTTCTTCATGGCATTGCTAGAACTACGGCTGTCGCAATGGGAGACGGGGACTTGCGCTCTACCGGTGAGTCTCTGAAGGAAGATGGAAACGGCTGGTAGGCAGCTGGCGATGAGCCCGGACGTGACCTCTGCGGACCTGGACAGATAGGAGATAGGTTAGCCTGGAAGGGAATGTAGGGAGGAGGAGGAGAAGAAGAAGAAGAAGAAGAAGAAGAAGAAGAAGAAGAAGAAGAAGAAGAAGAAGAAGAAGAAGAGGAAGAAGAAGAAGAAGAAGAAGAAGAAGAAGAAGAAGAAGAAGAAGAAGAAGAAGAAGAAGAAGCACATACGTCCACAGGAATATTGGAAACCAGTCGTGGGTCCAACCGTGGGTGGTCTCGTGCCGTATACTAACTTCCAGACGCATGATGCTGGAAACGCATGCACTATCGCACTGGATTAGGACCGATAGGTCGAGAGTGCAGCACTTGCAAAGGAAGCTCACAATATCCCAACCGCAAACGCGACAGCTGTGCTTATCATATTCTGGCGGAGGATCAACTGCAGTCGCCGTATGCAGAAAGCAGGCAGAAGGAGGATGAATAAATCCGAGACTATGTTGATGACTGACATCACTGTCGTCTCTAGTTTGACGTTGATGCAATGCCCTGGTGCGTCTCTGTGCCAGATCTTCGATCTCGGCGTGCATTCGAAGATCTTCACTAGAGTCAATGCCAGGTAGAAGGAGAAGTTCAGCCAGATGGTCACCTGGATAAAGACCAAGGTCTTGCGCTTGACTAATGGAGCGAATACCCGCCGGTACAGCAGCAGGATGGACAACTTCGTGACGAATATGAGTGGACCATATACAATTTGCGACACATTTGCAAGCTATCTCTATCTAGTATGTGGTAAGATTGTCAAAATCCAACGATGTGCTCACTTTGAAAAACATAGGCAGGTCGGATGTAGCTACTCTCTTCTGGTGTATCCCATTGCCGTACTTGTCGGCCTCAAGAGTAACGACTGCATAGCCGAGGAGCCCTAGCTATTCATTGACCGATGAGTCGATGTACCTTAACTAAGAACTTATGCAAATACAACAATACTTACCCAGGCTAGAAAGCAAGTGTCTGCGCGAGTCAGAACAATGATCTGCAACAAAGAGTGTAGGCACACATACAGTCTTCCCATCCCGAGGTTCTGGTGATCAGAAATTTGGTGTACATCCGCATCCAGACGCAGAAGGTGCTGACGGTTAGACAAACAGCCTGGGTGACGATATCCCACTGTCGCGGACCATTTCGATAGCCGTAGGTCAATCTCGACTCGGGAGACCCAACGTCAGCCCGGCTGGCAAGAACAGGGGCGCTCATCGAACCGACTAGTCTTGGAGATCCATGACCATTGAATCAAATGGATAGTCAACAAGGAAAGAGGTTCAATGGCCGTACTAGCAGCACAAAACACTTAGCTTTGAGAATCTCACTCAGCCTTAGGGCTCAGTAGGAAAGAAAGCCCCAAGGGACGGGATACACAGCATTGTCATGCCCCTGGAAGACAGATGGGAATACCTCAGCTCCAGGCAGCAGTCTAAAACGATCGACAGTGCAGATGCGGTCTCAATATAGACAATTGAAATGTCACCACGTAATGACACACAAACGGCATGGCGGTAATTGGTGGCAACAATTTCTGTTGCTCTCAAACCCAGAGGTAAGGGAGGTCCGCCCCTCTGGGGAAGATCCCCGAGGTCTCCACGCGACGAAGCATGCATCAGAAACATGAACTGCACCGAAGCTTCGTCTCTTGGTTCGGTCTCGTGTCCCCCTTGTCGGGGAAGTGAACGAGGAGCAAGGAGCCACCCCCGCTGCATGGACATTGTAACCCTGCTAATACCACCCGCGTCCATGGGTCTGTTCTCATGAATGATGATCACCGTCTCTGGGCCAATCAACTCAAGCTCACACTGAAGACAGGGCAAGGGGGTGAAGGGGCATGTCCGCCCTTGCAGCGGCCGGTTGGCATTCCAGACCTCAACCTCGTGTGAGCATGAAGTGAAATATTCACCTACCTTGCCTTGGACAGCGTGTTGGAAAGTACGTTCTATTCGCAAGGGTTAGCAGGTTTGAGAATGAGACAAACGGGCATAGAAGAGTTAGAGAAGCAAGTTGTTAATTGTGGTTGATGGTGGGAAGAGCTTCTCCTAACGCAGAGATTTATAGATGGAGAGCAATTGAAAGAAATTAGCGTTTGGCGGAATATTTCCCATGCCAACTGGCGCGTCTAGTCTTTTGGATTGCTGTGCTAGTGATCATGCGGCATGGTAGACATACCCAATGCTTGAGACTCAAGCGCTCATGTGCCAATGCTTGCGCTAACTATCAGGAACTTAGTGATATCTAACTCTGGATTCACAGCGCCACCTTCAACAACCCATCCAAACCCTCCTCCCAACTCTCCAACAGGTCCCCACAGAATATCTCCAGAGCAGCCGTGTCAAGCGTCTTGCTCAGCGCAGACTGGAGCGGCTGGGTGTCTGGGCTGCTACTGGGACCAGTCGTAATTAAGTCGACGAGGGATCCGAGAAGGCCGGACTGGGATTTCAGCACACGGGCGTTCGACCGGATGGCCTCGTGGACCTGGCGCACAGAATTTTCCAGGCGTTGCAGCTGGTCCTTCGGCAACTTGGGCGCCTTGGAGCCTTTCCTCAACGCAACAGTGCAAACTGCCGAGATGGCCTTGAGTAATTCTAGGGCGACGAAACTATAGTGGAAGTAGTTCCACGACGGGGCCGAAGGAGAGCCCGACTCGAGAGTGATGGCCGTGCTCGAAAGGACCGGGGAGATTTTGTTGTCGTCCATTGCAAGCCCCTTGGTTTGAGCATTCAGCCATTCCTCCACTTCAGCAAGGGAGCTGTCCACATGAGCAGACGTGATGGACTTGGATCCTGCAATATACGAAGCCACCTTCAAGAGATGTAGGCTGACCTTTGCACCCTCGATCTCTGGAGTGGTCATCTCGGATGCAGCGTCTCCCCCGACCAGTTCGTCAAGACTGGGCACATCGATTTCGGGGGACACTGGCTTCTGTGCAGCGAGAGATCTGAGAAGGCCGAACAGTTGGTCGATCGCCCTGCTGGACTTGATCCATCGTTCCTGGATTTCCTTGTCTTAGCTACGGCTCAACGTTTGTGCGTGAGGGGAACTTACCCTAGGCAGAGGTCCCAATCGTACCCGCTCCTCAAGAGTGGGCTGGCCTGGCGCCTCGCAGTTCATGAAAGCGTCGAACGCTCGTTCATCAACTAAATCGGACGCATCCAGTGCTGCAGTATGAAGAAGTGAGCACAGGTCCCGATACTCTGTTCGCACAACGAAGGGCATGACTAACCTAAATCATCATATCGGCTAGTGGGATCTCCACCGACCAGCCGTTGCATACGCCTCACATCCAAGGCGTACATCCGGCGACAGATGCTGTGCTTCAAACGTTTTTGAAGTGCGATGGTGCCTTCAACATTCACATAGCTTCCGTATTCAAGCCCATTCGAGCGGTTCCTGGACGAGGTGATGTCGGCCGTTCGATAGAAATAGAGGGCCTGAGAAAAGGCGGATTGGGGGTTAAAATCCTTATATTCTGCCCCTTCGATAGGGGGCGCCGAGTGTGGATGAATGGTTGCGAGCCGCGTGAAGAGGTTGTGAGCCACGGTTTCAAACTGGACTTGCTTGACCGAAAGTCTGCTAAAGGTCTTCAGGGCGAGAGATCCAGCCCCCAGGCGGAGATAGATTCGCACAAGAAGCAGTAATGCATGGTAATTGTGTGGCGAATCGACGAGCAGGCGCCCCAGGATCGCCGCGGCACGGATAAGAACGGTATCTGGGACCGATTCTTCATTGCCCGGGATCCATGCCCCGCTGAAGCGGATCAGGCCCATGGCAGCTAGGAGACACAGGTCATCGGTGGGTTGGCTCTCAATGGTTGTTTGGCCATCACTGGGGGCTGGGCGTTCATGAGAGCCGTAGGTCTGTAGGCAGCGCGAGACGAAATCCTCGACTTTTTCTTTCGTTGCATTACTCTCGTCCGCCGAAAGCTGGAAGCAATACTCGAGTTTGAGAGCATTGATT
Organism: Aspergillus neotritici; assembly: GCA_023619815.1. Taxonomy (NCBI): domain Eukaryota; kingdom Fungi; phylum Ascomycota; class Eurotiomycetes; order Eurotiales; family Aspergillaceae; genus Aspergillus; species Aspergillus neotritici. Next base: position 1,106,625 of record JALZYL010000007.1, on the reverse strand, counting down.
GTCGCAACCCCATTGGTTGCCCCATCTTGCTGAGAGACGTTAGCTCTGAGCGGACATTCAAAAAGATCTGTGAACTTACCGCACTCGCGTCCTTCTGCGCCGTAGACGATGCATATGCTACAAACTGTGATACATGGTTTTTATCCAATGCAGAAAGATAAGTGACCAGATCGCCAAAGCAATAGAGCTTGTTCTTGTTGTTGTCAAAATACACCTGCAAAGCCGATAGCAGATCCTCTGGCTTCAGCTGCCCCGCCGTGAACTCGGAATGAGTGAAATCGAGACGGGCCAGCTGGGCATTACGAGACTTCGGTTCCGATTTGACAAAATCATCGAGGAATTTCTGCGTCTCTGCGGTGCTCCTGCAACATACTTTGTCAGCTTTTCGCGATTACCACTTTCAGCGGGGCAACGAACTCTTTCGTGTTGATGTTCCGTGTGGCAGCAATAAGGAGCTGCCAGACTGCCCAATCGTCACGTTCCTGGAGGGCTTTGCGTTCAGAATCATTGGTGGGAATGGCAAGCAGGCTTCTCGTATAGGACAGAGCCTCGGTCCACATTTGAGCCTTTTCCAAGTTGAAGAGCTTCGTGCCTACAAAGGACCACTCATTCTGAACGACCCGCGAGTTGAGCCCCAGGTTCTCGCTGTCAAGAATTTTCACGACCTCGCCGTAGCATCCTTGATGCTCAAAGATCTTGACTAACAGCAAAAGCTCCTCGGGGGTCTGAATGGCTCTGGGAGGGCTGAGCAATTCTTTCTGTACATGAAAAGTCAATATCACATCCAGTCAAGTTGCTGCTACAGGGTGTATCAAGAAAAGATGGAAAGGAAGATAATATGTAATTTTCCGTGGTCATAGGAAACATACCGGATCAGCAGGGACGTTGTCGGCAGCTTTAGAAACCATGCGATAAGCCAACGTTCCGAAAAGCTTGCGGTCCATCTCCGAGCTGGCTGCGTCAGCGGCAACCAGATAACTGAGGAAGATCGCCCAGATATGGTATTTCCTGTTCTTCGGGAAATTGTTCTGGAGGGTCATGGCCGCCTGTCATTGTTGTAATGCAGCCCGGTTAGCTCTGGGAGAAGCCAATGTTAATTAGAAGAGGCCAGGAAGCGGCGGTATGCAGACCTTTTGCGCAGATTTCCAGTCATCATTTTCAAATGAGAGGTTGAACCATCTCATCTGAAGGTCCAAGTCCTTGGGCTTGGCCTTGGACGCCTTCTCCCAGAGAGCCCTCACGGTATCGGCCTGATCACCCATCATCTGCAGCGTGTCGTTTAGGATATCGAGAGTGTCGAGGTCGGTGGCTGGGGGCTCGGCCTTGCACAGGTTAAGGGTCTCTGTGACACCACGCTGGTGATGGGCTTCGTCGGCATGGCGAAAGAGAATATGTGCTTTCCAGACCTAGAAGGTTATATCAATAACCGATGTCAGGAATCCAAACCCAACTTTGCTGACAAGCTTTAAGTCTAGGCAATATGGAACGTACATTGAGGAATCTTGTGTTTTCTCCCTTTTTCACGCGCTTTTCAATCAGCTGCAGGGCCTGTTTCAAGTTTTGCCCGTCAATGGCATCCTGAATCTGCTTGTTGCGCCGGTGGAATACGGCGTCACTGGTGGACATGGCGGGGAAGAGGGGACCACAATCCCACTTGAATGACACGGAACACGATTCTTGGGAACTAGTCCGATTTGACGATAACCAAAGTCCTCGCTGAGCACACTGCCCAACAAAGTACAGCACACACCGGACGAAGAGGAAGCCGATCCGACAAAAGAACGAGGCGAGGAGGGGGAGGGGAAGTTGGATCGATCATTGTTCGTCGCATTGGGGATTTTGTTCCGCGGAGAGACCCAAAGGGGAAGGCGGTAAAGAAGCCCCGCTGATGTCAGTCAGGCACATATAGTCCTCGATGGTAGAGGTCGATCGTAGCAATATCCCGAGATATTGGGTGAGATGTTTGACAATAATTATAAGAAAATAAGGACTTTATTGTATTGTACAAAATCGAGGCTGCAAACAGGGTCGATATAATGAGATGCTATCACACAATGGCAAGGTGGATGTAATAAGACAAGATATATAAAGTACAGATGTTGAAGTGTTGTCTTCGTAAATGTGGTAGTTCCCAGAGCAAGGATGCTGGGACAACGCATTCAGAAGGAAACGAACCGCTAATCTTGGAGAGGAGTTAATCAAAAAAAAGGATAACGCCGAATACCGACAATGGGACGTCCATTTGTCACCCAGTGTATCGGTTCCTCGTAACTAGTCGGCCAAGCTGCCAAGGGATAACGCCAGTTGGTACACGTTGTAGACCCGAACTCCCAGGTGGGTATAAGATAGAGCGCATTTGGAGATTGTAGCCACTAGAGGATAGAATGATCGATTATTCCTCTCACCCTATCCCATGAATGATCCATGAAGACTGGGCGAAATTGGCGGTAGCGTACCAATGCCGGCGTGATGCTTTACAAAGCCCGGGATAGGTTCTTAGGAAAACTTCTTTTGGGTCATCTGCGCGACTGTTAGAACTGCTGATAATTCGCCCGGGACAGGGTATGCGGCCAGGCGCATGCGGGATCCCGTCGAGGATAGACAGGTGACACCTACCCAATTCTTTTTACAATCTCGATAAGCCCTGTCACAGGTTCTTCGGTCAACCGAGTCCAGAGAAGGGATCAAAAGCGTAGTTCCATCCCCGGGTGTAGCCATGACAGACAGATACAGTACAACGGTAGTAAAGTCGTGGCGATGAAGAAGACGCCTCGACCAGACAAAGGGGGAAGGACTCACTGAAAGTAATCGTGGCACATCTCACGATCAAACGCATTGCGCTTCATACATTTCAGACTCCGATCAGCAAAATCCTGGCATGGATCATAGTATTCGCTTGCCGATTTACTACGATGAACAGACAGTATATTAGCTTGGATTGGACCGTATCCTGCCGAGAAGAACTATCAAAATAAAGAAAAAAGACAGCAAATCAAGGGACGCATCAACTGAATGCTCTCCACCCGTATACAGCCAGGCGCTAACAATCAACGTTAAAGTGGCCGCGGCGCGTACCTGGAGAACTTCCTTTCCGCCTTCCGCCAGGAACCACCCTCTTCGGGCTGGGAGGGGGGATTCTGCGGGGATTGAGATGACATAGTCTATGAAATCGACGGCAGGAAGTCAATGAGGGTGATGATTGTGGTCCAGTCACAACGGAGAGAGGATCGTGAGATGGACCATGAAGGCATTCGGATGCGACTCCGGGATGAGGAGATTCCGCAGGTCTTGGCGTGGAGACCCGAACGCTAAGGCGACCCAAGGCACTGCTGAGTCAGATACATACTGTCCAGTTTTATCCATGCATATCATAGTGTTCATATTTTGAACACGATCTCCCAAGGTAAAAGACGGTTAAGAATAAAATTGAGCCATATCTCTTCACATCGGAGAGGCCCATTTTCCAACCGTCAAAATATATCAAATAATCATGAAATAAACAAGGCCGTATTCGTACCTGACCCTGTTTGTTCGGTTTGACTCCTAATTTTTTTGCCGGGACCCACCGCGCGCCGCCTTGTCGATCAATCGAGTGCCCATCACTGAGTCCATTGCTCACCCATCGATTCCTACAGGCCTAATCGGACAGCGGGGTTTCTTGCGGCGATTCACTTCAATAAATATACTCGTTTTACTTCCTTACTCTCCCCTGTAATCATCTGTTTGAGTTCTTGCTTGGGAGAGTTGAAACACCAGTCACCCCCCGCCCCCCTTCGGAAGTGACCTCGAACCGCCCGCGTCATGCCGACTTCTGTCGCGTTTCCTTGAAGGAAGTCCACTGATCTCGTTCACCGCGGTATAAGACAAGACTTCTGCTGTCGTGTCGTATTTGGAACAACCCATTTTCACACTTCGACATATTTGATCTCGCCCTGTGAATTCATCCGCTTATTCTGCGCAAATGTCGAAGCCCGCCGCTGCCGCGAATGGCGCCACTGCTGGAAAGGCTGCCGTTGGGCCGGAGCATGATGCCTCAGGGGTGAGTCGGTCCAACACGGTCATTGTCACATTGTTACGCGGCAGGAAGATGCTAAGATTGTATGGTGTCTAGTTATCCCAGACTTTACAGAGCCATATCGACGACATCCGATCCCTGATACAGTGTGGCATCTGTATCCGACCACTCTACGAACCCTTCACTCTTGCCTGTGGGCATACGTTTTGTTACAGTGTCAGTGAGATATGGTCCCTGAAAATGATATTGTTAGATGGCTGATCCATCAGTAGTGTTTAACATCGTGGTTTGGGACCGGAAGGTCCAACAAGACCTGCCCCGATTGCCGGTCTCCCGTGAAAGCGCAACCGGCACCGGCTTACTTGGTTCGCTCTTCTCGACCCCTCTCTATGGAGTATAACTCTAATCTGAATGCCACATAGGTCCGCGCAGTTGTTCAACTATTCACGAGTCGACCGGAATTACTAGAAAAGGGCGAGACCACCGCCGAACATGGCGTCAACCAACGAGCAGAAGCGGACCGGGTGGAGGTGGACAAGAAGAATTCACATCCCAGAGAAGGTGGGTTATTTCGGGGCACCTTCAACAGGGGGAGGCCACCGGTACAGCCGATTGTGGACCTCGAAGACAACGTTATGCGGTGTCCTGTCTGCTCGTGGGAACTCGAGGAGGATGCGGCTTGCGAGCAATGCGGATACCGCCAGAATGACGATTCAGCGTCGGATATGAGCGATTACTTAAGTGAATCGGAGCTGAATTCGGAGATGACCGACTACATGGACGACGATCTGGAGGATGGTTTTGGCGAAATGGATGATTTCGCGTGGAACGGGCTGTATGACGGAATCCCCGTGGAAGCGTTGTCTTTCGACATCCCTCACCAGCTGTATGGCTTACATAGGAATCAACATCACGCCGCTGCGCCGCATCGCTCCGCACCCTTCGGATACATACCCGAACACGACCACTGGCCCCGTGATTCGGCGTCTTCCGCCATCCATGACAGCGAAGATGATGAAGATGAGGAGGACGAGGAGGATACCGACATGGACTCGTTTATTGACGACGACGAGCACTTCGGGGATTACGACTCCGGGTCGGATCGGTCGACGGTCGTTGGAGGTCCTGATCACGGCTCGCAGGATCACCACGATGACTCCCACACCGGCACCGAGGGCTCCGTGGCAGATACGTATGGCGAGTTGAGCGAATTAGAAAGCGAGGAGGATGACGAAGATGAGGAAGACCAGCCTGTCCGCCCCGCTGCCGGTGCGATTCGACGTCGGCGAGTGCCGACGATTCAGATCCTCTCAAGCTCTCCACGTCGGCCCAGCGCCCACGGCGCGACTGACGATATGTTGCAGTCGATTCCGACTGAAACGTTGTTGGATGCGGTGTTCCGACACAGCAGTCGCTCTCAACGTTCCCAGTCGACCGGATCGTCTGCGAATAACGCCATTAGTTTAGATGACGACTCGGACGAAGGTCCGGTTGGACCAACGCGGAGGGGGCGGGGCAGGGGCAATCGCTGCTGATGGCCCTTAAGTTCAATATTCAGTGACATGAGATGGACGACCTCTGCTTGCTTTCTTTTTCAGTTGTATTAGCGAATATTACCAAATGTTTATGATATCCACCTCGAGGCCAGAATAGCCAGGCAAAAGCTCACCCGCGAACGGCTGGCCATCTGCAATGGAAGCTCTTGTTTCTCTTACTGCTATGTGTTGATGTCTGCATAGGGCAGGTATTGTTGATGGAGGAAGGATACCATTGGTGTCACAACACAATACAATACCCCCTAACTGTCCATGATGTAAATGCTGATTTTCTTTTCTTTTCTTTCTTTTTATTTGGTCGAGGAAATCCTCTGTTCCTCGTTTGATCATGGAGCCATTACCCTTTGTGCTTTCTTGCGGTCATATTCAGATGCATATATCATCAACCCTGCATATATTATCAATCCAGCTATGGAATCTATCTAATACCTAGAGTATTTATTCCGGGGGGAGGGTGGTGGTTACCACCTAGTTAATTAGTGATGCGATATCCAGTCCAGCAGCTCATACCACCGTCATGATACTGGCCATCCATATAAACACCGTACCAACCAATCCTCAAAAAGGAATGCAGGAGTAAAAAAGATACTAACAGTCGATAGAGAAACCACAGCCTACAGTAATACTATGCCACAACCTACATCACCACACGTAGCTAAGACACCCAGTTCACAGTTGAGTACATGAATTCGGAAGATGCAGAAGAGAAGTATATACACAGGCAGAGGACAGGCTGAAACAAAACACCAGGATGGGAAGAAAAGAAAAAAAAAAAAAAAAGAAAAGAAAAAAGGAACAAGAACGAAGAGTCGCGGACTGTGAAGGACAAATCCGTCCGATGCCAAAACTTTTGTTGTTTTCGCTCTTTCTATATCGTCAAGGCAATATGCAAAGAACCCTACCCACCGGACCCCGGGAATAAGATACAGTTGTATACAGGAGAGTAAGGTAGGTAGTAGGAATGGTAATAGAAGAGGAATGGATGGATGATGATGAATTACAGACGCCGCGTCACAAACCATTCGTTCGATCGTTCCTTGCCCCTCCCGACCAAGGAACGTAATTACGGTCGAGTAGGTAGTTGGGATAGCATCGGCACCTCGAACACGATGGCCCCGTTCCGGCCCTCTGCTGCTGGTCCTTGGTGATAGTTGTTTGCGAAACATGACCAGCGGCCTAGTCGGTGCTCCTTGCCCACCGCTGCCACGATACAAAGACCCCGAGGCTCGGGCTCCGACTCCGACGACTTGGACTTGGCCTTGGATCCCGACGAGGGGTCATTGGGTTTGGCAGTGTCGACACGTCGCTCGAATACGGCGATGTCGTTGATGATTCCCTTCACCAGGGGCTCGGGTTCCCCGGACTTGTGCATCTGGCTTGCGTCTACGGCCATGTGGTCCGGGCCGCCAGAGGGAGTGTCAAAGGCGAGGGTCTGGTTGAGCTGGGCGGAGGGGTCATCGGCGGACGGCCCACCGACGGGACCGAGTGCCTGGAGCGTTCTCTTGTCCTCTGATACCTTCCACGCGCGGATCCATCCATCCCAGCTACCGCTCAGGACGATATCAGTGCCCGGGACGGTGGCCAGGGCGGTGATCCAGCGCGGCGTCTGTCGGAGGTGACGGGAGTTGCTGGCCGCTGTCTCTGGGTCAGCCTCCGGGGAGAGCTCGTCCAGAGGGGGTATGGGATCGAGTCCGTGAGCAAGATGGATGGTGTGCAGCGGCTTCTTCTTGTGCATGCTCCAGAGGGAGATGGACCCGTTATCCGAGCCAGTGACGAAGTGGGCGGGGGGCAACGGGGCCACGCAGTCTGTGTTGTTTTCCTTGTATGCGTCCTTGGACGAACCTCCACGGAAAATCAATTGCGACTCTTCCAACACCTTCCACAACCTTGTCGTGCGATCACGCGCCCCGACACTGACGCACTGGTCCAGCGCCATCGCGCCCACAGAGACGACATGGTCCTGATGTCCGAATAGCGTCTCCAAGTAGGCATGACCGGCTGAACTCAGGGACCACGTCTTGATTGTCCGATCAAAAGATCCCGTGAATAGTTGCTCTCCGGAGCTCATTGTGGAGATATTCCGGGCGAACGCGAGCCCGCAGACTGCATCACGGTGCTGCGTGAAAGTCTTCGTGGGTGTCAGCGTCGCGGCATCCCAAATGATCAACTTCCCATCCTTCCCACCAGTGGCCACGAACTTGCCCGAAGGCGAGACCGCCACCGACAAGATACTCTTGGTGTGGCCGTGCTCTTCACTGCTCTCGGCCACCTTTTGCAGTCCACGCGTGAAGCGGACCTGCTTCGGCTTTCTCCGCTGGGGTCGGGGCGGGCGTTTTGACTTCGTATTCTGACCATTGGCTGTGGGCGTCTGGTTCGGCTTCGCCAGCTCCCATTTGATCAAGGTTCGGTCCTTGGAGACAGTGTAGACGTAGGGCGCGTGGACGGCAACAGACGTCGTCGTTTGAGTGTCGGCCCGGAAAAACGAGCTTGAGGCGTTCGAGAAAGCCAGATCCGAAGCGATCTGGCGGTAAACCCGTCCCTTGAACTCGTCCTATTGCTGGTCAGCGGTGACTGATCCCGTGTCAAGAAAATTCGAGGTCTGCGCGCAGCACATACCACATCCTCCTTCAGCCGTTCTGCAATCAAATCCCGATCAATCTCTGCCGCATCGAAGCCGTAATCATCCACCTCCTCTCGTACATTGTCCAGGTATCTCTCTGCCAACTTCAACCTCCGGTCCGCGGCCGTTTCTCCCTCGTCCGATTCCGCGTCGCTTTCCTCCTCCGAGACCCCGGACGCTATGCTCTCATCCTCGTCTATATCGCTGCCCGAGATCGACTCTTCGCGCTCTCTCGACTTCCTGCTCCCTTTCCCCCCGGTATCTTTATTGGCATCCACTCCTCGCTTTTTGGAGGCGGGGGCTCCAATGCGATCCTCCCTCTTCCGCTTCCGCTGGGATGCGGGCAAAGTGAAAAAAGACGACATCTCCCGGTCGAGACGATTGACACCCAGTCGACGATCAATTGGAGCGATCCAGTATGAAAAACGGGGTCACCGATGAAGATCTCGAGGGACTTGGAGGGCGGACAATGATCATGCAGGCCCGCAACAATCTTCTGGTCGATACTTTTTTTCTGCCGGGTGGACCGTGCAGGCGGACAGAAAAGAGAACGGACTAACCGGATACGGTTAGTGACCGGCTCATCTGTAGCTGACTCAGCACCGGGCAGCTCTCCGCCTCAGGCAGCTAAGCTCTTCCGACCAGGCAGTCAAAGCTCCGCGCGTGCTCGTCATCTTCGAGCTCCTCACCTTCCTGTCGCTGTCAATCCACCCACTTCCCCCTTTCACTCATCATCCTTTGCTCTATTACTCATTTCCCCTGATTTATACGGATCTATCCTTCTTTACCACTGCAGATATGTGAGTGTCTGGGAGACCCTTGACGGTCGATGGAACCCGCTAACGGACTACCTGCAGGGAGGTCCTTCTCGGCATCACTGGCAAGGACTTTGTCATTCTGGCAGCTTCCAAGGCTGCCATGAGGGGGCCGACGATCCTGAAAGCGACCGATGATAAGACACGACAGCTGAACAAGAGCACGCTGATGGCGTACTCGGGAGAGGCGGGAGACACAGGTCCGTAGACGGACTGTCAAGACATCACGACAGTGTGACTAACAAGGGTCTGGAACAGTGCAATTTGCGGATTACATCCAAGCGAACATCCAACTATACACGATGCGAAACGATACCGAACTGGGTCCGGTTGCGGTGTCCAACTTTGTGCGAGGTGAGCTGGCGCGGAGCTTGCGATCTCGGAGTCCCTACACGGTGAACCTGTTGCTCGGCGGGGTGGACCCCATTACGCAGGAGCCTCATCTGTACTGGGTCGACTATCTGGCGTCGCTGGCTCCGGTACCATATGCCGCTCACGGTTATGCCCAGTAAGCTTGCTCCCAACAAGATCACACCCGGCGCCGGACGATGCTAAACCGGCATTCTAGATACTACTGTTTATCGACCCTCGACAAACATCATCACCCCGACATCAACCTCGAGCAAGGCATGAAACTCCTCGAGATGTGCACGGATGAATTGAAGCGCAGACTTCCCATTGACTACAAGGGGGTATGATATTCCTGGCGCTCTTCTCCCTGCACCGTACGATAGACTAACGGCTCCCCTCCTAGGTTCTGGTGAAAGTGGTGACCAAGGACGGTGTGCAGGAATTAGATTTTGATAACGATCGAATTGTCAAGAGCGCTTAATGAGGGGTTGTATCATACCACTGTTTGTCTTTCTTTTCGGTTTTAACGGGACTTGGTTTTCAGACGATCGGTTGCATGCTAGTTCTTTCCCCGCGATGATGATCGGCAAGTAGTGTCCCGTCATGATTCATTGAATCCCAGAGATTCAATAGGGATGATTCTTCCCAGGCCCCCATTCAGTGGTGTGTCACTCTTGTAGTAGCAGTAGTAGTAGTCATTGCCGTAGATGGAGACGAGTCACGTAGACTAAATGAGGCGATGACGCTGTCTGCGGCTCGTGTTTGACGGGTTTGCATCCCTCCGCCTTTCCCATCGCGACTTTCACCTTCTCAGACTCGCCGCATCCGCGATCACTGCGCTCTCTGCGACCATCCCCTCCCAGTCATGATGTCGAAAAGACCAGCAGATGCGTCACTCGAAGGAGACGCTCCGGTAGGCTCTCCCGCTTCGAAAAAACCCCGGGTGGAGGACGATGTCTCCGAAGGCGACGATGCGCGCCGTGAAGCTCTCCCGTTACGCCGGGCCAGCGCCCACCAGTGGGAGCAAGATGAGCGGAATGGAAATGATATACTGGCAGCGGCAGACCAAGAGGCAGAGGAACTGGAGGAAGCGGCCCGGGATGACGAGGCAGGGTCATCGGATGAGGAGGACGACCGACCAGCGATCGCCGCGCCGAAACGCCAGAGCGCACCCGTCGAAGGCTACGGGGACCTGTACCTCGATACGATCAATCGCGGCGTGCTCGACTTTGACTTCGAGAAACTGTGTTCCGTCAGTCTCTCCAACATCAACGTGTACGCGTGTCTTGTCTGCGGGAAATACTTTCAAGGCAGAGGTCCCAAGTCGCACGCCTACTTCCACGCCCTGGACATTGGGCACCATGTCTTCATCAACATGGGATCCAAGAAAGTTTTCGTTCTTCCAGAGGGGTATGAGGTCAAGAATAAGAGTTTGGATGATATTAAATACGTTGTCGACCCGCACTACGGTAAGGAATATGTCTCGAAGCTGGACAAAGAGGCCCACGACTCGTTCGATCTCGCAGGCAATCGCTACAGACCAGGTACGGATCCCTCTCTCTTTTCTTCCTCATAATAGCTGGAATTGACCTGTTTGCTCTCCAGGATTCGTGGGTATGAACAATATCAAAGCCAACGATTACCTCAACGTAGTGGTCCAGCTGCTGGCCCACGTCCTGCCCATTCGCAACTACTTCCTCTTACATGAATTTCCCGCTCTCGGGACACCACAGCTGGCGCTCCGCTTCAGTACGCTGGTGCGGAAGCTATGGAATCCCAAGGCATTCCGGTCTCACGTCTCACCGCACGAGTTGCTGCAAGAGATCGCTCTCAGGTCTTCGAAGCGCTTTACGCTCACTCAGCAGTCGGATCCCGTCGAGTTCATGTCCTGGTTCCTGAATAACCTGCATCTTTCCCTCGGGGGCTCCAAGAAACCGTCCAAAACACCTACTAGTGTGGTCCAGGCTGCTTTTCAAGGACACCTCCGCATCGAAAGCCAGGCAATCACCGCCCATTCAGATACCCAAAATGCCCGTCTGGTCTTCACCGAGTCCGGCGACATCAAGAGCCAGACGACCCCCTTTCTGATCCTCACGCTGGACCTGCCCCCAACGCCCCTCTTCCAATCCTCCAACCGAGAATCCATCATCCCCCAGGTCCCCCTGACAACCCTCCTGAACAAGTACAACGGCATCAGCGCCTCCGAGAAACTCTCCCACCGAGTGCGTCACCGCCTCCTGCACCCTCTGCCCCCCTACCTCCTCTTCCACATCAAGCGCTTCAGCAAGAACCGCTTCGTCTCCGAACGTAACCCCACCATCGTCACCTTCCCCTCCCCCAACAACCTGGACATGTCTCCCTACGTGGAGCCGAACCCGGACGTCTGGCCCCCCGGCGAACCGATCATGTACGACCTGGTCGCCAACATCATCCTCGACCCCGCAGTCGCCGCCCCAGGCGCCACCGAAGACTCAGCCGGCAAGGGCGTCAACGCCGCCTCGGGCGCCTCGTCGACAGGCGCAGGCGCAGGTAACGAGAAAGTCTCGTGGCTCGTCCAGCTCCACGACAAGGCCATATCCGCGGAGAATGCACGCCAACAGGGCGAGGGCGGCGGCGACCAGCGCGGTGCAGAGTGGCTCGAGATCCAGGACCTGTTCGTGAAGCGCGCCGAGAGCGAAACTTTATTCACCCGTGAGGGATACCTGATGGTCTGGGAGCGCCGGAGGGTCCCCGGGATGTCGAATCGACCCGGGAAGAACGTCGCGAAGTGAGAGTGATTTGAGTTAGTGGATGTGGTGGTGAGGATTACAGGATATTCTTGGACAATATTGTCATCTACGCTGTGTAATTTCGATGTAGCGTGGGATTTTGTATAATTAGAGTTATTACGATGACGATTCGATTGATCCTTTGATTTCTGTTTCTTTTTCGCCCTTTCCTTCTCCCTTTCCTTTCTTTGGGGTGGTGCTTCTTGATTAAGTGTATTCATACAAGAAGAGTAAATCGGCTAGGGACGATTCTCCTCGCGCTACTTTCCTTGTTGTGGACCAGGTCTTCATATTGGGAATTATATTATGGGGCAGAAATTTTATGTAAACACCAGTGTACATGACCGCCCAATTTAAGTGACTACTATCAGTGTGTGAGTATCTGCTCACAAAGTTCCCCATCCGCAGAACTTCCTTCCAATCTTGATGGCCGTACCGGAGATGATTCCCCAGACACTGGCATTTACAGCTGCTTGGATGCCAATCATGAGGGTCATCTTGCCTAGGTATGTCAGCTTGTCGGTCCGAGGACCACCGCCACCCCAGACGCCCAGACCGCGGACATTCGCGAGGTGAGTAGCTGGCGCACCGGTGGAGGACAGGTAGGACGATGCCAGAGAGCGAAGGTATAAGGATTCAAGGGGGAGAAAGAGGACAGTGGTGATCATGGATGCAAGGTGGGAGGCGAGAGAGTCGACAGGGTGAGAGGAGAGAATGGTCACCCGGTGGGCTGCTGCAGCTGAGCCGGTTGTTGTCGTCGGCGCTTCTCTGACGGCTGTATCCGATATGCCCTGCATGAGTTCCGAGTCGAAATCAGTTTCGAGCGTTGGCACGATGTCAGGAGGAGGCTCCTGCGTATCATCCTGGATGGGCTCTTCAACGCTGTCTGGTAGTATGTTGGAAGCGTCCAAGACAGGCTCCTCGAGAGGGGCATCTCGAGTCGGGGGCTCTGCGCCTGCTATTTGCGGTTGATCTTCGACCTCGACTGCAGGCGTAGGCGCGATGTCTCCTGCAGCGGGAGATACTCCGGGAGTCAGGTTTGAAAGCCCATCGCTGTCTAGGGTGTCAGAGTTGACGATGGTGCTGAGGTTTTGCCCTTGGTTCGACAGCAGAGTATCTAGGAACTCGGCGATTGACCGCCGGTCCGCGGGTTCCCCTTCGGATGTGAGTTGTTCGATCTGATTACCAGTTCTGGGGTTCAGTTGCCCGTGGTTCTGCAGGTTACGGCTTCCGAGCAACTCTAATTGCATGGTGATCACATCGGAATTCTGGTGGATGAGCGACGCTCGAACGCGGGGCGAAGTCGGAGACGACGTTTCCGGAGAGGAGGGTCGGGAGAACAGGGTGTTCGAGCGCGAATGGCGCCGAGTGTCGGTGTTATTACCCTCTCCCAGTCTTGTTTCTGACACGTTTGCCGAAGTGGAAGATGGGCCCGCCGTAGGGGCTGCGGCTGTCGTCCGATCCAGAGGAGGCATACCGGTGAGATCCTCGGTGCTCATCTCCGCCGGGGAATGAGAGATCCTATCGTCTTCATTCGGAAGAACGCGGTTCCCCCCGAAGTCGACACCTGAATCTGGCGAGTGAATAGGGGCTGGGGTCTGCGGCGAACCAGTGTGTATGGCAGTAGGTTCCGGGCGTTGACGCAATGGAGGCGCCGACTCCTCCGCCCGATGTACGGTAGCCTGGAGCTCGTTCCGCAATTGTTCGATATTCGGCGGCAAAGACTCCGACAGCTGTCTATGGCGGGCGTCTGCTGCCTGTTCCAGCGCACGGATAGTTCGTTGGGACCTGAAGCCCACCCACGACAGCGCCCAATCTTTCAGGAAGCTAACCTCATACAAGACATCTTCCAAGAGCGTGAGTGAGTTGCGGCGGTTTTCTTCTTCGGATCGGCGTCCAAGCGTGGGCACCATCCAATCAATAAGGTCATTGTCGAAGGCCACCTTGATGGAAAGCTCGTCCGCCAGAGTCGGCTTAGGCAGTCGGCGACGGATCAGACGATAGAGTCGTATCTCTATGACCGGACGTAGGTACACATAGACATACACCAGAAAGGACGGGGTCCTGACGAGATGCAGGGCAAAGCTGGCCAGCGATGTCGGCGAGATGTCGGCTGGCAAAGAGGGAAATTGCACGGGGGAGAATTCTCCAAATGGGATAAGAAAATGGAGACCTGGCAGTGCGTATGGGTGGACTAGGTGGAGAGACTGCAGAAGAGAGTACATGTATGTCTGGATGGCCATTACAAGGAGCGTGCCTCGGGTCCTAAAACACGGTGTAAGTACACGGATCACTTGGAAGACGTCAGGGTCCATACGCAGAATGTAGGAAGGTGAAAGACGACCGCACCAACTTCGACCATATATCATCCCCAGGGAAGCGATTTTGCAGGGACGAAATCAAGCGCTCGAGCGGATGGTGTCGGCAGATGGACAAGCACGTGGAGATTGCCCAGGACGGAATGCCTGCGAAGTAAAAGCCCACAACGCCTACGGACGCTCGCTCGCATCGGAGGATGTTCATGAGGGGCTCATGCGTATAACTCCGAAAGGTCTACATCAGCGATGCGATTAGCCCTTGAGGTTTGTTGCCTATGTTCGAGGCCGCAAGCTCACCTGTATGCGGCCGGCGAGTGACGAGGTCCACCACGAGCCCAGAAAGACTGATACTTGGTCCAACGTCGCCATGACCAAACCATAATCGTTCTCCGCAGCTATCATGTCCACCTTCTGCTGTTCACTGGGGCCACTGGCCTTTGCGTCCTCGCTGACAACAATGCCCATCGTTGAAAGAATGTCATTTTTGGCTCTCCGAAGCTCCCGTCCGAAGGACTTGGACTCTGGATTGACCGGATGACCCCGGTCATCGTAATGCTGAACATAGTCATCCGCGTGGATCCCCGATTCCGTTCGGTACGTCGTCCTCGCTGTCGACCCTTCGGGGCGCTCGGGGGCTTCATAGGGCGATCGGCCCTTGAGATCGATTAGCTCATGGACCCAGTTTCGGTCATTGGTAACGGAAGCAAGATAAACACGAGACCCAGTACACGGGGATCGCAATCCAATATTCGCACAGTACGATCGAACGGAGTAAACGTCCAAACGACCGACACGCGGGCAGACCGAGTATAGATGGGAGAGTGGGGATTTCGGAGTGGAGGGTTGAAGCCTACCAAAGCCAGCCTGTTCAGATACGCCTGTCGCCCCATGGCGCGGCTCCACTCAAGGATTGACACTCAAAGACCGTTACGGCATGATTTAGCGTCTGTATGGAGTAGTCCAGAGCAACTCGTAGAGATGATGGCGATCAATGACATGGGGAGATCGATCGATATGGCAGAATGACGGAAAGCCGCCTCACGTGGGCGGTTGTCGCGTCAGATGCGGCTCGATGCACGGGACCCGCGGGGATCGGCGGGAACAAACAGGACAAACGGGACAAACACCGTCCCGTCGAAAAAAAAGATCGAAATACTTCAACTCCGACGAACGTTTTCTCAGACGACACTCGACCAGCTCCCGCCCACTGCTTATTCCCTGCTCTTTTTTGGGTGTGTGTGATGGCGCAGTAGTTGTTGATCCCTTGACAACGCTGGAACTTTGTGCGAATCATGTCGAAAGCCGTGGTGAAGACGACCTTTGAGGCGTCGCGGACTCTCCGTCCCATCTACACCGGAGGAAGTACGGCGCTGGATGCGAGTGGTCGCATTCTGGTCACCTGCGTGGGAGAGGATGCGCTGATTGTGGATTTGGAGACGGGCGATCAGCTTGCCAGTCTGGAAGGGGTGAGAATTGGTCCTGGTTGTGTCGAAATTCGTTGTCGCTGACCGGTTTTCTTAGGATGGCGAGATAATCACCAGCTTGGCAAGTGAGTAAGGATGGTTCCAGGAACAGTGGTGCTGGATCTGACAAATTCATAGTTACACCGTCGGCGTCGCACGTGGTGGTCTGTTCGCGATCAATGTCCATGCAAATCTACTCCCTGACACCGTTCGACGACGTTTCCCGAACCATTGATACGAAACTGGTGCGAAGCCTGAAGCCGCACGTGGCACCCGTGGTGACCACCGCGATCGATCCGACCAGCACGCTTCTGGCCACCGGTGCGGCAGACGGCTCGATCAAGATCTGGGATATCCGGGGCGGCTACGTCACACATACTTTCCATGGACACCGCGGTGTCATTTCGGCCCTGTGCTTTTTCCAGGTGCATATCCAAGACGGCGATGCGGCAACGTCGTCGAAGAAGAAGAAATCGAAGAAGAACGACGACGATGAGGAGATGGAGGATCTCGCCACCTCGGGAACCACAATTGGAGGGTTTCGGCTGGCATCGGGGAGTGAGGAAGGTAAAGTGCGTGTGTGGGATCTGAACAAGAGGAAACCGATCGCGTCCCTGGACTCTCACGTCTCGGTGGTCCGGAGTCTGTCGTACTCGCCGTCAGAGAATGCGCTGATCTCTGCCGGCAGAGATAAGACCGTCATTGTGTGGGATGTCCGGACATTCAAGACCCGCCGGGTGATTCCGGTCCTTGAGAGCGTGGAGGCAGCGGCTTTTGTGGGTGACAGTGGACTGTGTGTTGTCGGTGGTGAAAATGGCAAGCTGCGCGTCTGGGACTGTAACCGTGGAGGCGAGGTCACCGAGGACCAAGAGCCGGCCCCGGAATATGAGGCTGTGATGGCCATCCAGTATACTCCCGGTCTGGACTTCGCGATGACTGTGCACGCCGACCAATCCATCCGGCTCCACTCCCTCGATTCCCTCTCCGGTTACAAGCCTGGGCTGCGTTTGGACCCCTTGCCGGTCATCAGACGTATCTCGGGCAACGACGACGATATCATCGACCTGGCCTACGTCGGGCCGGATCGGTCAATGCTGGCCCTGGCGAGCAACACGGAGGCAATCCGGGTGGTGTCAGTGGGGCCGTCCAAAGACCGGCCGTCCCAGGGACAACAGGATTATTTCGGCGCCGACGTAACCTATCTAGAGGGCCACGACGACATCATCATCTGTATTGACGTGGACTGGTCTGGCCACTGGCTGGCCACCGGCGCAAAGGACAACACCGCCCGTCTCTGGCGGCTGGACCCGAAGTCGTCGTCCTATACGTGCTTCGCAGTGTTGACGGGCCACGCAGAGACTCTGGGCGCCATCAGCTTCCCCCGCGACCCCCCGCCAGCGGACACGCCCGCCCGTAACGATCCGGTCAACCATCCCCCAGCATTCCTGATCACCGGTTCCCAAGACCGGACCATCAAGCGCTGGGACCTGGGCAAGCTCGCCCCACTTGCTTCGTCGCAACCGCATACCCCCAAGGCCATCTTCACGCGCAAGGCCCACGAGAAAGACATCAACGCTCTGGACGTCAGCCCGAGAAACACCCTGTTCGCCAGCGCCTCCCAGGACCGGACGGTGAAGATCTGGTCGGCCGAGGACGGCACCACCGTCGGTGTGCTCCGCGGACACAAGAGAGGCGTCTGGTCCGCGCGTTTCTCCCCGCGCGGCACCCCATCCATCAGCAACGACACCCGCACCAGCACCAGCCGAGGCATGATCGTCACCGGCTCGGGCGACAAGACCATCAAAGTCTGGAGTCTCTCCGACTACAGCTGTCTTCTGACGTTCGAGGGCCACACGAACAGCGTCCTCAAGGTGCTTTGGCTGCCTCCTCCGGACCTGTCCGGCACCGGCGACGACGACGAGGACGCCCACGCCGCTTCTGCCCACGCCGCATCCCAAGCCCGTCCCCTGGTAGCATCCGCCGCGGCCGACGGCCTAGTGAAGATCTGGTCGCCCTACACCGGCGAGCTCGAGACCACGCTCGACAACCACACCGACCGAGTCTGGGCGCTCGCCAGCCCCACCCCGTCGGGCAAACGCGACGACGCAGCCCCCTCCTCCCAGTCAGCCTCCAAGACCTCCTGCCCGTACGCCCTCGCCTCCGGCTCCGCCGACTCCACCGTCACCTTCTGGACAGACACCACGTCCGCGACCTACACCGCAACGGTCAGCGCCAACACCGCCCGCATCGAGCAAGACCAACAACTAGAGAACTACATCCGAGCCGGCGCCTACCGCGAAGCCATCACCCTCGCACTGCAGCTCAACCACCCGGGGCGCCTCCTCTCTCTCTTCCAAGCAGCCGTCGACGCAGCCGACGACCCGCACGCCACCGACGCACAGAAGAGCGAGCGCGCCAACAGCCTCACCGGCGACCCGTCCATCGACCAGGTTCTCCAATCGCTCGACCCCGAAAACCTCCGCACCCTCCTCCTCCGCCTGCGCGACTGGAACACCAACGCCCGCACCGCCCCCGTCTCCCAGCGCATCCTGTTCGCCCTCTTCCGCTCCTACCCTGCCTCCACCTTCGTCGAGCTCGCCACCTCCAGCATGGCTCGCAGCTCGACCGACCGTCGCACCGCGGCCGGCATGAAGGATATCCTCATTGCGTTGGCGTCCTACACGGAGCGCCACTACCGCCGGATTGAGGAGCTCGCTGACGAGAGCTACCTCGTTGAGTGGGTGCTCGGTGAAATGAGTGGTGGAGTTGGCCTGGACGGGTTGAACGGTGCTGTCAGTCAGGACGGCGACGACGACACGGTGCCGGAGCACGATCAAGATGTCCTCATGTTGGGTGCGTAGACATGCACACAACAAAAACAAGAAAAAGCAAAAAGAAAGAAAAGAAATCAAAAGAAATCAAACCAAAGGGAAAAAACACCAAAAGAATAAACGAGAACATGTATAGATAGATCCAACGGGGTTACAATGTGTTGATGTTGTTGGTCTTGTCCTTTCTCTTTCTTGTGATATCACTTGGCGCTATTGATGGGAGTATTTCGTTGCTGTTCTGTTTATTTGCATTTGCATCGTATTAGTATTTATTTCCTTATTTTACTTGATTTTTCTTTATCCATTCTCGGGGTGGATGTGTGGTTGGAATTATTAGCCTGTATATAGAAAAGTCTGCTTTATTTACTCTGATAGCTACCTGCTAGCTAGCTAGCCCTATAAGCTTAAATACTACTACTACTATATTAAAGCCTAGAATCCAGCTATCTCAAGCTAAATATCCTATACAAGAATCATCACTTCATGATTATCCACTCTATAAGTAATATAAATAATAATATCCCCCGATCTTGGAATTATCAAGAGAATCCAAGCCCAATCACGGTATGGTATCAAACTAAACCCTAAGGATACATACATCCACCCCCATAACCACAGTAAGGTACCTAAATAATGAATCACCGATCATCGTACCTCCGTCGCCGGTAGGAGTCACGATCACGGTCGCTGCCACGGTCGCGATCCCGATCCCGATCTCGTCCGTGCCGGCTCGACTCTTTCGACGACGAGTGGCGCGAGCTGTACCGGTCGTCGTCTCGGTGTCGGTGGCTCCTATCTCTGTCTCTGTCGCTGTCGCGGTCTCGCTCTCGATCGCGACGACGGTCACGATCACTATCCCGCTCGCGGTAGTATCGATCGTCGTCGTCATCGTCGTACTTTCGTCGTCGGGAGTGTCGATCGCTAGACGAGCGACTCCGGTCTCGCCGGGAGGATTTCCTCTCTGAACGATCCTCGTAGTAGTCGTCGTCTCGGCGTCGTCGGGCGTCGCGGTCTCGATCGCGCCCGCTCTTTTCGAGGTTCCGATCCCGTCGTTCCCTCCATTCGTCGTCGTCGGTTTTCTTCGTCTTCTGCAAAGCGGCGAGCTCTTCCTCCGTGACGAACTCGCCTGTTTTCGTATTCCGCATCATGACAGGCATGTAGACACCCTCGGTGTTGGGCTCGCCCTCTTTCCCGGCCTTCCTCGACCCCTTGCGCATAGCTGCCCTTCCCCACGCGCCCAGCTCTGCTTCCGCCCCCTTCCCCCCAGACGCATCCTTAGCACCGATACCCAGGAACCCAGGCCGTCGCTCGGGGACCCGCGGGGCTCCCACCGCCTTGGCATTGTTGCCGTACTGGCCGCGCCCAACCGCCTGGCCTTCTTTCCAGCCCATCCCGCGCAGCAACGCAGCGCCGAAATCCTCAACGGGGATCGCATTGTACTGGTCCAGCGACGCCGGGTCCGGTCGCGCAGCAATATCCGCCCGGAACGACGTCGTCTCGTCGTATCGCGCCTCGCCACCACCACCAGCAGTAGTAGACTCGATCACCAGATCCGACCGACGGCCGTCCCCCGCGTCGCCTTGACTCTCGCGAATCAGCGCCTGCAGCGCGACCTCATCCTGCGTGAGCGGCTTCCTCGCCGCTTCCGCTGCTTCCCCATCAGCGGGACCCTCCGCGTCCGGCATCACACGGTCCCCATCCCCAGGCTCATCCGTTGCCGCCGCCTTCGGCTGCGCAAGACTAAGACCATACGACATACTCGGTCCCTCCGTCTCGACATCCCCACCAGCATTCACAAGCCCCTTTCTCTGCGCCTCCTGCAACGCCTGGACCTCCCTCGGAAGCAGATTCTTCTTGCCCTTCGGCCGCGCAAGGTTCACGCCTGGTCGATCGTGCCAGTTATTCTTGCTAGTCACGGGGATGACGAGCGGCTGTTTCTCATGCGACTTGTCGGCGGCGATCGCCGTGCCTGTCAGAGTGTCAAACCCCGTGACTTCCTGGTGAGCCGGAGCTGCCGCGTCGTCATCATTATCATCGTCGGAGTCGCCGCCGTGGAGGCCGTGATGCGGGCGGCGGGCGAGTGTCCGTTCGGGCGCTCGGGACGTCGTGCCTTTGCCGCTGCTGCTCTGGAAGCTAAAGCCTGTTTTCTTGGATGCGCCGTTTGATGTAGGGGTGCCGTTGCCTTTGCCTCCGAGGGACATGGAGATCGGCTTAGCTGAGGAGCTTGATGCGCCGTCGCGCGGCTGCTGCTGCTGCTGGGAGGATGACATCGTCTGGGCCGTTTTCAATGTCTAGTCCGCGGGAAGAGAGATATCACACAAGGTGCTGGAAACTTCCTCGGTCCATTTATGGGAAGCTAAAGATCAAAACATCCATCGTCGGCGAAGCAGTCACGCAGTTCGCTGGAGAGGACGTGCTTGGATGGAGCATCAGTTGATGATCAAATTGCTCGATGGCGGTCCAGGGCGGTGTGGATTGGCGGGGAGAATTTCACCGCCTGGTGCTGATTAAGCATATACCGCCTGAGGCATTCAATGTATGTCGATATGTATGTCGATTCCTACCATATACGCGATCCAAGTCAGTGGACAGAAGTTGTTCATAGGTGGTTCATTATTAATGTATTTTTTTTCCCTTTCTCTCTCAGTAGAGAGAGAATAAATAGTAAAAAGAAATAAAGAAAGGAAAAGAAAAAAAAAAAGACAGAAAAGTAAACTAATCGTACAATCATAGTCATTGATCGCTCTTGGAACTCATCCATTCCAACCCGCCTGCCAAAAGTACTTCCCTGTACCTTTTTTGTTAAATGCGTCCTATCAATACATGGGGTACAATAAAAATAAAGAAATGCGTAAAAGTTAAAGAAAAAGTATGAAAAAATCAACCCCAAAGCAGAGCACTGCTATCATGTTCATGCAGCCAGCGCATCTCGGGTAAATCCGTCCCATGCCATTACAGCACGTTAAAGAAAAGGTAAAAAAGAAAAGGAGAAACGGGGAAAAGAGAAGGGGGTCAAGGGGGGATGTGACTAACATCGTAAGGTACGGCCGTCACAGGTGGGGGTGGTGGAGGAAGGGTGGGGGGGAGAGAGCAACAGGTAGAAGGGGTATGTAAAAAGGGTAAGGTGTAGGGTAGGTAGTGTAAAGTCAAAGAGGAAAAGGGGAGGGAAACGAATATGTACAGAAGGAGAATAACCGGTGAATGAAGTCGGGAGCAGACAACACGAGGCTGACAACTTGCAACGCTCAGCTCCCCGCAGTCTGAGCCTTGGGCGGGTTGGGGCTCTTGCTTGACCCCGGCATCTGCCCAGCTTGAGCACTCCCACTGCGTTGGGTTTGTGGCGTCGCACTCCGGCTCGGTTGAGGGACGGCGCCGTTCATGGCCGGAGAACTCGTCACCCCCGCGCGATTCTGCGGCGCCGTCTGGGGCACGCGCATCATCGGGGAGAATCCTTGCGCGGCAGGCACTTGCATCCCCGGGCCACCGTTCATACCGGGCGGAGGCGATTGGAAGTTCCCATCGTGCGGGATCTGATAGTTGGCCTGAACCCCGCCCAGGTTGCCCGCGGCGGCAGACATGGCCACTTGCGACATGCGTTGCTGTTGGTATTGGTGCAACCGGTCGGTCGCCAGCTTGGTCACTTGTTCCGGAGGCATGTTGGGGTTGTTGCGCTGGATCTGGTTTTGGATGTTGCTGATCTGCGGCACCACCCCGTTCGACAACAGGTTCGGCTGGCCCATACGAGGCGAAGGCGTCGACACGCTTTGCGGCGTCGAGTGGTGGAATGATGGGCTCTGCATCCCCCCACTCGCCTGCAGAGCCGCCATCATGGCAGGCGTGTTGGGGCTGTTGCTCACATTCGTCATGTTCAAGTTCGGCGAATGCGATCCCTGGGGGACAAATTGCTGCTGATTGTGGAACGGGGGCTGGGCCGGCTGGGACTGGGTCTGCGACTGCTGGTGTTGTTGATGATGCTGATGCGGCTGGGGCTGCGGCTGTTGTTGCGGGTGTGGTTGGTGATGCTGGTGTTGCTGCTGCTGTTGCCGAGATTGCAACATCCGTTGTTGCTCTTGCAGACGGTTGGCTTCCCGGATGATCCGGGCGTTGTCGGGAGACGTCTGCATGGGCATTCCCGGAGGCCGGGCCCCGGCGTTCTGCTGCATCCCGGAATGGGGCATCATCTTCATCGACATCTGCGCGGCTCCCATGGCCCCACTGGACGGCCCATTTCCAGGCATTCCTTGCAGTTGAGGGCGGCTCTGATTCACGCCAACGCCGGGCGGCATCCCATTGGGCAATCCGTTGGGCATCCCATTCGGGGTGGTACCGGGAAGACCAGGGGTTCCCGAGGAGTGAGGCATCCCGTTCGGCATTCGTCCAGGTGCCGCATTCATCATCGCCTGCTGCTGGTTGGGCAGCTGACCGGCACGCGCGGCAAGAGTGGCCTAGAGACGGTCAGCCCGCTGTGCCGAGGAACCACGCGGGAAGGGATGGGGGAAAAGGGGGAGGCGCTTACCCGTTGCTGCGCGATCATCTGCTGCCGGTACTGCTCTTGCCGCTCCTGCATCTTCAGTTCCCGTTCGTATTTCATGCGGCTGAATTCGGCGGGGGTGGAGATAGGCGGTTTGGGCTGGTTGGTCTCGTTGACCTTTCTCAGGGACGCCAGATGGGAAGCTAACGGGAGAATCATGATTAATACACCGGCGTCCCATGGATCAGCGGACGTAAGGGGTTCGTCTTCTTACCGTGCTGTTGTTTCTGGAGCATGGTCTCCCGCTTTTTGGCCAGTTTCCGCATGGCATCAAGCAACGCCAGATGCTTGGAGGCCCTCTTGCGATCCACGCGGACCGGTTGCGTCGTGCGCCGGCGGACCGGTGGGAGAGACTGGGCGTTGTTGGCGCCTTGCTGCGCTTGCGGCTGCGGCGTTTGCTGCTGCCCTTGCTGTTGCTGCTGTTGCTGTTGCTGTTGCTGCTGCTGCTGCTGCTGCTGCTGCTGCTGTTGGGCCAGCACGGTGCGTTGGGCCGTCTCGAGTCGCTGGTGATACGCCCGGAAATATTGAGTCTTCGACATGTCGGCAGGGAGCCCTTCGAGGCTGATCCAGCGTTCGAAGCATTCCCACGGGGTCCGCCGCTCCGCGCCCGACGTGAACTGGGAGGCGGGGGAGAGGCAACTGGAGATCAGCGACCAATTGTAGGAATACTCCTTGACGAGACGCCGGAGCTCGTCATCCTCACTGTACGTCCACTGGGATGACTGCCGCGACTCGAAGAAGCCCACCGAGGGCATCGGGTATTCGGTGGGGGGTCGGAAGGAGTGTCCCGGGTGGATCCGGTCGCGGATGGGCTTGTTCTCGGGTTGGAACAGGGCCACGTTGGTCTGCTCCGCCGGCAAGTCGAGCAACCGGTGCGTCGGCCCATTCTGATAGGAAGAATAGTCGTACCGGCTGCGCTTCCGCGGTGGTTCGTCGTCGTGGAACGTGATCTTGCCGGCCGCGTATTTGGACACGGGAAGAATCTCGGTCTTCCAGACCGCATCTGGCGGCTGCTTGAAGGTCGGGAGGTTGGTCTCCGGGGCAATCTGGACGGGCTCGTAGATGGGCAACTCGTCCAGGAGCTTCTGCGCGGCCGGGGTCATGTCGAGGGAGAAGGTGAATTCGTCGGAGCCGAGGGAGAAGATCGCGGCGGGGGCCACGGTGTCCCGCAGGTCGGGGCGGAGCTCCTCATTGTACCCGTCGCTGACCGAGTCCTCCTCGGTGGACGGCACCAGATCGGGCGTCGGATGGGAGATGCCCGGCATCGTCTCGTCGCCGGTTTCTTCCGGGGGCGACATCATGTTCGCATGGGGTTCGGTCTTCTTCCGCGCCGGCGCCGCGGGGGACGGCGTGCGGACGGGCACGCGCAGCAGGGCCCGGTGCTCCGGGTCGCTGTGCACATACTCGGCGCACCATTCCGCGCAGCTCTTGGCGGCGGCGATCTTCCACTTGCGCTCCTCCCGGAAATCGGTGCGCATCCACTTCATGTGGTCCAGCAGGGCGTCCCAGTGCGTGGCCTGGCGGGGGGGCTCCAGCGACCGCTTCAACTGGCGCAAGGGCCACCGGTTGGCATTCTGGAGCGAGTAGATGCGCCGCAGCGTGCGGCAGTCCATCTGCTCCTGGTATTCCAGCAGGTGGTTGGCCGTGGTCAGGGTCTTGTGGGCCGACGCCAGCAGCGTGCTCAGGTGGGTCCCGCGCGGCGGGGAACACGCTTTGTTCTGGAACAAGGTGAACAGATAGTCGTGCTCCTCGTTCAGGCGCGCGACATCACCAGCCTGCTGGTGCACCAGTTCCACCGAGTCGCCCTTGTCGGGCGGCGGCTGCTTGGGGAAGACGACGGCCGAGAGCTTGCTGCGGTCCTTCTCGCGCGCCTTCCGGTCCTTGAACCGCATCTTGGCCGGCGTGTCGGGCGCCGAGGCGGACGGCGACGGCGACATCACCGCCGGCCTGTCCGCCGTGGGGCTCTTGTCGCCGTGCGGGGAGGTCTGCCGGGGGGCTTCCCCGAGGATCTCCGAGACGGACTTGTGCCGGATCGCGCCCGACGACACGCGGGTCGTCATCCGCTCCGTGGGGGTCGACCCAGGCGGGGTGGCCTTCTTCTGCGCGGGGATTTCCGGGGCTGGCGCCGGGGGCTGCTCCGTCTTGACTGTCGATGGGGCCGGCTCCCGCGCATCCGGGGCCAGGGGTCCCTTGGATTCTTCGGGAGCCGGCACCACGCCGTCGGACTTCTTGGGCGCGTGGGGCGGGACCGCATCGGCGGTGGTAGTCGATGCCGCCGGGGGACTGGTAACCGGTCGGCCGACGTTCTCGTGGATGACTTCGTTCGTGGTGGGGCCGCTGCCCGCCGCGTCCCCGATGGTCTTGCTGGCGGCCAGGGTGCGATGCTGCAGGGACTGCGCGGCCTCCAGCCGCAGTTGCTCATCCGGCGTCGAAGGGACCAAACCGGGCGGGACCTGGACCGGTTCCTCGGGCTTGGGGGTCGGAGCCACCTTCCTCGCGGTGTCGGCGCCCTCCACCGGGCTGGTGTCTGGGGAAGCCGCGACGGGAACCGGGGTGTTGTTGGAATAGGGACCGGCGGATGAGGCGGGCGACAAGGGCTGGTCCGGCCCTTGGGTCGCGCGTCCCAGGACGAGCGACGGGCGCATCTCCTGCTTCTTCTGGGCCGGAGGCAGGTCGGACGCGACGACCCCGGTGGGGACGGGCTTCGCCTGTCCGGGTGAGCCCGCGAGGTCGGCCCAATCCTGGCCCTGGCTACTCCTGGGCGTCTCCGGGACGGAGGGGGTGGGCTTCTGTTCCCCGGACGGACAGGGGACGGGCTGCGTGGCGATCGGGGTGGGGAGATCTCGTCCCTGGGCGCCTTCCGGACTGACGCCGGGCGCCAATTTGCCTGGAGCTGCGACCTCCGGCTTTCTCGCCGGCGTGGGGCCCGCGGGCACCTGCGCCGTCGGTCTCTGCCCATCCGCACTGACGGGGGAAGCATGAGCAGCGTCTACCGCCAGCGGGGGGCTAATGGGGGCAGCATCTTGGGCTTTGGCGGCGGACTCGACCGCCGGGACGGTCTCCTCCTTGGGTTGCGAGACCAGATAGGTGGGCAGGGGTGGCAGAGAGGTATCATTGAAGTAGCGACCTCTGGCGAGGGAGTTAGTAAGACGCGAGGGAAGGGATTTATGGCGGATATAAACATGACATCTCATATATAGATCGGCGGATCTCGAATGAGAACGTTTGCGCGACCGGGGTGAAATGAAAGAAGAAATGAAGCAGAAAGGAGGGAAGGGGGAAGGACATGAATACGTAAAAGAAAAAGAAAGAAAGAAAGAAAGAAAGAAAGAAAGAAAGAAAGAAGACATACTTGGAGAGATCGTTGGCGTCCAAAAAGGCCTGTTCCTTTTGATGGTATACGGACGGGGCGACCGCGGTCTCGGTCGCGGTCGCGACGCCCACGGTCGCATAATAGAGCTCACTCAGTTTGCGCTTCCGCGACAACAAGCAACGTCTAAACAATTATCATCAGCGACCGAACGATATTCTCGGGGACGGGAAGGAACAGATGAGTCGGTGGGAAATATTAAAAACAGGCAAAAAGGCAACATACGAGATCTCATCTTTCTTAGACCTAAGGAGCTCGTCCCGGAGCATCGAGTTCTAATTCGGGAACACCACATCCGATTCACGCGCTAAAAATTAAGGGAGTGGATAGAGCGAAGTCATCCAGACCGGAAAAATCGCTCTAAAATGATAAAAAGGATGGGGGAGGGATGAAGAAGGGCGGGTGGAAAGAGGAGGTGTGGATAGAGTGAAGCGATTTCACCGGACGGGTAATTGGGGGTGTTGGTTGAATTGAAGGGATTTTTTTTTCGGTCGGGATTTTGGGGGGGAAGATTAGTGAGGGAGAGATAGAAGGGAGTAAAGAAAGCAGTAAGAGGGAGAGAGTCAGTAGAGTAAGAGTAAAGTAAAGAGTGAAAGAGAGAGGGGAAAAGGGAGAAAGAGAGTCAGTCCAAGGGAAGAAAGAAAGGGTGTCGGTAACGCGGCGGTATTGGTATTATGGTATCCCGTGGAGGAATGAGGGATGGAATGCATCCGGCAGGCGAATTGGGGGGGAATTGCAGATACCGGGTGGTATCCATACGGTATTGGTACGGCATTCGGTCTGGTCTGGGACGCGGCCGCATCCGGTAGGTGGACACCTCAGGCAGGCATTGTCGCGTTGACAGGACAGGATAACTCTGACAGGCGTCATGATTCATTCCTTAGTACCGTGAGTGAAGGTAGATAATCTGTGATGTCTGAAAGTATACAGGCACCTTCACAGTGGGAATACCATCGGTAGCATCCATCCCCTTGCCGGTATGTCTACCGCGGCGAGAGGGAATCTCGCCGCTTTTACAGACTGCCCAGCCGCTCTACTATCCACTGATGTATATAGCCCTAGTCTCTTCTATCTACCATCGCCTCATTAACTGGTATATTCGCCATGTTGCGATGACCAGACAGTTGAGAGAAGCTGAAGAACTCGATATACATATATGTATATCGAATGCTCGCCTTGCTAAATCACAAGGTGTCGCTTCCGCATAACATAGTATCCCTCAACCCGTCCGCGACATCTTATAATAGACATAGACCATCAGAACGCCCCCGCCCGCCATACAACACCCATTAAAGCACTGACTCTTCCAAAACAACCCCTCGTCAAGATCATTCAGCGCAGACGTCACCGGGAACCCAACCAGCGTCCCCAGAGCCGCCGCAGCCGAAGAGATCCCGATCCGCGTCCCAACCAGTTCTTTATCCGGGGACAAGTGCGGCACAATAATCGGGTACAGCACGGCCAGCGGTCCCATAAACAAGGCAATCAGCACCGCCCAGACAATCGTCGATTCCACAGAGCGAACCCCAATCCACCCGAAGAGGAGGATGCTGGACGCGAATGCAAACCCAGCCATCGTGCGGGCGGGTCCCAAGCGGTTGGACAGGGGAACGGCGAGGTACCGCCCTGGGATGGTGGCCGCGTTGCAGATGACGAGCACGTAGAAGGCGAGGTTCGAGCTTGCGCCGGCTTTGAACTGTGCGAAGGTGGGGAGCAGGAAGAAGGGGACCCAGTAGGCGATCCACATGAGGAAGAGCGCAGCGCAGAAGGCCATGAATGCTGGGTCGCGGAAGGCCGTGGGGTCGAGGAGGGCACGCACTGTGTGTGAGCTTTTCTTCCGAGAGTTCGTGCTGGGGAGGATGATGGCCAGTGCGATCAGGAGTTCGCCTAGGGTTACGAAGCCGAGGATGCGAGTGGCCCATGCGAAGCCCAGCTTGGGTTGGAGGGTAGAGAAGATGATGGGATAGATGATTCCCCCTGCGGATATCAGTATTAATGGTATTAATGCCAACAATAGATGAGCAATGCATCTAACTATGGAGTAGTTCACGGGAGACGAACCTATTGCTGTCCCCGACGTAGCGATGAACATCGCCAACGGGCGACGACGCTGAAACCTCGACGCGACGAGACTGACGCTGGGCACGTACAGGATGGCGCTTCCCACGCCGACGCAGATTCCCTGAGACAGGAGGACCTGATAATATTCCCGCGCCAGACTCAGCATCATCACGCCCAGGACTGTGATGATCGTGCCGATCAGCAAGAGCTCTCGGATGTACCCACGATCGAAGATGGGCCCCGTGACAATGCCTCCTACTGTGAATCAAGAACCAGCATTAGCCTGTGCGAGAGAGTGTGTCTCCAGCTGTGTTTTTACTTACAGATGAGGATGACACTTTCCAGTGTTCCGACCCAGGCGATGCTGGTGGAGGATGTGGATGACAACATGGTGGTTTCATAGTACTTTTCGTACGAACCGTAGGCACTCAGTACTCCCCTAGAGACAAATAACTGTCAGTAAAGAAAAGAATCCCATAGCTTCTTCTTCTTCTTTTTCTTTTTTTTTTTTTTTTAAACACCCTTACCAGGTTGCCGTATAGACGAGAAAAGCCCCTAGGGCCAGGAGCCAAGCGCCGAGCCCCTCCTGTTCCCCCTCAGCGACATTCTGCGATCTCTGCTGGACACTTTCAGTCGGTGGTTTGGTATCAGAGGCCATGAAAAGATGGGCAAGGGGAGCGTGACTGAAGTAAGAGGGAAGGGAGATGGATGTATTTGGAAAAAGGTACCTGCTAGGGGCGCGTAGGATGGGCTATAAAAGCGTTGGTCAAAGAACCCCTGTCACTTAAGTCATGGTTTTACCTGGCTCCCTTCACTGAAATTCAAATGCAATCTTACAACAGGTAAAACAGTGCTAATTAATATAGATCCTTGAATCCTTGTATAAATGACAAGCATTTATCATTCTATGTGGAATATGTGATGCTCCTCTTGGTCCGTCGATCAATCGCAGGACAGTACGATATTACTAGCTGGAATGTAACCTCCGAAGGGCTAAGATGCAGCTTGCATATACCTACCGCAGCCATAGCCACTCACACACAGACTACCTTGTTTTGTTTTTTATCCTGTCATGCTGTGTATTGCACCATTCGATAACTCAACCCCGTGGCGTCAACCCTAACATCCATTAACTCCGCGACATGTCCGAACAGCTGAATCGCGACATCCCGCAGCATCGCCACCTGCTCATCGAACGTGGGCCTAAAAAGGACGATACGCGGCTTGAGAACTCGTTGCTGCTCTGCTTCGGCAAGAAACACCACTTGGACCTCGTCCTCGTCGTTGACGGCAACAAAGGACATCGCACCGCAGATGAACCTACCCCAGGCGTGGCCCGGTTGAGTGAGGCCCAGTTCGACTGCTATTTCTGGAGACGATGGATCTGCTACGAGTGCCGTATGCATCGCAGCCAGTGCATGGCTCACGTAGGGACTCCGGCATGTCAGACGCTGTAATTTGACGCGCCGACGGAGAGTTGTGATGAGAGAGTCCTGGACGTAGTCGAACGCGGTTGCGCAGTGAATGTCTATCAGAGCCACTGCTCGAGCAAAGCGCATGACGGTCGCTGGTGAGATATGCGGCATTGTAATGAAATGGACCCAGTCGCCTTCGGGCGCCAGTTGGAATTCCTTGATAATCCATGGCGGTGGACGTTCTAGCAGGGTGATGATAGTCCCCTCGTTGAAGCGTGTTGGAATGCTAAGTTTGGCAAGGACCCTCCGCAAGGACGCCGCATTCTCAAGACAGTACTGCCAGACAGATACAAGATCGTCGTCGGAGTAGAGATGATGGAAGAGCCATGTCTCGAATACAGCTCGGGGGTCAACGCTGCTCGTTGCCGTAGAGAACTGCTCCGACGAGTTAGGGCAGTAGCCTATGACCTCGCCAGACACCATAATGCCATATGCCTTGTGGTGACTGAGCGTAATGCCCTGGACGATCGGGATACCCTCATCTGTGCATAGAGCACCGGGTGGTCCGAGAGACACTCCCTTAACCAGGAACCCAAAGTCCAACGCCCCGTCTACATGGATGTAAGACGGACTGGCCTCTACCTCGGCAAGTTGCTTTCCTATCTCAATCAGATTGTCTCGACCCCCGACGAACGTGGTTCCGAAGTTTGCAAAAAGAATGACTCGGAATGTATCATGGTGAGAGATGCATTCAGCTCGGTCCGCGAGGACCTGCCGAACCAGCAACTGGGGGACCATGCGACCATACTCGTCTGCTGGGATTTCGCTGAAACGGGGAGCTCTTCCAGGTTTCCAGCGGTTAGACAGATCATCGCAGTCACGGACGGTTTTCTTCACGCTGTAGTGCGATGCGGAGGAATAATAAACGAAGGCACCGGGGTACTGAGCGAGTGCGTTGTGCAGTCCGACCCTGTTGCCCATGGTGCTACCGGTAGTGAAACAGGCCGCAAAGGGCTCTTGCGACTCCGGCGTTAGGAGTCCAAAGAAACGCATGCGTCTGCGCAAAATATCTGCCGCTTGCACTCGAGACCACTCCTGGGGGATCTTCAGTGTGAGAAAGGGGACTATCGCAGGACCAAGGGCCGAGTAGGGGGTCTGGTTGAGCGGATAACCGCACGATGACCGAGCTGCGATCTTGAAATCCTGGACCGTGTCCCAGATTTTCTTGGTAACCTCGTCTGCTAAGCGATAGATAGACGGGATTCGCTGCGAGAGTATATCTTCCGTATCTCTCGACAGTTTACAGCCAAACAGGCCAAGGAGTCCTTCAAAGTCCTCCAGTTGAGCGCTCGGCTGCACGGTGAGAAGAAACCACCCTTCTCCTAGCCCTTGAGCTCCAAGCTCGACCAGCTTGCCGGCTGTAGAAAGGCAGTTCGTAAAGATCTTCAAATCCAATGTGGCCCTGTGGGCAGAAAATGAAACATTCATGGACCGCAGTCCTTCCACAAGTCTCAGGCGCTTGAGCGCACAGCTCTCGTATATGTCTCTCAACCCGTTGACCCCAAATCGCAGCTCTTGGAGACACATTATCAGCGGACCAAGGGCGTCTCGCGATCCGGCTAGGGTACTGTCCGTCCCCCTGACGTATTCGACGGTTGTCGGAGCCTGATTCCCAAGAAGCTTCGGTTTGAGGACCACCACAGGAGGGGGAAAGACGTGTGCATTTGATCCCCCGGCTACGATGGTCCCTGCGCATAGGTCCCCATCTATGATACAGCCAGGTGTCCCAACTTGTGAACGGTGAAGCCGGAGGCGAGGCAGGCGAAGGAGCTGGCGGAGCGCGTCGTCCGCCGTCGTCAGGTAATCAAACACGCGACAGGCATCCAGGTGGAGGAGGAGTGGGAATCGCTTGGAAATCATGTCAACAATGTGCATATCATCGGTGTCTCCCTCTGTGTTCCCAAGTGTGGCTGCGAAAATAATCGGCCGCTCTCCGCCTGCAGTCAGGTCCCGGATTCTCGAGTGCAAAGCTTCTGACTCCTCAAGAACAATCTTATGCCATTCTACACCGAAGAACTTCGACGCTGCATGCGCAATTTCGGACTCAAAGTGGTGTGTCAAGAGAATAGGCCGCTTCCCAGGACGCTGTACGGCGAGTTCCTGCTTCAGTGCCCTGATCCCGTAGTAGTTGCTCTCGATCCAGTTGGTAATGTATCCCGAAGCATCTGGGTCCGATACCCTTCTGCCTTTTGCCAGGATGGCAGCTCGCTCGAAGTTCTTGAAGTTAAACGGCCAGCTGAAGACGTGTTAGATGGGTATCATTCGACGAACCACATGCCAGACATACTCCCGCAAGCACAGATAGCTATGCGGAAGGAGCTTGAAGTCTCACCTGGTGTCAACCTCCTCTGGCATGTTCAGATTATTATTATGCCATGGAAGCGCAGCACTCTGCAGGGCAGTAGCGGTCTCCAACCATATCTTGTCGAAGAACGGATCGAACGGCTTAAGCGGGGACTGTCGCCACTTCTGATAGAGTTGATCAACCGTTTCCAGCTTGGAGCGAAGCTCACAGCTGGGCTCTCTCCAGCGCGCTATGACCGGATCGTCGACCCATTGAGAGCGTCCTTGGAGAAATGACTTGGTGACTAATCCTTCTTCTTCTGTCTCTGGGTTGGGTTTTCTCCCAGCCGGTTGCGAGATCCGTGGTAAAGAGAGGTGAACCTTCGGTTGGTCAAAAGGACGAATTGGGTCGGTCTCATCGAGGGTAGCTATATCCAGATCCTTCAGGATCTGTAGGACACTGGGGTCCTCTTCCTCTGAATACGAACCCCCGGGGGATACAGGGCTGCTCCCTCCCGATGAACCGGTATCAACAAACGACAACATCGTAGTAAACAGGAATCAGGTTATAGGTTGAATAAACAGTATTTATTATTGTCTTATCAGATTACCCCTTAACTGCGGATGCAAGTACACTGATATACCTGTCGCGAGTGCCCTAGCCATAGCCTGAAGGCCAATTCACTGCCCAGATTATCCCACGAGGCTTCCTATAGAGAGTCCCCCCTGCCCCCTCCCAATTTACGGACGGTCGTAATCGGCTTACGACTTGGGAAATTCAATATATTGCAGGTCTGGAAGGTCACATTGCATGAAGTGACGACCCCAGGACATACTAACAGGCCTGTATCACCCTTGCTAGCTCACGGTGACGGGGACACGTACACATCCCTCCGCCAACAACGACCCCAGTTATATCCTACGACTATATGGCAGCCGCTTGCGCAATAGATTCAGGTACTTTCGAAAAGTAAGCCCCGTCCCGTGTATATATGCATGTGGGACGGAAAATGGTATAGCGCTCTGCATTGTGATTCTGCATCGGACTGAGCCCCTAGGAATAGTATGTGCATGCAGCAAATAGCTGATCACCACCGGTCCGTCAGATTCAAGAAAGACTATTCCAGCTCTGCAGGCCGTTCTTACAAGTTGAAATGTTAATCTTAGCTGAGGCATTAGGCATCGAAATAGTTGGTTGCTTATTGAATGTGACTAAACTAGGGCTATGTATACTAAGTAGAGCGGTTCAACCCAGGACCTCTAGGGTCCGAGCATTAGCTGGATGATAGGAAGAGAAATAGTCATCCAGAACCAAGTCGTCACTGGTCAGTTCGTGGGTGTTGCTCTTAAGGTCCTTGTATTTGCGGAATATCATGCCAATTGTCACGTAAATTTCGTCATACGCCAGGCTGTAGCGAGGTTACTGTCAGCGCCATGCATCTGATGCTGAAACAAGGGGATAGACATACTTCATGCCAACACAGGCCCTGCTTCCCTTTCCAAAGGGAACAAAGGATCTCTGTAAGCGCTGGGGGTCTGGGGCGTTGATCCATCGGTCTGGATCGAACTTGGTCGGCTCGGGAAAATACTCTTCGTTGCGATGTAGCAACCAGGAGCTCATGGAAACGGTACACTTGGAGACATGTTAGAAATGATTGTGATAGGAATGAGCTGGGAATGAACTGTGATCGGCTCAACATACCCCAGCCGGAATATGGTAGCCATGGAACTCGGCGCCACTCTTGGGGACGACCCGAGGAAGTCTTCCAACTACACCGAAGGACAGTCTCAGTCCCTCGTTGATCACGGCAGTCTAGAAATAGGACAAGTGGAATATGGTCAGTGCCATCCCTCTTCAGAGTAAGCTCTACTTCCGAACTTCGACTCCTTCCATGTTCTTACCAGGTAGGGTAGCTTTTCGAGAGCGCGGTAACTCATGATTTCATTCTCGAGTGGAAAAGCCGTCTTGAGCTCCGTATGAAGTCTGTCATAGATGATACGATCTGCGAAAACGTATCGACAGATCGTCGTCATGGCGTTCCCTGTTGTGTCAGCCGCGGCCGTCAGGACCGTATACGCTTCATCCTCGAGATGAGCTACGGCTGCCGGGTTCCGCCGGTCGTCAGGCGTCATGAGAGCGGAAAATATCGTTGCTCTCGCCTGTGGGCCAGTGACTCCCGTATCGAGCTCTTTTTCGATCTGCCTCAGCCGATCGTTACAGTGCTGATGAGGCCGGAGTCAGCATTTCAACAGAGAACAGCGGTTCTGAGGCGAGAGACGGATAGATAGAGATTCTCACTTACGCGCTGCATGCTAATCACATTGGACATTGGAGCGCTAACGACGTGGACAACAGACTCCGGTATTGCTCTCAGAACGGCCTTCAGCCACGGCGCCTGGCGGAAAATCCACGCGGCTGGCCCAAGACGCAGGACGAGCATGAAGAAGTCGTACCCAAAGTCCGGGGTCTCCAACAACCCATAGCTCTGGCCAAACGCGTACTCCGTAATCACATCAATTGAGACAGCTCGTAAGGCGTGGTGCAAGTCCATAGGCTTCTTGGTCGTGACTGTCTTGTCGATAGCGTGACAGAGCAAGCGGGCCTTGTCCTGGACAATGTCCTCGAGCTCCAGAACCACCCGTCGCGAGAAGAATGAATTCAGGCCGGTTCGACGGATTCGATGCAACTCATTGGCGGGCGTGGTGAAGGAGGAGTTCTCATTGCCGAAGGCGCCGTAGAAGTTGGCGTCTTTGCTGTACGGGCTTCCAACGTAGTAGATCTTTTCGTACTGGTTCTGGTCGCTCAGGTGTACCTCGTTTGGTGTGATACGGACAATAGGGCCTCATCACACAGATAATTAGTGAAAAGACTTTTCTCGAATGTGTATCCTGTGAGACCATACCATATCTTCGGTGCAGTTGTTCAATCCGGAGGTAGAAGCGGCTACCACCGACAAAGCTATAGTATGTCTGATAGAGCCATGTTATGGCGGCGATTTTAGGACCAGGTACACTGGCAAGAGGATGCCAGTATAGTCTATACGTGATAATCCCAAACATCCATGTCACGATGGCGGCAAGTAACAGGCTGACAGTTATCCCTTCCATCGTTTGCGGATTATCCTGAATACCTCTAGGGTTAGCACGATGCTCGTCAGCTAACAGATTGATAGACCTTCTTATACTGACTGAGGCGCATATAGATTACACGATTGCTGCTAGTAATTAATACCTTCTGCTGCAGCTTCCGGTTCCAGATCCTCATGCATATTTAGAATCATCTCATATTAGTGTCATCAATTTAAACCCCCATGTCTATATTAATTAAGCGTCATTGGGAATAACGACAAGCGCATGCTTCGGGAGCCCCGACCCGCATGTGCATGCATTAGTGAGAGCTGGCGTAAGCTGGGCACATTCTCAGAAGCTGGGGACTGTATGGAGAGCCTCGATCAATATGGACAGTAGCAGTTGTATTCTAGACAAGGAGAGGAGTCATCTCGTTGCTCGATGGTTCCCGCGACAAGGCATATAAAATGAACCGGGCTGTGGCTATCGTCGCCGAACAAACTCAGCTCCATCGACAAACTATCCTGCCGGCGAAACCCTCGAAAGAAAACGCAAGATGTCTTCCAGAATTCAGCTAGACTCGACGCTGAAGGATCTCTACGGTCTCAATGCAATGGATCATGAAGATATCTATCTGGTTTATACCATCCCAACAGCCAAAGTCCAAATGACTCGAGGGATTCCCATCTCCAACAAATACGCATACCAGGATCCCCTCTCGCATGAGGACAGCGCCATCCAGGCGCGTATTTTCGCACAGGTCGTGCCGCAACTATTCGGGATGATTGCGGGGAAAATGAACCTGGTTATGTTCGACCTGGACTTGCCCGGTAGCAACGACATCGACCCACAGCCTCGAGCGGATACGGCCGCAGTTTTCAGCCAACTTCCTGAGCGCCAGCGGCCCCTGGTCACATACGTGCGAAGTGCGTCGGATATTGCAATCCCTCCGTCGGCTGTGCTGGCCCTGGCCAACCCCATGGACTGTCTGGAGCACCTGCCCGCTGCGGTGCCGTTGGAGTCCCATTATCGAGCACTCTCGAAGCGAGAACTGGTCTTTTCGGGGCTCCCAACGCCCCCCTCTGTGGTGATCGACACGCAGCTGAGCGCCGACGAAGTTCTGCAGCCGCAGCTTCGAGCTAGCGAAGTGAGACGAATGCTGAGTGTCATCGAGCAGCGCGCGTTACCATTCGTTGTGAAGCTCCCGCAGGCACTCTCTGGCCAGGGGACCTTCCTCGTACGCAGCGAAACGGATCGATCTGACACGCTCACCGTTCTGCACCAGGAAGTGGACCGGATGTTGTGTCAGCTCAATGCATCGAACAGCCATCTCCATCCCGTCAGTATCGTCGTCCAGGAAATGCTTCCGGGCTCGGCCATGGCGATATCTTTGTTTTTGCCTAAAGTGGGAGACCCCGTGGTGACCTCCTGCTGTGACCAATTCGTTGACGTTCATGGGCACTGGGATGGTGGACATATCAACTACTCCCGACAGTCCGCGTTGAAGGCAGAGTATCTGCCCGTGGCGAACGCGATAGGAGCGTACATGCACCAGCTAGGGTACCATGGTCCTCTCGGCGCGGACATCATGACGGGCCCCGATGGACAGCATTTGGTCATCGACCTCAACACCCGTGTGACTGGTTCGCATCCGCTGGGCTTGATGAAGGGGCACTTTAGCGTCGCTCGGGGATTTAACGAAGCAGCGATCTTCTTTCCTCTGTTCCTTGATGTCAGCTTGGACGAGTTCAACGGTATTTTTCGCACCGAGCTAAGCGAGGGCCGAATTGTCATTGCGGGCTGGTGTCACGAAAGAGGGTGCAAGAGCAGCGTAACGACCATCATCATAGCAGGGGAGGATCAGAATCGCCTCGAGTCTCTGGCTGGACGGATCAAAGAGCTCCAACCGCTCCAACATGTGGTGATCTAGTAGGGAGTAAACCCTGCCGGTACATTAGCTCGCCGCTGCATGTAACTGTGACATTGAGCAAACGCTAGATTGATATGGAGATAATCGGTCTTGTTTCCTGGCGCAATTTCCTCTCAGTAATTGATCATCTTACTGCTGACCTCAACCCTGTTCAGGGCTAGATGTGAAAGCACCCCCGCCCGTTAGACAGGGAATAAACGGCCCGGATGAGCCTACCCGCGTCATCCCTGGCTTTATTTATTGGTGTTGACCCCGTAGATTACGACTAGTAGCTAGTGGCCGACGCAAGAAGATCACGGAAAGTACCGTGAAGGTTGATTCTGCAGTGGTCCGTTGGAGATTGGGGCATTGCTGCAGTACTTTTGACCGGAATCTCTTGTAAAAGACAACCCGCGCTCGCTCCCTCCGCTAGGCTCCTCGGTCCCTGGTGTCCGTGACGACTACATCCCCGATGCAGCTGAGATGATGTTGATCATTAATATATATCGTTGTCCGGGTTAATGTTTGAGTATCAGGCTGTAGATTATTAGCCAAACCCCGCGATTCACCAGGTTATTGGCTGCTTACATCCGGGACTTGGCTCTAGGGCCGTTGCCCAGGCCCCGTCTGACCTCCATGTTGTAAATTAGATTCCACACTTCCAGAAGATCACTAAGAAGCGTCTGTATTGTATTTCTGGTATCCAGCCTGTTTCTTGTTTTGTTGCTGATTGTATTGCCGGAGAAAACGGATTGAAAGAATCCGATTAACTTCGAGGCAGAAACCCAGTGAAAATGTTTGAATGACAGAATCTAGAGAGATTATCTGGTAGAACTGTTGTCGAAGCTTAGAGTCCAGTTATTTCTCATTCCTTACTGGTCGTAGTAGTCTCGTGTCTGATCCATCTTGGCCTGGGTTGGGTGGTAGGGCTTCTGTTGGAGTGCAAGATATCAAGATATACACCCCTTGGGGTAGTTTGCTGCAAAAAGCTCCTGTCTCTTCTTGTTCTTCTGGACAAAATTATTATCTGAGTGAGACTCCAGATCAGCGTCACTATCTTTGTCTGGTGTACTATCCAAGGTCCCATAGTACGATTGTTGAAGAAGGCAGTACATAATATCTATAATACATCATGCTGCCGCCGCTATCCCACCGGACCTGATCAGTAGAAGAATGTTTTGCATGACAGACAAAGAGTGCACGAGAAAGAGATCATTACCTGCAAGAAATGTAGAACAGGATGAAAGAAATCGATTATCAAAACACTGAGGATGTGGAAGACAAATAGCCACGGCAACAAGGGACCAGGCACAGTGGAAGATGTGAGGATAGCTATCACTATTATTATCACTATATCTGGTACTACTTCAGAATACCCGATTCTTTGTTCATGCTACATAGAAAGAATTATGCAGGTAAAATAACAATCCTTCACGGATATTCCATTACCATCAAGGATTGCACACACCTCGGGCTTACTACTTGTATACTCGCAGCATTAGGGTTATAGAGTCCATTCTATTCCGCCTGGCAGACATACCACTTCCCTTAGTCAATATAATTTCCATTGAGCTTCATGACCAAAGGGATACTAGGGAGTTGAGAAGATGATCCATAAATATACCTCTGAAGTAAGGTCGTTAGGGTTATCTCCGCCCAGGCAAGGATGATGTCCATTCTAACCCCCCTCTCCGTTTCTCTTCATTCACGTAACATTCAAGCTTAATCCATGGGTGGAAAGATAGAAGAACAACAGAAAGAAGAGAACTGCAGTATATATTATATCATAACATTTCCAGACGGGTTGTTGCATCTCATGTGGGAAGCTAGGATATATATATATAGATGTAGGTACCAGCACCCTTGTTGGACTAGGGCTGTTGAGATAACACTCTTGTGAAACAAACCTCAACAATGACATACCTCGTACCCTTTATGCTTTAAATACAGATAGATAGATTTATCTCTATCTCTATACCCTATACCAAGAGAAAGAAACTAATTCGGCTGTTACATCAGTAGCATAAGCAAGGTCGATGGTCCACGTGACCCAGAATGGACAAATTCCCCAGTAATGTCCCTGAACTTCTGCCTCCCCATTATCGCGTCTAGTTGCACCATATCTTCCCAAATGCCCCCCAGAGCGACCAGAGGCTATAGATTGCTCCCTGGATTTGCTAAATCATCAGTATCCCTCCCCACGGCCCGACCGTTTACCATTCCACCTAGAAACCGAAACCATACTTTCTGGCAGGTTGTCTTGTTCATCTTGAGGATATGGCTAACCATTCATAGGTTGTGACCCAGAGGCATTTTACGTACACTCTGCCCAGAGATGGCTGTGGAATGAGCCAGAGCAACTGCTACGTAGATATGTAAAATTCAATTTGAACGCCCTCGTCCATATTGCCGAAGATGCTGCGGGAGCCGATGCAGTTTGTGTGAATGTGTCGAAGCTCTCAGAGGGAAACTTCAATAAAACCTTTCTTACGACTATGCGGGATGGAAAGCAGCTGATTGTCAAAATCCCCAATCCCAATTCGGGACCTGCTCATTACACTACGGCATCTGAAGTGGCAACCATGCAATTTGTGAGAAACCAATATTATCTTTATTTAATACCTGATTGGAGCCAAACAAATATATGATATACTAATAATGTTTTCTCAGGTCCGCGATAGGCTTCATATTCCTGTGCCAAGGGTTCTTGGATATTGCTCCATGGCCTGCAACAGCAAGCTTGGGGCAGAATACATTGTGATGGAGAGAGCCCCTGGAGTGGAACTTGGTCAGAAGTGGGAAGCACTCAAGCCCCGTGACAAACTTTCCATTGTGAAGCAAATTGCTACTATTACCTGCACGCTCGCTCGATCACAGTTTCCGGGTTACGGCGCACTTTACAGAAGGCAAGATGTTACTCCATCTGAGAGTATCATCGTTGATGATGAGTTCGCCATTGGGCCTACAATCGGCCGAGCATGGTTTGACAATAGAAGGGGAGAAATTGATGTTCCTCGGGGCCCTTGTATGTGGTTTACTTGCTTGCACAACCACACTTCTACTAACTCTTTATTCGATTTTAGGGACCGCGGCAGATGATCTTATGGAGGCACTGGTTCAGCGAGAAGCAGCATGTCTAGAGAAATTCCAGACTTTCCCCCAGGATTGCCAGCAAGGTTTATTTGGTGGGCCTGGTGGTTACCGTCCAACCAAAGAAGCCAAACTACCAGTCTTACAAGACTTCCTCAAAATACGTCCTCATATAATCCCCAGAGACGAGAAGGTCTTGGCCGGGGTGGTGTGGCATAATGATCTTCACATGGATAACGTATTCGTCGACACCGAAGACCCGTCTCAGATCACAAGCATTATAGATTGGCAAGCCGTGCCAATCTATCCGATGTTCCTGATTGCGCATCACCCCTCCTTGATTGAGTATGAGGGACCTAGGTTGCATGGATTTGTTCAGCCTACTCTTCCCGAAAATTTCACAACACTTGATCCTGAAGCCCAAAAGGCTGCAAAGAAGTTGTTTGTTGCACAGTCCCTCTGGCTTACATATGAAATTGAGGTCCAGAGAGCTGCGCCCCAGTTATTGCGCACATTCCGCCACAGGGAGACATTGCCTGGCCAAGTCCTGGGGATGATCGGGTCCATCTACGATGATGGAGAACCGTATATGCAAAGCCTTCTTGCGGATATCACCAAAGAGCATGTCTGGAAAGAGGTGGTTGGGGAGGATGAAAGCGGTGATCCAAGCGTATTGTGCCCCTTGAGATATTCAGAGCAAGACCTGGCGAAGCAGAAAAGGGAGTATGCCAAGTGGGAAAAGGACGTTGCAAGGAAAACACGAGTTCTTGATGAGATAGGTGTCTACTATGGCTGGAATGGGGCAGTGTCTCCTCGTGATTATGATGAGCTCACCAGGAGACTTGCTGCAGCAAAGCAGAAGTTTCTGGTTCGAGAATCAAGAAATAAACAGGAAAGAGCGCTGTGGGAGAAGATTTGGCCTTTTCAAGATCCTCTGTGAGAAAGTTCAACCTTCCGAGTGTCCTTGGAATATAGTGGCTAGAGAGTGTGACTTTATAGAGTCTGACTCTAGATATAAGATATCTATAGTTACTTAGTGTTTAGCCACTTCGAACAAGCCTATAGCTATGCATATTCTAGGTCGAGTACGGGATAAGAGACTTCTTTACAGTCTAAGTCCCTTCGGCAAGAGGTCGTCCTTTATGGGACCCCTAGGTAGGTAGCTAGGTGGTTCAAACGGAGATATGACTACCACCTTATCTCCAGTAGAACAAGCAGAATCTACTTTAATCCAAAGCGAAGTAACAGACAGACTTGTGTCTGTCTGTCTCTCGGTCAAAAGTGACATGTGGATATTGTGCCGATTTGGACGCATCTATCCAGCACGAGATGTCAAGAACGATGAAAAGCATGGGGTCCGTTTTGATCGAGGCCAATGGTGACTTCCCATCATTCGCTGAATGGCCATCCAGAAGGAGAACGTACAGAGGAGAGGAATGGGTTGAGATGTTAGGCTATCTGAAGGTTTCAGCCAAGGGCCTGTGGCTGGTGCCAGTTTGTCAGCAGAAGCGTGGCTGGGGGGATGGGGGTTCAACGTCATAGTCATCGGCGCCCGAAGTCCCAGCAATCCATCACCACTACCTGCTCAACAATATAACATCGTAATCGATTATTTGAGCCGTTTTCATGGCGCCTCTGGAACCTCTGAGAAGGGTTATAAGGACGACACTACCCCGATTTCATCGCATGCTCCTTTCCACTTCCCCCAGGAGAACCTCCAAATCTCCCCATCCCGGTAAGTTCGTCGAGATAAATTCGGTTGGTCTTTACTGAGTTTGTTTGTTCTTTCTTTTTTCCAAGGTTTACTCCACTCAGATCAACATGGAGGCGACACTCTCTTCACTTATACCTCTGGACGCTGGCTATGGGACGAGGCAGCCCAACTTCGTAAACGGTACCAGCCCTTCAATGTCGAGGAACTCAAGCAAACAGCGGCTAGATCAGTGAACGCGGCATTCTGCGTCAACATAACGAAATTACCCGAGGGCTCATACAA
This sequence comes from Aspergillus neotritici, assembly GCA_023619815.1. Taxonomy (NCBI): domain Eukaryota; kingdom Fungi; phylum Ascomycota; class Eurotiomycetes; order Eurotiales; family Aspergillaceae; genus Aspergillus; species Aspergillus neotritici. Next base: position 1,064,104 of record JALZYL010000007.1, on the reverse strand, counting down.
CAAGACCTTTCTATTGACAATGGATAATGACGTCCAGGTCATTGCGAAAATCCCCAATCCTTACCTCCCCCAGAGATTCGTCACAGCCAGCGAAGTGGCCACGCTTGATTTTCTTCGTAACGAGCTAGGTATACCTGTCCCACGGGTCTTTGCGTGGAGCAGCAAAAAAGAACAGCCTGTGGGGGTCGAATATATCATCATGGAAAAAGCTGCTGGCAATGAGTTGAGCAAGAGTTGGCCCACTCTGGATATATCAGATAAGGTGGACGTTGTGTCTCAGTTGGCGAATATTCAAGCCAAAATAGCCGCTGTCGAGTTTGGCTATTATGGAAGCTTGTTCTACAGAGAGGATATTGAGGGTGGCATTGCTGTCCCTGGAATACCTGATCGGTTTTGCATCGGCCCCAGCTGTGATCTCCGATTTTGGGAAGGGGAGAGGAGATCCATGAGTGCGTTTAGGGGCCCTTGTAAGCCAACCACCTAACCATAATCTTAGGGACCCAACTAATCAGAGGCCGGGCAAAATCAGGGTCGTCGGCCGGGGCGTATGCGATAGATATCGCCAGGCGAGAGAAAGAATGGATCACCCGGTTTGCAAATCCTCGTCATCCGGCAGACCCCTTGAGACAGTCAGATAGCCAAGAGTCTCCCGATTGTCACATTAAACTCCTCGACAAGTATCTGGAAATTGTGCCTCATTTGATACCCTCACATCCGGGTCAGAATCGGTCGGTACTTTGGCACTCTGATTTACACTTTGGGAATATATTTGTAAAGGAAAATCAGATTGTCAGCATCATTGATTGGCAGGGCTGCTCAAGTCTTCCCGTTTTTCTCGCGTGCAGGATACCGAAACTCCTGAAAATTCAAGGGCCCTTGCTTTTCGACCTTCCACCAGCCACAGGCCTTACGCCGCAAGAAAAAGTGGAAGTTCTACAGAGATACCAGCTTACACAACTCCAGAGACTCTATATTTCCAAATTCTGTGACATCGACAATGACGTCTTCTCTGCTCTGTCGTTTCCTCAAGCCTTAACGCGACAGCAGCTCATCGATTTTTCAGGGTACACATGGGATGACGACGGATTGTTTTTGTTTCGAGAGATGATGCTTCGAACATGGCGCGAATGGGTGGAATTAACTGGCCAGCCACAGTCCTCATGTCCTGTGGCATTCAGTGCCGATGAGCTTGCGTCTCATGCTGCCGAAGGGAAGAGCTGGGAAGATCGTCGGGATCTCTTCGGCGCCCTTGGAGTCCCCATTGACGGCTGGGTACATCTTGAAGACTTCGAAGCAAAGGTGGAAACAATGCGTAACCTGGTGGGTTCGGTCATTGACGCTGCGGATGACAAGGATGGCGTAAAAGACGCACTAAGAGCTTGGAAACTGTCAGACTCGGGGCCTGCCAGCCTATCGGGGAATCTGATGGACATCTAGGGGGCATTTCCTGAAGTGCATCCCTGTAGAATACTGATGGGCAGTTTCGTTGTCCTCTTTATGCTCTGTGTCATGCAAGTTACCCCGCACCGTGTCCTGCTTCTATCAGGTGATGCAGGCAATTTCCACAGTCTGGCTCTATAAAGGCGCCCCCCGTGGCACTTGAAGACTATTGTAGCCAGGCCCTGTTGCTATCTGGTTGTTGAACCCCAAAACAGTAAGTCTACAAACCAATAGAATTGTTAGCATCAGCTCTAAACCTTACAGGAAGTCCATCCCAATATCATGTCGATTCCGAAAAAGGCGTTAGAGAAATTCATCCAGAATTTCAACATACCTAAAGCAAAATCGAAACTCTCCGGCGAAAATGCTGGGGGAAGGCTGTATCCGTCGAGAAGTACCAAAAGCGATGCAGCATCCAATTTTCGAGCCGACCAAGGGTCTCCGTACACGATTGACCCTAACACCTTCTCGGTCAACGTGCAAGCAAATGCGAATGCCTCGAATACCTCTGTCAGAAGATTCGCAGAAAAGAATCCAGACAAGAAACTCTTCGCATTTCCTATGAAGAAAGACGATACTGATGAAGATGTGAAAAAGAAAATGATTGATGCAGCGAAATCTGGGGGTTATTTGTAGCTGAAAGTTCTTGCATCTCCCTGCTGGCTATGGGCTTGAGATTATCAACGACGCACCCCCATACATTTCCCCATACAACAACACCTAGCACGTTGCCCAACACCCTCTTGGTGCAGTATTCAACGATGCCGCATGTCATTATCTTATGAGTATTTAAGACTATTCCAGTGTCGGACTGTCATGTGGTGCCTGAGGCTGCAATATCTCTACCTCGTGCCTGATTCCTAAGGCTGCGCTTAAGAGAGATTCTCGGGTCTTGACATCTACCTAATGATTTAGACAACTACTTAGTTATATAACTAATTTAGTTATATATTTACTGAATTTAACATTGATTCATAATTATTTTTATAGATTTTATCCTATTCTTAGAATCTTCTTGTTGTATTCAAGAGACCCATATCATGATGAGTCAAGCAACGGCAGAAAAGTAAAATTCGACCCCTCACCGCCTGCACTCTCCACCAATCACACCCGATCTCGGTCCCCCACTGTGACCACCAAATCGTCCGCCGAAACTGGCTCAATATACGCTGCAATTTTCATCCATCAAATCCATCGATCAATCCACCCCACCTCCTCCCCCCCCCTCTCCTCTACCTTCCCACTCACCCCCCCTCGCTTGATTCCCTCCGTCGTTCGAAAAGAGATAGCGTTGGAATTCACAGATCGCAATCATGGCGACCAACGGCGACTTTTCCGATGACGAGTCCCAGCCTGGCTCCCCCGTCTTGGGTGCCAACGGTCATGGTGAGGTGGAGGACCAGGAGCCTCTCGATCAGGGTGAGAAGCCGCTCAAGTCTAGCATGAAGAAATCCAGCGCCCCTCAGGCCCCGAAGCGCCCCGTTCTGCCCGAACAGCCGGACCCGGCAACCCTGGATCTCTCCACGCTGACCCCGTTGTCCCCCGAAATCATCGCCCGCCAGGCCACCATCAACATCGGTACCATCGGTCACGTCGCGCACGGGAAATCCACCGTCGTCAAGGCCATCTCCGAGGTCCAGACCGTCCGTTTCAAGAACGAGCTGGAGCGGAATATCACCATCAAGCTGGGTTACGCCAACGCCAAGATCTACAAGTGTGACAACCCCGAGTGCCCGCGCCCGACATGCTACAAGAGTTTTAAGAGTGAGAAGGAGGTCGATCCTCCGTGTGAGCGCGATGGCTGCCAGGGTCACTACCGTCTGCTCCGACACGTCTCGTAAGTGATCCACCGTATCTCGGGGGGAAGGATGAAGGAGGGAAACCCGCCTGACTGACCGCGGATAGGTTCGTCGACTGCCCCGGGCACGATATTCTGATGAGTACCATGTTGTCGGGTGCCGCCGTCATGGACGCCGCCCTCCTCCTGATTGCCGGGAATGAAACGTGCCCCCAGCCCCAGACCTCGGAACACTTGGCCGCCATCGAGATCATGAAGCTCAGCCACATCGTCATCCTGCAGAACAAGGTCGACCTGATGCGGGAGGATGGCGCCCTGCAGCACTACCAGTCCATCCTGAAGTTCATCCGCGGCACCGTCGCCGACGGCTCCCCCATCATCCCCATCTCCGCCCAGCTCAAGTACAACATCGATGCGGTCAACGAGCATCTCGTCACCCACATCCCCGTCCCCATGCGCGACTTCACCGCCTCGCCGCACATGATCGTCATCCGTTCCTTCGACGTCAACAAGCCCGGTGCCGAGATCGAGGACCTCAAGGGTGGTGTCGCCGGTGGCTCCATCCTGACCGGTGTGCTCAAGCTCAACGACGAGATCGAGATCCGTCCCGGTCTCGTCACCAAGGACGAGAACGGCAAGATCCAGTGTCGCCCCATCTTCTCGCGCATCGTCTCCCTGTTCGCCGAGCACAACGACCTCAAGTTCGCCGTCCCTGGTGGCCTGATCGGTGTGGGTACCCGCGTCGACCCGACCCTGTGCCGTGCCGATCGTCTCGTCGGTTTCGTCCTGGGCCACCGCGGCCGCCTCCCCGCCATCTACACCGAGTTGGAGGTCAACTACTTCCTGCTGCGCCGCCTGCTGGGTGTCAAGACCGCCGACGGCAAGCAGGCCAAGGTCGCCAAGCTGAGCAAGAACGAAGTGCTCATGGTCAACATCGGCTCGACGGCCACGGGCGCCAAGGTGATGGGTGTCAAGGCCGATGCCGCCAAGCTCAGCTTGACCAGCCCGGCCTGTACTGAGGTGGGAGAGAAGATCGCCATCAGCCGGAGAATCGACAAGCACTGGCGTCTGATCGGATGGGCCAACATTGTTGCGTAAGTTTCCTTCCTCCGGTACTTCTTGTCTTGGAAAACCCAGGTACTAATGACGAACAGTGGTAACACCCTCGAGCCCATCCTGAACTAAACGAGCCGAGGCTCGTGGATAGATTCAGCTCGACCCAACCGGTGGTAGAAGGGAGGGGAAGAAGATCCTCCGAGGCGGTTGAAAACATCGATCTCCATGTTCTTCCCTTGTCCCGTTCGATTCTTGGGCAGCCCGATCCTCTCCGGGAAGGGCTCTCATGAATCGGTTACGGTCACAGACAAGGATTTCTCAGGCTCACGCCCTGAATTACGAACGTACGAGGTTGTCGGTTACCCTTGTGGTAACCCGGATGGAGATGTCCCCCGATTGTCTTGGACGTTTTCCCTTGCATCGACCGGAATGAGTTGGGTTGGGCGGATGGAGTAGACCTGGCTCCTTTTGACGTGTGTTATGACGCTGTTTCGTGAAAAAATTTCCTCTTCTTTTTTTCCTTTTCTCTCCGTTTATATTTCCTTGGACGTTTTACCTTTTCTATTTCTTCACTTCAAACATGCATGGGCCTCTGTAGATGTTACTGGTCACTTAGGGAGGGACAGAGAAGAGAAGACGACGAAATGCGATGAGAAATTACGGCATTTGTTAGACCACATCCATTTCCACACCCCTCGTAACTGTACGATTGATAAACCAAGAAGAGAGATGTAGATCGTCGGGCGTGAGTGGGCGTTGATCTCGTATATCTGGCATGTCCGATCCTGCGGGAGGGTTTGTTTGTTGACTAAGTGGCATTAAGTAGTCCGCTTACGCTGAACCTCCACGTCGTCTTCTTTGTTCATCCACCTTCCCCCTTCCCAACACAAACAGCATAACACGGTCTTTTCGGGATTGTTGGTTGTGCTGCGCGTGTCACTATGTATATTCTCGAGGTACTTACCCTTTCTCCGAGAGGCGTCTGGTTATGGACGTGTGACGGAGATGAGAGCTAACCGGGTCGACCCGCTGCAGCAACTGGCGCGTCTGCTGGACCGCCCACTGTTCCCCTGGAAGAATGTCCTCGTGGGATTCTCCTTGGGCCAGTTTATTCTGGAGGGACTCCTGTCGTTCCGACAGTACAAGGTCCTGCAGCGCACCAAGCCCCCGCAGGTGTTGAAGGAGGAGGTGTCGCAGGAAGTCTTCGACCGCAGTCAGGTCGGTCTCTTCCACCCATCGCTATCTGGCCCCAAGATGGTCGCTGATGAATTCGAAATGGTAGGCGTACGGTCGCGCCAAAGCCAAGTTCAGTTTCTTCTCCGGTCTCTACTCGCAAATCCAGAACCTCGCCTTCATCTACGGTGACTTCCTCCCCAAGCTCTGGGGCGCCAGCGGCTTCTTGCTGGCGACGTATCTCCCCGCTCGGTTCCATGGTGAAATCACGCAAACGCTTCTGTTCGTCTTCGGATTCAACCTCATCTCCACGGTCTTGTCGCTCCCCGTCTCGTACTACAGCACCTTCGTCCTCGAGGAGAAGTTCGGGTTCAACAAGCAGACGCTGAAGCTGTGGATCACGGATATGATCAAGGGCCAGTTTCTGGGAGTCGTTCTGGGCACGCCGATCATCAGCGCGGTGCTGAAGATCGTCCAGAAGACCGGCAACTCGTTCTTCTATTACCTCTGGCTCTTCGGTGTCTTCGTGCAGGTCTTCGCCATCACCATCTACCCAATCGTCATCCTGCCGATGTTCAACAAACTGTCGCCGCTCGAACCCGGTGCGCTCAAGTCGGGCGTGGAGAACCTGGCCAAGAAACTGGAGTTCCCGCTGCAGGAGCTGCACGTCATCGACGGCAGCAAGCGCAGCGCCCACAGCAATGCCTACTTTTACGGTCTCCCCTGGAAGAAGCACATTGTCCTCTACGATACCTTGATTGAGAAGAGCGAGCCCGAGGAGGTGGTCGCCGTCCTGAGTCACGAGCTGGGCCACTGGAGCCTGAGCCACACCACCAAGCTGTTTGGTATTGCGCAGGTAGGTTGACTTGATCACTAGTAGTGATGCCGTGAGCTGATCATTCTGGAATTAGTCCCACATGTTCTACATCTTCGCCCTGTTCTCGGTGTTTGTCAACAACCGGTCGTTGTACGAGTCGTTTGGGTTCCACAACGAGATGCCCATCATGGTTGGATTCCTGCTCTTCTCGGATGCCCTGGCTCCGATGGACGCGATCGTCAAGCTCCTCATGAACATTCTCAGCCGTCGTTTTGAATTCCAAGCTGGTATGTTCTTCTTCTTCTTTTTGGTGTAGATCGTGGTTCTGACCTCCATAGATGCCTTCGCGGTGCAACTGGGCTACTCCAAGGAGCTCGCCTCGTCGCTGCTCAAGCTGCAGATCCAGAACCTGAGCACCATGGATGCCGACTGGATGTACGCCAGCTACCACTACTCGCACCCGATCCTGTCGGAGCGACTGAAGGCGCTGGGCTGGTCGGGCGGTAAGGTCACTGGCGGCGTGACCGAGGATAGTGAGAAGCCGGTCAAGGCCAGTGACCGGGAGCTGTAAGGTCATTCGATTGACTTGGTAGGACACGATTGGGTGGTTTGAAAGAGCTCTGATGTATTTTATAGAATGACACTGAACATCAGAAATGAGATAACCGTCAACTCCGTCTAAGAATACAAAAGTAACGAAAAGCTCCCATGCAGTGTACCTTTTTCCGCACCGTACATAAATCATTGAACCAACAAAAACAACAGAAGAAAACAGACCCCTAAGCCTAAGCCTTGTTCATCTTGGCCTTCTTCTCCGCCAACCTCCTCTCCTTCTTCTTCCTCTTCCTCTCCTCCTTATCTACCCCACGACCCTCCTCTCCCTCTCCCTCAGCATCAACATCCATCTGCACCCCCGCGTCTCCCTCCTCCTCCTCATACTGCACCACATCCGGCTGCTCCTTCTCCTCAAACTGCTTCGCATCCTCCCATTCTCCTTCGCCGCCGGTAGCAGTCTGCGCCGCACCCTCGGAGGTTAAACTCGCAAGCGCAAGATCCCTCCCCAGCACCTCACCGGCAAGACCCGCCTGCACGCGCTTGAGATTGTGTAGGATGAGATTGGGCGCGGCGGCCGTGGTGCGCGAGACGGGACCGTGCTCGCTGATGCCGGCGTTGGGTTGCAGGGCGGGGTCGGTGTTGGCGCGGTCGAGGTAGGCGGCGAGGAAGTCGTGCGCGCTGCTCTGGGGGATGGGCTTCGTGCTGAGGATTGTTGTGGGGGGGAGGGGGGCGGGGATCGTTGCCATTTTTATTCTTCTTCTTCTTCGTCGTCTTCGTTATGTCTTTTGGGTATTGGTGGTGGTTGATTTTAGTGTATGAATGAGGTAGAGGTTGTAGCTCGATGCAGATGTCGAGTCGGTCGCTGGTTGATATAGGTGTATATGCAATTGACAATAATAACACAAAATCGAAAAGAAACCTGGCTGTCTCACAGTTCCTAGATATCAAGAGTGGGAAATGGAAGTCCGTTACTTGAAGACTTTGGAGGAAAAGAAAAAAGTTCGGCCGGGACTGGTCTGTGCACGTGCTCCGCCGGAGATTCGACTCAATTTCCAACTTCAACTTCAACCTCATCTCAATCAACCACATCCACCACCACGGCCTCCGGACTCGTCCTCCACCACCACTCCCACGTTGAGATTTGACAACATGCTCTGTCTCCGGTGCAGGGCCCTGCCCTTTGCCTTGAAGGCTCCTACCACGCCAATCGCTCGGTATGTTTCTCGATCAATCCTCAACCTTCAACCAGAACCACATCAACCCTCCTCCCTCAACTCTCCAATCCCTCTCAAACAGCACACTTCAACACAAGAGACACAATACTAACAGTGAATAAATAGATTCCAACTGCCCCGATCAACCCAACCCACCCCCCTCCGCACTCTCGCAACGATCCACACCCCCCAACAATCCATCCTCTCCGCCATCCGCCGCCCCTCCGCCTTCACCTCTCCCTCTCTCTCTCTCTCTCCCTCTCCCACTTCCTCTTCGCCCAGTCTCGCCCTCTCCCAAACCCGCTCTTTCTCCGCGAGCGCCTCCCTCGGCGGTAAGCGCGCCACGTACAACCCGTCGCGACGGGTGCAGAAACGCCGTCATGGGTTCCTGGCGCGTCTGCGCACTCGCGGGGGTAGAATGATTATTCAGCGGAGGAGGGCTAGGGGGAGGAAGAGTCTTAGTTGGTGATTCATTTATTTGATCCGTTCTTGATTTTTTTTTTTTTTATATGAGGGGTGGGTGATGGGGCAGTCGTCCGTTCTTATGTTATCTCTTGTCTTGGTCTTGGGAAGGGGGAAGAAGGAAGAATGACTTGTTGGGATGATGATGGTGATTGTTGATCGCTTGTCGTCTCTGTCCTTGGGTTGTGTTTTTATAGATATGTCTTTTTTTACCTTTTACCTCTTTTATTTATTATCTCGATGATGCGCTTGCGTACTGCTAGTGCGTGCGTGCTCTTGAGATATGCCTTGCCTTGCTGTGTCTGGCTTGCCTGGCTCTCTCCCTCCGTGTACCATACATACATATATATGTGCCTGTTTCTGTTTCTGTTTCTGTTTCTGTCCTGCCTACTCGGTACTTGCTCTGATCTACGATTCCATCGTACTAGATAACACAGATCTGTACAGTCCATACTTAACCGAAACCGAAGTAACAACGCCAGCAAAGGTGGTAAAGGTAGAGTCTGGAAACAAGTCCATTTTTTGTCTCTTTTCTTTATTATCTTCTTTTCTTTTCTTTTCGTTTCTCTTCTATCATGAAGCACATCTAACAGCAGATCTAACAGATCAAGCATCGCTCATTTCCTCGTCATCTTCGGATCCCGTCTCATACTCCGAGTCTTCCTCCTCGTCGTCGTCGGACTCCTCGTCGGCTTCTTCCCCGTCGATCTTCAACCCGTAGTCGTCTTCGAACTCCTTGAGTGCTTGCACCTGGGGCTTGAACCCGGACTCTTCGAGGCCCTTCTTGATGGTCTGTTCGCGGGTTCAGTTAGCAAGTTCGATGGGAAAAGAGATTTCAAGAAGAAAAAGGAAAGAAACATACCTCCTCCATCACCGTGGCACATGTGACGACAATATTGGCCGTGTCCGGCGCAAACAAGGGCAGGATGATCTCCCGCAGAGCCTTCTTCACGTCCTCCACCCCCGTATCCCGCACCTGGCGCAGCATCTTCTCCTTGTAGTCCGAGGGGAGGTTGCGCACCACCTGGCGCGTGAAGCTGCCCAGCGCCACGCTGGCAATCGTCGCCTGCTCGTTGGCGAAGCTGACCACGATGCTGCTGATTGCGCCCTCCATCATCAGCGGGTCGAAGGGGATCGCCCCGGACAGATGGTCCTCGACGATCTGCTTGCTCGCTTCGAACGCCTTGTGCGCGTTCGGAGACCGGTACACGTCGAAGTTGACGAACCCTGTCTCGATGTTGTACGCGAAGGTGGTGCCGTACGCCAGGCCCTTGCCGCGCACCGCCACCCACAACGGTCCCTCGACTGCGTTCATGTACGCCGTCGCCACCAGCAATGCGGGGAGGTTCGGGTCGTCGTGGGAGTCCAGGCCGCGCGCCGTGGCGTACGCGAACGACGAGTCGACGGTTGCCATGGGCACCACGTACGAGTGGCCGCCCAGGTTCCGGCCCGCTTCGCTCAGCAGAGGGCGTCGCGCGGTGATGGGCTGGAGAGCGCCCGGGGCACCCAGTCGTTCTGTGAACGGCTTCCAGGCCGACACCGGGTTCGGGATCCGCTCGAGGTCGCCGATCACCAGCACGCGCATGTTCTCGGGCTTGAAGATCGCCTCCCGGATCTCCTCCATGCGAGCCACGACGGACTCGGGCTCCTCGGCCAGCTGGCGCTTGATGCGCTTGAGGTAGCGAGCCTTGACCAACGTGCTGCGGGCCCGCACGATCGATTCGGGGGCGTAGTGGACCATGACGTGCACCGCCGCGAGCATGTCGTCGCCGTTGCGTTTGGAGTCGGGCACGTCGGAGAGAAGCCGGCTGTTGATGGCGCGGAGCCGCTCCACGTCGAAGATCGAGTTCCAGGAGATCTCCTGGAGCCATGCGATCGCCGTCTCGTACTTCTCCACCTCGACCTGGAAGGAGATGCGCAGCATCTCCGAGTTGCCCATGTTCCTGGCCCCTTCCATCGTATAACCGACAGTATCGCGCTCCATCTCGACCACCACCTGTTCAAAGCTGATGATCTTGCCGTCGCGCTTGATCGGGACGTTGAAAAACGCTTCCGTGTACACGGACAGGAGAGGACGAAGGTGGACCGGCACCGACTGGGCGGAGATCAGCAGGGAGAGCTGGACGAAGCTGCTGGGGATATGCTCAAAGTGGATGAACAGCGGCAGGTCCGAGCCGTCGGCATCGACGATCTGCTGAGCCTTGTGCGCCGGGCGGCCCGCCTTGAGGGCCTCGCCGGATCGTGCGGTGGTTGACTCCACGAAATGGATGGATTCGATTCCGGGAATCTCGAACTTTGCCAGCATGTCCTTGGGAATATCCTTGTCGTTTTCCGCCTTGGCCTTTTCGAGCCGGTCCGCCAGCTCTTTCAATCCCTTCTCGCCCAGGCGCTTCTTCTGCGCGGCGACCCGGGTCTCTTCCTCCTGCTTCAACGTGTCGGACATCTTGGTGGACGGGACACCCAGGATGGTGACGTGGGGCGCGTCGGAGATCCACTTCTTGATGAAGCTGCGCCATTCCGTCTCCTTCCATTGTTCGAGAGTATCGTATTCTTTCAGGGTGGCAACATCCAGCATGGTCGAGCCGTCTCTCTTGCCGTACAGGAAATCGGAGATGGCATACTCCGCAAACGACGATGCGGAGCTCTCCGTGGAGAACTTCCAGGTCCGCCTCTGCCGGTCGATACATTCCTTCAGGTACTTCATATCTAACTCCTTGTCCATGGCTTCTTTGAGCACGTCGAAGAAACGCTTCTCCACCTGGGCCAGCTTATCGGTCTCCACGCTCGTCAGGGTAAAGCGGATTTCGATGCTAGGATGGTCATCCGTAGCATAGAAAACCGCACTGGCCAGCTGCTCCTTTTCGACCAGGATATTATCCAGCAGGGAAGCAGACGACCCCGCCAGGTACTGAAGTGAGACATTCAGCGCACCCGCTACAATGGTGTGAGCTTCACTATCAAACATGTGGCTCCTTTCAAGGAGTGTCAAAGGGATTTGGGGTGGGCGGAGGGGGTTACTGACACTGAACTGGGTCGGAGCAATTAGGACCCAGGAACCGAATCTCTATTTCACCAAAAGATTCATCTTCCTCGGGAAACTCCACCGTCGACAGGACTGATTTTTCCAGCGGCGGAGCCTGCTTCGAATCCACCCACGGACGCTTAAAGGGCGACTCCGGACTGGGAATCACATCTAAGATGGTGTCTTCGAATTTATCCAGGACCTCCAACATGTGCGCCTGGTCGACCTCGCCGGTGATGACCAGGCACAGGTTCCGGGGCTGGTACATCTCGCGATGGAACTCTCTGATGCGCTCCGCCGACAGAACCCGGAGCTGCTCCATCATGCCGCCCGTCTCGTATCGGAATCCGACCCCGGGAGGGTACGTCAATCGCCGGGCGGCCAGATCCATCAGCTCCGCCGCATTGTTCTGCACGCCCTGCATCTCCGAGTAGACGACGCCGGCATCGTTTCCGGTGCCATCGATGTGGTGCACCTCGGTGTAGCAGCCCTCGTCGGTCAGGGTCGGCGCGATGACATGCTCCAGGTAGACGGGCAGGATCTGGGCGAAGCCTTCCCACCCTGCGGTGTCCAGCGTGTACGCGGTGTGATCGGTCGCTGTCCAGGCGTTAGTACTCGAATAGACCCGCGTGGCGAGCTTATCGAGAAATCCCTTGTATCTGTAGTTGCGCGACCCCATGAAGCACAGGTGTTCCAACGTGTGCGGGGCGCCCGAATCATCGGTGATCTCGGTGGCGAGGACAAAATACCCCGTCACCTTGGGACCCTTCTGGTCGATGACCACGACCCGCATGCCCGTGCGCTCCGATTCATATTGAACAAATTCGCTCGGCGAGTACTCCGGCTTAAACTTCTGGAGGAGCTTAAAGTGGGTGGGTTGACTGGGTGTCATCTTGCGGAAGGAATCGGAGAATCTCTGGAGGCGTGTCTCGATCCCAGAACTGATCGTGACTTCCGGGAGGAATCTAGCGGCGGGGCAGTCAGCAATTTATCCCCTCCATGAGCAGTATGGAACGGGCGTCGGTCCCGTCGTGAGAAGACCGTCCGGACAACCAAGCGGGGAAGTCCTCCTTGCAGAACTGGAGGGCGACGAAGTGGAGAGAGGGGCAAGAAAGCCAGGAGCAATGAATCCACCAGGCTCATTGACCGTCGAGGGGATCTTTCTCGTAGCCATTCGATCTCGTCTCGTCTTCCACATCTGTGTGAGGCAGTCGTGGTGCCGTCATTCTTCTCTTCTTTTCCTCTCTGACCTTTTTGGCTCGCACCCTTCTTTCACTTTTTTTTTTTTTTTTTTTTCTTCTTCCCAACGTTGTCTCCGTTCGCGGACAGGTAAAAAGAGGGTTCGACAAACTTACATCGAACGAGAGGAAAAAGCCCCAACCAAGCCTCGTAGGAACAAACGAAACGACACGTTGGACACTTCTTCACACAAAAGATGTACGAAACAGGCACAATGGGTGAGAATCTCGGGAAATGGTGTCGTGGACCACGGGGCCGATGACCTGCTGGGGAGGGGAGAAGTGGAGTTGGACGCCAATCCAATCAAGACGAGTCCCAGAAGTATGTCCTCTGGATTCAAGGGTCGATCAACAGAGCCTCATGGAGGCGATTCGATGGCGAGGAGGGCGTCCCCATTGTCGCGGATTCTCCACAAGACGGGATAATCGCAGAAAGAGCCAAAAGAAGCCTCCCCCGACGAAGGAGAAGACGTTCAACGAGGAGAAGGAGAAGGTCGAGATGGGGAAGACGGTGGATTACATACTACTTTGGGCCTCCAAGGCGGTGAGACGGGGAACTTCATCGGGCTCCTCAGGGCGTTTGTTGTCTTCTTCCCATCACTGTTTGACATCCGACGTTTGTCAACTCGACGTGAGTTTCTTTCTGTTCTGGACTTATTCATCGACGTGGAGCCAAGTCCAAGAAATATGGCGTCGAAAACGTTGGAGCAGGAGGTGTGCCAATCGGTCTTGGAATTCGTCGCCGATGGCACCTATCCAGCGTCGGAGCAGGTTATCGCCGCCGAATTCCCCGCATCGGCTCTCACGAATGAATTGGAGCTATTGGCAAAGGCGAGGGAACAGGTGGAAGTAAGTGCAGGTGGCTCACAGTACACGACGGAAAGAGGACTAATCTCCGGATTGAATGACAGGCCGAGATTAGCTCACTGAGCCGGGGAACCGATTTCGACGCCGATGGGTGGATTTCGCAAGCCAAACAGCTTCATGCGGACATAGAACGCTCGAGGGTCACGGCCCGGGAGATTGTCGCGCAGCATGAGAACAGTAAACCGCTGCAGATGAAGGTCGAGGATGCCGCGGCCAAGGTTGGGTTGGTCGAGACGGAAATCGTGTTCAACGAGGCGGTCACGCGCGCCTTGGAGGAAGTACAGCGACTCTATCAACAGCTCGAGGCCGGACGGGTGACGCTGAGAGAGGGCCGGGTGATGAGCGCCATTGATACGTTGGAGGAGGTGGAACGGTCCGTCAATCAGGACAGGCTGTTCTCCAACACCAATGTGATGCACGTCCTGTTTGAGAATGTGGCCGAATTGCGACGGGAAATTATCGTTTCCCTCCATACGCGTTGGGCCGAGCAGTTGAATATCGACAAGAAACAGCGCAAGTTGGAAGTCGTGGATAACAGCGGTAAGAGTGTGCTTCAAGTTGCATGATGGGCGACTCGTGTTAAGCGTTTAATAGAAAACTCTCTCGACGAGACCATCTCGGCATTGTCTCGTCTGAATCTGCTTGTGGCGGCCAACGACAAATTCCAGAATGACCTGATATCCGCCATTGTCGAGCCTATCCTGGTACCGAGTCGCGATGGGTACAGCCGCGCGCTACATGTTGACAATTCCTCTCTACAAGTCGGACCGGAGCCATCGGAAGCTACAGTCTCCCAGGTCATCGAGCGCATATCCACGGTCTTGAGTTTCTTACGGCAGTGCCTCCCGTCGGCTGTTCTCGACCCCTTCTCGGCGAATTTCATCCCGACACTCTCGTCCAAAGTGATTGCGTCGTGGTTATCCTCGGCGATTCCTACGGAACTAACCGGCTTGGGCGACTTTGAACGCATGCTGGACGACGTCCTGGGGTTTGCAAAGAAGATTGAGTCTCTCGGGTGGCAAGGTCAGGAAGAACTCGTTTCCTGGGTCAACCAAGCCCCCCGTCTCTGGCTGGCCCGACGCCGGGTCGATTCGTTGGACCAGGTTCGTAAAGTCCTCGCTGCGAGCCAAGGTACCACCCAGCAAGTGGAGAGAGTGGAAAGGGAGCAAGTCTCCCAGGAAGACGACGTCTTACTGGAGAAGGCCCCGTCCGATGATTGGGATGCGGAGTGGGATGACGATGACGACGACACCAAAGCACCCAAGACAACCAAGCAGGATGATGAGGAAGATGTCAGCGCTTGGGGGCTGGACGACGATGACACGAAAGAGGAGACTGGTCCAGCCGCGGATGACGATGACGGAGCTGATGCCTGGGGCTGGGGTGACGAGGACCAGGAGGAGCCACCGGAGGATCCACCGCACAAGGAATCGACTGTGACGAACCCGGTGAACGGCAAGCAGTCGGCGCCCTCTTCTACGTCTCCCAAAGAGATTACCCTGAGAGAAGTATACACGGTCACAGACATTCCTGCGTCCATCCTCCGGATTGTTCTGCAGCAAGTGCAAGACGCAGAGGCCATCTCACAGCCGACGTAGGTCCCCGTCGATTCCCAGTGCGTGCCGTTTACTGACATCCTTTCCAGACACTCCCACCCCCGTGTGGTTTCTTCGGGAGCCGGTCTTCTTGCCCTTCCCACGCTGATCCTCGCCATGTTCAAGGCCACGGCGTCGTCCTTTTACGGCATGAAGCTGAACTCTGGTCAAATGTATCTGTACAACGATAGCTTGTATCTGGCCGATCAGATCCGTGGGATCGTGGAGGAACATCAGCTCAGCCGGCTCGAGGGTGATGTCGAAGCGCTGGCGAAGTTCGGCAAGTTCGCCTACACCAAGGAGATGCAGACACAACGCACGATCGTGACCGACCTCCTCGACGGCGCCCAGGGATTCGGTCAGTGCTCCGAGCAGCCTTTCCTGGGCGAGTGTGAGAACGCCGTGAGCGCCGCTGTGGACCGGATCCGTGACGTATACAAGGAGTGGCAGCCGATCCTCTCGCATTCCGCCCTCCTCCAATCAGTCGGGTCTCTCGTGTCCACGATGATCAACAAGATGATCATCGACATCGAGGATCTCGGAGACATCTCAGAGCCCCAGTCCCAGCGGCTGGTGGGATTCTGCAGCCGGGTCTCTCAGCTGGAGGATCTATTCGTACCCCAGTCCTCCGACCACGGGGAGCCGGTCCCCATGACTGCAGTCTACGTGCGCAACTGGCTCAAGTTCCAATACCTCGTCAACATCCTGGAGAGCTCGCTGGCCGACATCAAGTTCCTGTGGGTGGAAGGGGAACTCCGCCTCGAATTCTCGCCCGACGAAGTCGTCGACTTGATCGAGGCCTTGTTCGCCGAGTCGGACTACCGGCGCAAGGCCATTGCGGAGATTCGGCGCGTCTCTCGACACGAGGGGCTGGGAATGTGAGACTCTATATAAACCACGTTATCTTGCATATACGGGATAGCTGCGATAATCGAATTATAATCTTTCTCAATATTACAGTCTTCCCTTTATATACCTTTCTCCGTGGAGGTCCGTGCAGGAACAGACGGTGGTCAATGATAGGCAGGTACAGACAACAGGACGACGAGTGAGTGAGGCTCAGACAACAAATAGCCCTAGACGCTAGAGGTTTAGCACGAGGGTTGAGGGGTTAACGGCGCTCCATCCTCAGCCTCATATTGACCTTCTATTTCCTTTCTTTCCGTGTTCGTTTATCTTTGCGTCGTCCTTCTTAATCCTCCTTGGATTGATCTGCTCCAAACATCAGTCCTTGTCAGGATATTTCCCCCACAAGCACAACCATGCACGCCCATCATCAGTCTTCATTCTCATTCCTCTCCCTACCTCCAGAGATCCGTCATATGATCTATCTCGAGTATTTTAGATCACTCTCTATAGGCCGACAACCCGTCCGACAAGACAGCAACAAACATTCTCTCGCTATTCTGCGGGTCTGTCGTCTGATCCACCGTGAGGCGCAGCCACTGGCGATCCCTAATTTGCAGGTTACGTGTTATGGCAACGCCGACGTGATCGACGTCCTGAGTCGACTGGGCCCGACACGGATCACCCAGCTACGATACCTGCGAGTCTGGCACTTTGTCGTGGGCTTCAAACTCTTTCCTAGTGGGGAAGATTCCCAGCGGGATGCACCCGAGGGAGGTGTCCAGGGAGAAGACAGATTACCGGACGACGGGAGACTGCACTACGAAAATGATGAATCCGATTGGGAACACATGAGCAACACCAGCAACGATACACTATTGAGGAGAGGTGTCCAGTATTTCCACCTCGGTGCGGTCCTCGGACTGTTTCCGGGCCTGCAGCTTGACCTCCTTCAGGTACACTCTGGGGTTAGTAGAGGCCCTTTCGCGGATCAATACAACTCCGATTGCTTTGGTTCACTCCTTGCGGCTGATGGCTACCGACGGCTATGGATGGACGCGACGGGGGGTGACTATGATCCATGGGTTACCTTGCTATCTCTGACAATGTGGCGCGATAGTACCGTCTCTCGGTTTCACCCATATTCAGACTGGAGAGTCTGGGTGAGGGCGCCTTCCTATAAACGCCGTCGAGTGGATGAACTACAACAATACAAAGAGTGGGAGCGTATCCAGGCCGGGAGAATCACTCTGATGGTGGATGAAGACAATGACGGGAGTGACTACGACAGTGATTTCGGCCCTGACAGCGAAGAGACGATGGGCATTGAGGTTGATCGAGGCGATGCGGACTTTGCGGTCAAGCGAGATGATCTTCCAGTCTTGAAATGTCTTCTCCCCAAAGAGGGGATCGCCAATTCGACGTTCTATCAGGAAGCATCGGATGCGCTCCGGAAACTGTTTCAAGAAAGCAGTTGGGAGACTATCAAAACCATGGATGGATTTTACGATGGTGCTGATGATTCTGATTCAGAGGGAACTATTGCGTATGACGATTTTTGGGAGTAATATCTTGCTACGGGTCGTCGCCAGGGGTATTCTTTCTCCAGGGTTTATGACAGAGCAGTATTCAGTATTCGAACTTACAATGGGCCTCTTCCAGATACGATATCAGGCACGCGTCCTAATAGTCCTTCAGTTCTATCCAGTCTGTAACTAAAAAGTCCCTCTTAACTTGCATGACTGCACAAAACTGCTACAAGCTATCTATTCTATAGCAGGATCAGAGAGGTTATCCACAGCAGATGCCTATCTACCATACGATCTACCATAAAAACATCGACAACTGAGGAAGAAAAAATCAAAGAAATTAGACTCCAATTATTCTAAATTAACCACACACTCAAATTATAATTACTGTTCTGTTGTACTTATATCTATATCTATATCTATAAAAATCAATGTATGGCGGGGAATCTCCGCGCTTGGCGCAAGTGGCCGCATCGGCCGCCGTAATTTTTTCTCTTCCTTTTGCGCTTCCTTTGCCCGCCGCATCGACCGAGATTTCCAACCCAGTTCAACCCCATCATTCCACCCATCTTTTTTCCTTGTCACGTCGTCAAGATGAACGGGGACCAAGAGAATTCGGGCGATGCCTCGCAGGCTGCCCAGCGACAAGTTCGTGTGCAGCTCACGAGCAAACAGGAAGACGTCGCCCTCCCCGAGAATACCGGCCCCATCTTGGTGCCCACTGGTGAGAGACCCTACCAATTTGCTTGGATGGAAGATAAAGGAGGTCAATGCTGACGAATCACTCGGTAGGTCTTCGGAGATATGCGCTGTCGACGTTGGTCAACAACCTGCTGGGCAACGAGAAACCCATCCCGTTCGAATTTTTGGTGAACGGCACTTTCCTGCGAACGTCCATCGATGAGTACCTGACGGCCAATGGCATCTCCGCCGAAACCACGCTGGAGATCGAGTATGTCCGTGCCTTGATCCCGCCGCTACATATCGCGTCCTTTGAGCACGACGACTGGGTCAGCTCGGTGGATGTGCTCTCGGCGACGTCGCCCGCCGCCTCGGGGGCGTCGACGACGGTGTCTCCCGGTCAGGAACGGATCCTGTCTGGCAGCTACGATGGTCTGCTCCGGGTGTGGAACATGTCGTCGCAGGTGGTCGCGACGTCGCCGGCCCCCGCGGACGGAGGACACACGGCGTCCATCAAAGCGGCCCGGTTCATCTCGCCGGGTGCGATCGCATCGGCCGGCCTGGACCGCACGGTGCGCGTGTGGAAGTACGCGGAATACGCCGATGGTTTCTCCGGCACCATCACCCCGCAGCTGGAGCTGTACGGACACAAGTCAGCGGTCAATTCGCTGGCCGTCCATGCGCCCTCGAACCGCATGCTGTCCGGCTCGGCGGACCACAGCGTCGGGTTCTGGTCGACGAAGAAGGGGGATGCCCCGGCCGCGCCGGAGAGCCTGCTCCCGTCGGCCGCGTCGCGGAGCGCCAAGCGACGCAAGGTGAGCTCCTCCGTGAGCGCGCCGCAACGGGGTCCCCTGGCGCTGATGTCCGCGCACACGGCGCCCGTGTCGGCGGCCATCTTCGACGCGAAAGACGCCACGGTCGGATATTCGACCTCCTGGGACCACTCCCTGCGCACGTGGGACCTGGTCACGGCCAACCTGGTCGACACGCGGACGACGGCCCACGCGCTGCTGTCGCTGGAGCATCTCCCCGAACACCACCTCCTCGCGGCCGGAACCTCCGCCCGCCACATCACGCTCATCGACCCGCGGGCGTCGGCGACGACCATCGCCGCGATGACGCTGCGCGGCCACACCAACGCGGTGGTGTCGCTGGCGCGCGACCCGCACAGCGCGTACGGACTGATCAGCGGGAGCCACGACGGGACGTGCCGGATCTGGGACATCCGGGCGACGAAGACGGACAAGGACGGGGTGGTGGGCGAGAGCGTGTACTCGATCGGGCGGAAGAGCCTGGAGGAGGCGGGACGGGGCGATGCCAAGCGCGTGGGCGGCGAGGGCGTCAAGGTCTTTGGGGTGTGCTGGGACGCGGCGGTGGGCATCGTCAGCGCGGGCGAGGACAAGCGGATCCAGATCAACCGCGGCGAGGGGGTGCTGTCATCAGCGTAGACATGAGGGCGTTGCACATATGGGCCGGGCGTTTTGGCTGAAAAGTGTTTTCCTTGTCTTTTTCTTTAATATAGTCTGGTCAATTATCTTTATATTCTCTTCCAGCTTCTTTGGTTCCTTGGGTTATTTCCTTGTAGGGCTGTTCATAGATGTGGTATCCATTGATCTAATATCTACATATAGTACATTCCAGACAAAACACAAGTACACGGATAAAAAGGAAGATAGCCATAATAACGATTCAACGCCATTCCACGCCCTCATAAAAGGTCAACCATACGAGGGACCCTCCACCAACTAACCAAACCAGCCAGCACCCAGACAGACCACTCAAAGCCTTCTGTCGATGCGGTTGAGTTTGACCGCGTTTTGGATCTACAACCAACAATCAGCACAAGCTCCTCTCATCCACCACAACAAACAAATAAACACAGCAGACCCGTCGCAAGAAATGAACTCCGAAGAAGGAAAAGAAGGGGGAACAAACCTGGCTTCTCGTCCGCTGACCCCTCACAGGCAAACCGAGAGCATGACGTCTCCCGCGGTAAGTACCCGTCTCCTTCAGACGCTTGATATTATCGAGGACCTGTCTCCGGAGATCGTTCTCGATTTTCATGTCGGAGAGGGCGGCGGTGATGTCGAGGACTTGCTTGTTGGCGAGCTCGCCGACTTTGCAGGTTGGGTGGATGTGGAAGCGGGCGAGGAGGCGGGACGAGGTGTGGTGGCCGATGCCGAAGAAGGATTCGAGGGATTTCTATATATGGATATGTCTCTGGTTAGGGGGGATTCGGTGGGTTATATTGGTGGTGGTGTGGTGTGGTGCTTGCCTTGACGAGACTCCGCTCGGGGAAGTTGACTCCTAGGAGGAAGACCTGTATTTATCATTTGTTAGGGGTGGTTGATTGGGTAGAATTGGATAGTGGGGGTATACGTACCATCTTGAAGACTAGACGCGACGAGTGTGTCTATAGGAATGTGTATGTATGTCGTCTTCCAGACTGATAGACATGAAGCTGTTTAACCGTCGGGAGAAATTCAGCCGGGACGAACGTTTCTCCGAGTCGACTCGAGATAGCGTGCGGGCTTGGCATTCTCCGCATTTGGCCCGCACCCTGTCTCTTGCAAGCTGTCCTTGTTCCTTTCCCCAATTCCTCCTCCCTGATCTCCCTCTCTCTCAGTCGCTTTCAATTGGGTTACTTGGGAGGCAACATGAATTTCCGCAACCTTTTCCTGACGGTCTTTTTGGCCTTTGCGGTTGGATTCGCTCTCGTCCACGCTGAGGAATCCAAGGAGCCGCGCGGGCCGAAGATCACCAGTAAGGTCGGTTACATTATATACCTATTCTCCGTTGTCTGTCAAGGGAATGACAATTGATACTGACAAGGGGATTAGGTCTACTTTGATATCGAACATGGCGACAAGCCTCTGGGCCGCATCGTGCTGGGTCTGTACGGCAAGACCGTTCCCCAGGTAAGCCCCCACCAGATCCCACCCCTCGCTCGTCAATCTACGTCCAAAGCTAACGGTTTGATAGACGGCTGAGAACTTCCGGTATGGATGGATATTCCATCAATCTAATTGATTGATGTGCTGACTATTCCAGTGCCCTCGCCACCGGCGAAAAGGGCTTTGGCTACGAGGGGTCGACCTTCCACCGCGTCATCAAGAACTTCATGATCCAGGGTGGTGACTTTACCCGTGGTGATGGTACGTCTTACCAGCTCGGATGATCGGGAAATAATCGAGAGATTAAGAGATCATGCTGACGAACCTACCAGGTACCGGTGGCAAGTCGATCTACGGCGAAAAGTTCAAGGATGAGAACTTCAAGATCCGTCACACCCGCAAGGGCCTGCTCAGCATGGCCAACGCGGGCAAGGACACCAACGGATCGCAGTTCTTCATCACGACCGTCCCGACTCCGTATGTTCAGTCCCAACCCCCAGTAAGAGACCCAGGAGGAGACTGGGTTGCTAATAAGGGTGCAGGTGGCTGGATGGCCGCCACGTGGTGTTCGGCGAAGTCCTCGAAGGCTACGAGGTGGTCGAGGCCGTGGAGAACGTGGACAAGAACCCCGGCGACAAGCCCAAGGAGACGGTCAAGGTGGTGAAGAGCGGCGAGCTGGAATCAGAGGCAAAAGGTAGCCACGAGGAGCTCTAGACGCCCTCTCTCTCTCTCCCCCTCTCTCCCTTTCTCTCTCCGTCCGTTCCGTGCTGCGTTCCTGAAGATATCCACCGTGTGCTGATGGGTGTTGGATCCCGTGGTTGTGTTGGCGCTTGAAGACGAGACTTCCGACGAATCTGCCGAATACTCGGACGCCGCGACGGCGGCCGTGACGGAGACGACGGGGACGAGCTCTTCTTCGTCGTGGTACGCGGGGAAGATGGTGGTGTTGGTGGTGGTGGTTGGAGTGCTGGTGGTGTACATCCGGAACCATGGGCAGCGGAAGGAGTCGAACGAGAAGAACATGGTGTGATGTACATTTTGTGACTTAACCAACTACCAATGTGAGAGGAGGTCGCCACTTAGATAGATACAATCGCTGTAAGTTCGGGGCTGTAATGAGATAGAGTTTGGTAGGGGCAGTTGGATTTAACGTCGTGGCAAATGGAGGGGACGATTGTCAGAGGATTGTCGGTGGCAAAATCCTTTGGACAGTGGTTGGCTCAACTCCTGCGTAGTGTATGTATACTACGTAGAGGTAGGTAAGGTTGGTCGTTAGAGGGATATTGACCATGTATAAGTCATGAGAGAATGTGGGGAAGACTTCCAGCAACCAGGATGGATCGATCTGCTGCAGTGTGTGCATTCAGATACATTCCGATGGGTTTGATTGTTGTAGTATCGTATTATCCCTGAGTATACTATACTTTCCTTCTATCCTTGTTCTATCCTGGTTTCTATCATACTACTATACTGATACTACTATTCTACTATACTTAATAGATACTTATACTATACTTATACTATACTTATACTATACTTATTGGTATCTGCTAAGACTGAGGAGACAGAGGTATCATTACGGTAATAAACATCAAACAGAGACAGAATACATGTATCCATCATACGGTCCATGGTCCCTCGGCGGTTCCTCCGGTACGGTGTGGGTATCGTATTTTTCCCCTTCTTTTTCGCCTCAGGAAGACACACAGCAGAATAGAAGGAAAATCATAAATATTATAGATAGAAAAGATAATATAATTTATCAATTAATAAAAGAATAAAAAAATTGATCAGTATCAAACAAATTATGAATTGTCAAAAGAAAGAAAAAAAAGAAAGGAAATAGGAAAAAGGAAAAAAGACGAAAAAAAGAAGAAAAAAGAATCCAATCAGACCGAGCTGGAATTTCCCTGGTCAGCCTTTTTTTTTCCCACTTCGCCTCTTTCTTCCTCCTCATCCACTTCCTCTTCTCTTCTCTTCTTCTCTTCTCCTTCTCCTTCTTCTTCTACAATCATCCTTCAATCTCTCACATCTCCTTCTCTTCTCTTCTCTCTTCTCTTCTCTCTTCTCTTCTCTCTTCTCTTCTCTCTTCTCTTCCTTCTTCCTCTCCCCTCCGTATCAGTTTGATTCCTTCTCATTCCCCGTCGATTTTCCTTCTTTCCTTCCCTCCATCTTCATAGAGGTTTAGATTGGGAAGATCACTTGGCTTCTTTCTTCTTCTTCTTCTTCTTTTTTATTCTTCTTACTCTTTTTACATTTCTCTCTCTCTCTCCAGACCTTCGCTTCATCTTCGTGGGTCCGGTTCTTCTGTGGTTCGTCCCCTGTGTTACTGCTCGACCTGTTTTTTCGCCTCATTCGATAGAGAAAGACCGGGATCCGCTTTTTCGGCTTCATCTCCCTCTTCCCTCGTCCGGTCCTGTACACGAAACTCACCGTCTCTTCTCCAAAGATACACAGATCTCTTCGTTCGATTCCACTGCTCGATTTCACAGAAAAAAAGTTTCGATTTTCAACTCGTACGTGGCTCTGTCATCTCTCGCTTCGTCCCACGTTCCCCTCCTTTTTTTTCCATTTTTCACCGTCGGATTCTCTTTTTTTCATTTTCACACTGGTTTCGTTTCGCCCCTGGGTCTCCTTCGATCCGGGTCTCTTCGATCCAGGTCTCCTCGCGTGACGGTCCCAATCATCAGGCTAATCCTCTCGCAATAGAAATCCCTAATCATGGCCGACGGTTTGAAAATGGGAAACCTTTCCCTCAATGAGTCCCAGCACGCGCCCGCCGGTCCGCCCCCCAGCACCGGCCGCGCTGCCTACATCCCTCCCCATCTGCGTCAACGTCCCATGGGCGCCGGCGCCAACATGGACGGTGCCGCTCCCCCGCCCGGCCCCGGCTATGGAGGCCCTAGGTGTGTATTTTCCCTCCACCATCCCCCCCAAGATCCACAACGGTCAAGGATTGGATTGTGCTAACTGGCAGATTTCGTCCGTCGTATAGGGGTGGCTCTCGCGGCGGCAGCTGGGCCCACGCCAATGATTTCAGCCCCCGCGGTCCCAATGGTAACCCCAGCTGGAGCTCCACTGAAGGCTCACGCCATGCCTTTGATCCCAATGCTTACGGAAACCCAGGTCATGGAGGCGGCGCTTCCTACGCGGCCCGCGGCTCCGGCGACGGCCAGTGGCGCGATGGAAAGCACATCCCCGGTCCCGCCAACCCCCGCGTCGAACTCGAGCTGTTCGGCTCCCCCGACGACCCGTCCAAGCAGAACACCGGTATCAACTTCGCCAACTACGACGATATCCCCGTCGAGGCCTCCGGCCAGAACGTCCCCGAGCCCGTCAACGCCTTCACCAACCCGCCCCTGGATGACCACCTGATCAGCAACATCAAGCTCGCCAGCTACCAGACCCCCACCCCCGTCCAGAAGTACTCCATCCCCATCGTCATGAACGGTCGCGACCTGATGGCCTGTGCCCAGACCGGTTCCGGTAAGACCGGTGGTTTCCTCTTCCCCATCCTGTCCCAGGCCTTCCAGAACGGCCCCTCCCAGACCCCCGCCCAGGCCCCCGGCCAGTTCAGCTACGGCCGCCAGCGCAAGGCCTACCCCACCTCCCTCATCCTGGCCCCCACCCGTGAACTCGTCTCGCAGATCTTCGACGAGGCCCGCAAGTTCGCCTACCGCTCCTGGGTCCGCCCCTGCGTCGTCTACGGCGGTGCCGACATCGGCTCCCAGCTGCGCCAGATCGAGCGCGGCTGCGACCTGCTCGTCGCCACCCCCGGCCGTCTCGTCGATCTCATCGAGCGCGGTCGCATCTCCCTCATGAACATCAAGTACCTCATCCTGGACGAGGCCGACCGCATGCTCGACATGGGTTTCGAGCCCCAGATCCGCCGCATCGTGGAGGGCGAGGACATGCCCCACGTCAACGACCGCCAGACCCTCATGTTCTCCGCCACCTTCCCCCGCGACATCCAGATGCTCGCCCGCGACTTCCTCAAGGACTACGTCTTCCTCTCCGTCGGCCGTGTCGGTTCCACCTCGGAGAACATCACCCAGAAGGTCGAGTACGTCGAGGACCAGGACAAGCGCTCCGTCCTGCTGGACATCCTCCACACCCACGGCACCACCGGTCTGACCCTCATCTTCGTCGAGACCAAGCGCATGGCCGACTCCCTGTCCGACTTCCTGCTCAACCAGCGCTTCCCCGCCACCGCCATCCACGGCGACCGCACCCAGCGCGAGCGTGAGCGCGCCCTCGACCTCTTCCGGTCCGGCCGCTGCCCCATCCTCGTCGCCACCGCCGTCGCCGCCCGTGGTCTCGATATCCCCAACGTCACCCACGTCATCAACTACGATCTGCCCACCGACATTGACGACTACGTCCACCGCATCGGTCGTACCGGTCGTGCCGGTAACACCGGTATCGCCACCGCCTTCTTCAACCGCGGCAACCGGGGCGTCGTCCGGGACCTGATCGACCTCCTCAAGGAGGCCCACCAGGAGGTCCCCTCCTTCCTGGAGAGCATCGCTCGCGAGGGCAGCGGCTTCGGTGGCCGTGGCGGCCGTGGCGGTCGCGGTCGCGGCAGCGGTGCCACCCGCGACATGCGTCGCTTCAACAACCCCAGCGGTCCCTCCTCCTTCGGCGGCGGCGGCTACGGCGGCGGCGGTGCCAGCTACGGCGGTGGTTACGGTGGCGGTGCGCCCTACGGCGGCGGCTACGGTGGCTACGGTGGTGGTGGATATGGCAACCCGTCTGGCCCTACCGGTCCGTCGTCCTGGTGGTAAATCTCCTTTTCCACCCCAGACAGCAAAAAAAAAGTTGTGGTCTCTTGACGAGGCTTATCGGGTCCGGTTGATTCCTTCTCGGTTTCTTGCCTCCCGTTTGTCTGTTCTCGATTTATGCTTCCTTTCTTGACGGGATACGATCAAGTCCTCCTGAGTCTTTTTTTTTTTCTTTCCCTGTCTTCTTTTCTGCTCCCGTGTTCTGCTGTCTCTTTTTTAATGTTTCATTCTACTTTTCATCTTGTTTATTTCCAAAAAAAGGATCTCGGGACCGGCTTTGTCATGACCGCCACGACTTTTGTGTTTTTCTAGAACACCTTTCTTCTTTTTCCTTTCTTTTCTGTCCGTTTTCTTGACCTTTCTGCCTGTCTTGTTCGCTTTTTCTCTCATGCTTTAGACATGGTCTTCGATGTGGTCCGATCTCATCATCTTGCTGCTCCTGATTATATTCCTACTATGATCGTGAGCGTCAAGATCGGCATTGCGTGGATATCATAGATTGCGTTGTCTTTCTCCTGCGACCGCTTGCACCAGATACCCTTTGTTGTTTTCAGGCGGCCATTGTGGAGATCCGCTTAAGGGACACATGCCGGGCCGGCGAGCCGGCGTTTCGTGTTCACCGAAAACAAAAGTGCTGTTTATGATTTCATCTGCTTGGTGCTGTGGCAGCTACATCGACCGTGTCTTCCAACATAGAATTGACCGTTTTTACTTTTTTCGATTTTCTCCTTCCGTTGCCTTTCTGTTTCGGTCTTTCCTGGCGGGTTGTCTGCTTCTCTTCCATGTTCCTTGTGTTCCTGCTCTGGCTCGTGTTGTTCCTTACTGGGCTATTCCGTCGGGTATGTACGGGATCGAGAGAACGGGGAACTCATTGCATTTCTGTCTGGCGTTTGGCTGGAGCGTGCGGTGTCCACATGGAGGAACGGATCTCTGGATTGGAGGGTATTTCCGTCCGGGTGGACTCGGCATGGATCCTCGTCTGGTTCCTGCGTCGGACCCGGGGAGAATGGGCCGGTGCTTGGGCGCTTCGTGTTCGTCATGGTTCTCCTGTCTGTCCATCGCAGTTGTCGGTGCGCCGGAGATGGCCCTGTTTCATGGGTCTCGCGAGCCGGGAGTTAGCATTGATCCCAATCAAAAAGTTGATGCTCGTCTTGTTATTTGTTATTCTCTGCCGTAGGATGTTGTAGATGGAGTCCGTGTACATCATGGATCTCCGGAACCACTAGCCTGGTGCGATAGGAATCCTGTAGTATCGTCAGATTCGATCTTCTTCGCGCAAATAACACAAGTGATGAAACTATAGCCGCTAAGACTTCAACATCCCCTGGCGGTAGCCTACGTATGGAAGACAATCTCGTATCGAGGAAGAGCCCACTGTATCTCGCGTATCCCCAGAGAGCATCCAGTAGACCTTTTATAGGAATAGTCTCAATCAGATCGTATATGCTATTCACATTTTCGTCGTATTTACATTCTTGTTGGGGTGATTTGAGGGTTTTTGATTCAGTATAGGCGGGTGGATGGGACTGGTCTATGTGGGTAAAGGATTAATCCCAAGCAACATTTGGTGTGAATGGGTTGGTTCGATGGGAGGAATCGTGTAAGGATTCGAAGGGGGTCCAGTATGTTATTATAGGAGAATGGTGCATTGTACTGTCAGTGTTAGTTGGACTGACAGGTGTGTATATGGATGTGTAGATGGCTTCTATTATATAGACCTGATGATATAGGGAGGTTTATATATATATATCTCTCCCTCAACGGATAGAGGGAAACCAACCAGGTAGAAATAGAAATTAGAAATATAAAACAAGCTCATATGATGATTATTTATAATCAAATATAAATATATAAGCATTATAAAATGGATCTGTTGTAATTGATGGACAGTGAAGTAGAAATCAACGTGGTAGAGTCTCCCAGGATAGAATCATCGGGGGAATCACACCTCAGGCTCCCCACGGGAATTCTTTCTCTTCTCCATCTCATCCATTCATTCCTTTCT
The DNA here is from genome assembly GCA_023619815.1 of Aspergillus neotritici. Lineage (NCBI taxonomy): Eukaryota > Fungi > Ascomycota > Eurotiomycetes > Eurotiales > Aspergillaceae > Aspergillus > Aspergillus neotritici. The sequence continues at coordinate 1,036,131 of JALZYL010000007.1, read as the reverse complement.
TTAACCTCATCCTTCCAATCTCCTCCATCCCCCCTCTTTCTCCCCCTTTCCCATCCCAATTCTCTTCTTTCTTCTTTTCCTTTGTCTTCTTTTATCCCTCCCGATGACGGAACCTGTTTAACCCTCCATCGTCACTCACCAACTTCCGCTTTTCCTCCCCCGGACGGCCGTTCCCAGCCTCTCACCCTGCCCAAACGGACACACCCTTCGACAACCCCCCTCCCCCCCTCTACCAGCTCATCGGACGAGACCCTTAAAGCAGAGTGGACTCGCTCACAACCGAAAGAAAAGGCAATCGCAAGCGTGACCACATCACCCCTCGAATTCCCGCGATGGCCGACGTCGAAAGTACGGTCGCGGACGACTCCTTCGCCCCGTCCGAAGCCCAGGATGACCAGCAGACGCACAATATGACGGTTGGCACGCGGCGCCAGGCGAATGGCACGATCGGGTCGGTCTACTCGGGCAACAAGATTCGACACCTCAAGAAGGAGGATGGCATCCCCCTCTGGCGCAAGGACATCCAGTACCAATTCCTGAAGAACGTCTTCGAGGATAAGACCCCCGTCTTCACTCGGTATCCCGACGGTGAGAAGAATTTGGATTTTGCGGATATCTACATCGATGCGATGGCGAGGAGTAGCAAGACCAGTAAGATCTTGAAGGATAAGCTGCAGAATGATAAACAGGCTGCCATTAGTATGGCGATGGTGTGTCTGCTGGTGAACTTTGGGAGGATGAATACTACGCTCAACTGTATGCATTCATCCCCTTTGGCGGGACCCGTCGCGCCTCCGGCCCCCCCTTGGTCGCGTAGGATACTGATACAGTTGCTGTTGCAGTCTTCCCCGAAATGCGAGCGCAGCTGCGGACGTACCACTCCATCCCCTCGCTACAGGCGCACCAGGATCCCAATGCCTACAAACAGTTACAGGATGCGCCTCGTCTCAAGTCCATCCTCAAAGGTGCGTCCGAGGATGTCGACCAGCCCAATACCCTCGAGAAGATCCGACGCCACAACGTCCCCCGCACGAACCCCGTCAACCTGATCTTTGTGCTGGCCCAGTACGCCCCCAAGGTGTCCGAGCTGCACTTCTTCCCCCCGCGCGATTTCTTCGACCTGGTCATGAGGGCCACCCTCAGCAGCAAGACCCGCGCGCGTGCCTTCCTGTGGCTCATGTGGTGGTATCTCGAGAGCGATTTCTCCCGGGAAGCGGCTCTCAACAACCCCTTCGGCCCCGGTCTGGATGGCGAGGGGACGGGTGGCTTGCCAATCAAGGTCCCCAATTTTGAAAGCCTCACCGAGGAGCAGGCGAACGAGGAGAATGTAGATACCCAGGAGGAGATGGAATACGGGGAAGCCAAGCGGCTGGAACGGAAGCGTGAGTCCTCGGGACTCCGATCTGCTGGATGTCCTCGACTGATCCCCGACTTTCAGGTATCTTGGAGGAAGACGAGCCTCTTCCCCGGGTAGTCAAACGGCCCAAAAAAGGTATGTTGGCGCGCCCGCCCGCGGACGCGATCCACGTAACTGATCGTGCGGCGCTACAGAATTCGGCTACGATGACGACCTCGCATCGGGTGATCTCTCGGGCATCGCTTCTGGTAAGTGCATCCGGTGGGCGGAACGGAACCCGGCTGTAGCTGACATCTTCACCCAGGCCGCGGCGATGGACGTGGCTCGGCCATGTCCACTCCCTTGCACCCCTCCGCCAAGCGATATCCACCCGACGAGGATGAAGACCTCTTGACCCCCGGCCAGTCGGCCCGGTCGCGGTACAAGCGGCCCAAGCGGGAGTCTTCGCTCACCCGCGCCGTCGGTCAGCAGCGTCTCATCCTTAAGACCAAGATGGAACAGACCCCCGACGGGTCATCCCCAGCTCCTCCAGGTTCTAGCCACCCAGTGTTGAACCGTTTTGTCACGAACTCCTCTCTGACGCAGCAGAACACAGCGCGCCGCCCCCGTCCCTTGACGCAGCACCAGCTGGCCGTCGAGCAGAACCGCCGCCAGCGCATCGAGTACATCCTGGCCAAGCGAAAGAACGAGGCGTACCGGATGCTCCGCGCCAAACGGGAAACGGAGATCCCCTTCGCCCGCTACGGCCGTCTCCTAGAGCCGCTACCCGACGGATATGACACGGAGGATGACGAGAGCTCCTGGGGCAAGGGCGGGATCCTCCCCAACCCCGAGGAGGAGGAGGATTTCGGCGAATGCGCCAGTTACTACCTGTCGGTCCTCCGCAAGGCCTCCCGGCGACTGGATCGGTGGGACTACGAGGACGCCAATGGACCGAAGAAGGACCGCAAGAAGGAGCGCGAAGAGCGCCAGAAGGCGAGGCAGAGCACCCTGGCCCTGGAGCATTCCCTGGACCTGGGAGGTCGGGCCCCCACCTCGGCGCGGAGCCGTGCCCGGGCGGCCCGCAATGCCCGCCGCAAGCTCGCCGAGGCCGCGGGTGCGACGACGACGACCGCCGCCGCGGCGTCGGGCTCGACGTCCACCCCGCGCCCCAAGAGCAGCCGCAGCCGGCCCAGTCGCGCGGCGGGGGCCCCCACGAGCGCCGCTGGTGACGCCGGCAAGGAGGGACTCGACGCACAGCCCCTCCCGGACCACGAGGCCTCGTCCATGCCCGCCGATGGCGAGGACGGACTGGACGACATCGACCGGGAACTCCTGGGAGAAGGCAGCGGTGACGAGGACGACGGGCCCGTTGTTCGCGACGACCGGGCCGCCCCCGTCGGGGAGCGGGGCGACGCGGACAGCTTCCTGGGTGAAGGCGGGGACGAGGACGCCGACGCCCTCTCATCGGACGATGACGGCGAGGACGACGATCTGGACGAAGGCGACGCCGACGAGAATTCGTCGACGTTCGAGGGGGGGCATGGGTCTCCCGGGAGCGACGCCTCCTCTGTCGCCGGCGAGGGCACTGGCCCCGCCACCGACCTGCACGACAGCGCGGATCGTCGCCGTGCCGCGGACGGCCAGGACCACGAGACCATGGACGACCGGGATTAGATCTGGCCGGGGTGGTGAAGTCTTTTACCGTTGCACCATTTTGTTTGCTCTCTTGCTCTTTTCTTCGCCTTCTTCCCCCCCCATCGTTAATATTTGCTGTACTCTTTACCCCTGGTCATCCTCGATGGGCGAACCGTTGGGTGTGTATTCTACGACTGTTTCTCTTGTCTCCTTCTTTTCTCCCTTCACCATACCATTACCTTCTTCCTCTTCTGTGTTAGAAATTGCGGATGTTATGAAATACAGACCAAGCTCTGGACTGATCCAATCTCCCCACCGAGAACCCCTCTTCGACGTAGGTTGTCTGGCTTGTGACGGTGCTCGGCCACTGCAAGGACCAGGGGGTGCATAAATCACATGTCAGATATCGTATGACTAAACGTTGTGCTGTTTGTTTTGTTTTCACCTCTTCATCCTCCTCAACCTCTTTTCTTCTCCTTCTTCTTCTTCTTCTTCTTCTTCTCGTTCTCTTCTTGTAGGATCATCGCTCATCTCCAACATCCACTCCCATCCAGGCGGTGTGGTTTACTTCCGAGTGATAGACCGGTTGACATCATCGCACTAGGGGTTAATTAACCAGGTACTCTGACAACGAACGGAGTTTTCCCACGACCGAACCGCCGATCCCCTTGGCAAATCTTGTGCAGGAGCTCCACCCCCAACCCAAGTGCACGAAACATATCGCTTCCAACCTCCTCATTATTATTCCTGGCCTGGTTTGGCATCCGTGCAGGTCCATTCGGCGCCTAAGTGAGGGAAAATCAAAGGGGGGCAAAGGAAAAAAGGAAAAAAAGGAAAAAAGAGGACCGGGCGTTTTTTCCTGCCCTGACGGGTCTCTCAACAACATCATTCGACTCCACCCCGTCTTTTTCTCCTCTTTTCTTCCCCGTTCGTTCCCCTCTTGTCGACACCTCTCTCTCTTTTCTTCCGCCTGCATTGGTTCGTCATCGTTTGGAGAGGAGTTTTAGTGCCACTGATTTCTCTTCCGCTGGGGTACTGCTATTTAATTGACTGACCCCTTTCGCTGACGTCGGATTTAACGACGGTTGAATCATAACCCTTGGTTTTTGCCGGACGAATCTTACGCTTACTGTCCATTGTTGTTTCCCTGAACCACTGTCGCCTCTGCCTGTCATGTCGGACGAGCCTAGGGTGCTACGCCCCCGTCCGCGTCGCGTGTTCGACGTCGCCCCCTCCAACGAGTCGTCCGAAGCGCCTACGCCCGCCGAGCCGGCCAACCCCGACCTGCTGGCCCCCAATAATGCCGGGTCCGCCAGCGTGAGCCGCAACGGATCGATCATGAACCTCACCTCGTCGACGCTGTTTGGCATCTACTCCCCCACGGCCTTTGAGGGCGTCCGGGACGACTCCAGCCCCTGGGGGACGGAAGTCCACACGCCCTTCTCCGAACAGTCGCCCCCGATTTCGCCGCCCGAGTCGCCAGATCAATTGGCCCGCCAGCGCCATCGGTCGGCGCGGCTGAGCCAGGGGCTCTTCCGCGGGGTGATCCTGCCCCAGACGCTCAAGAGCGCCTGTCTGGTGGGCTTTGGGATCGTCTACGGGATTATTACGATTCATCTGCACGAGAACCACTGGATCACGCCGGTGAAGTTGGACAACACGCACTCGAGCGGCTCCTGGGAGTACCTGGTGTCGTGGGCGGTGGTGGGGGTCGCCTTGGGCAATCTGCTGCCCTGGCTGGACCTGTTCTCGGAGGATGTGACTCAGGCGAAGAACGAGGAGACGGAGGATCGGACGCTGTCCTGGGTGGCGGTGGTGCGAAGCGTGGGGGCCTTTGTCGGCGTCGCGTTTGCCATGGTAAGTGCATTCACCATCCGATTCATACAACACTCGGGGTGTCTGTGGGACTGACGAATATTTTTTTTCTATCTAGCGACGACTACCGTGGGAATCCACTACGCAAGCCTCGGTGACGCTGGCTCTCGCAAATCCCGTGCTGTGGTACCTGATCGACCGCACCAAGACGGGCTTTCTGCTTTCGACAACGGTGGGAGTGGCGGGGATGGGCATCGTGCTCAGTCTGAAGCCGGACCTGGTGCCGACATCGACGGAGGCGACGCGGGCCACGATCCCCGGGTTGAATGCGACGCTGCGAGACTACGGGTTGGTGTCGGGGGTGACGCAGGAGAGCATCGCGGTGCGGACGTGGGTGGCCAGCGTGCTCTTCTGCGCGTGCGTGTGTTTCGGGAACATCGGGCGGCAGCTGGCGATTGGCAGCCGACGGGATTCCCAAGCATAATTATATCTTTCTATTTTTTGGAGGGTTGGGTTACAGAAGTCAGTACGACAGAGTGCCTGTCCTGTCCTGTATGGTTCTTATTCTTATTTTTAAGACACGGTGATATCCTTATTATTTTATTTCCTCTAATCACAGACCACTCTCATCATCAGATCGAGTCCATGAACCTCCTACACCATAGCAGTAGAAGTAGTAAAGAGATGTAGAGTCAATCATTGCAGTCCCTGTCACTTGAGATCAAGACACTGCACCCAAGATCGGCCCCCTGCGAATAAATCACAGTCCTTCTCCATTCTTATAGACGATTTCCATATGTCATCAGCTATCCCTCCCTCCGAAGAGAGCGAGACATCCTCGTAGGAACGCTTTTAAAAGAACGTGAAATTTGCGTTGTTCATGAAGAAGGAAAAAGAAGGAAAAGAAGAGGAAAAGAGACGTCGGCGATGGAGAGTTTTTATGCTCGGCGGTTTCGCACTAGCGCCGTCACGTGGTGTTAGCCGAGACTTTTTCTTTCCTTCCTTATTTATCAGGTGTCTATGGATGACTCAGATATTACTCATCAAACCTTTATGACAGCTTGGTTGTGCAGATGAGTCACTAATCCCTCTGTGCATTTTGTTCCCCGAAAGCGGAGGCAGAAATGACGGAGTCACCTGAACCCCGCGTGATCTTTTTCTTCTCTTCTCCTTCTCTCTCTCTCTCTGTCTTTACTTTCACTCCTCTCATCCTGCCTATATCCTTCAGGTACGTTCATTTCCCTGCGATATACCCACGAGAGATCATCTGTGGCGAGCATACCCGTTGTCCGCCGTCATCTGGTCTTCCCCGATCTCCTCCGTCCTCCGTTCCCCGTACCGTGATCGCATGGAGGGGCATCTCCGAGGGAAAAAAACTTTGCCCCTCCTGGTCCTTCCTTCGCTCGGACAACACCCCCCGGTAGTCTGTTGACTTGATAGGTGTCTTTGTCTAATTCAATTCCTTTTCTAGTGTCTTTGCGGCTGTGTCAAGATGTCTCAAAAGTCCGGTAAGCTCTTTTTTTGTTCCGTTGGATGATCGGTGGTTCTATATATTGCCCACCCCCGTCTCCACAGTATGGAGCTCTGGGGGAGGGGAAATGTAAACAAAAATAAAGAAACGAAAAATATCGAGAAAAAAAAGAAAATGAATGAATGAAACTGACTCGATAGCCATTCTCTCCGTCTACGACAAGACGGGCCTCTTGGACCTGGCCAAGGGCCTCGTCAAGCACAATGTTCGTATCCTGGCCTCCGGCGGCACCGCGCGCATGATCCGTGACGCTGGGTTCCCCGTCGAGTGAGTGATCCCATTCTTCTATCTGCTCTTCTATCTACTCGTCCGAACGGAACATACTGACGAGTATGACTCCAGAGACGTTTCCGTCATCACCCACGCCCCCGAGATGCTCGGCGGTCGTGTCAAGACCCTCCACCCCGCCGTCCACGGTGGTATCCTGGCCCGGGATATCGAGTCCGACGAGCGCGACCTGGCCGAGCAGAAGATCTCCAAGGTGGACTTCGTCGTCTGCAACCTCTACCCCTTCAAGGCCACCGTCAGCAAGATCAACGTCACCATCGAGGAGGCCGTCGAGGAGATCGACATCGGCGGTGTCACCCTGCTCCGCGCCGCTGCCAAGAACCACGCCCGCGTCACCATCCTGTCCGACCCCGCCGACTACCCCGAGTTCCTCAAGGAGCTCGAGGCCGGCGAGATTACCGCCCCCAGTCGCAAGCTCTACGCCCTCAAGGCCTTTGAGCAGACCGCCGACTACGACGCCGCCATCGCCGGCTTCTTCCGCAAGCAGTACGCCGGCAACGGCGAGCAGTACCTCCCCCTGCGCTACGGCACCAACCCCCACCAGAAGCCCGCCGCCGCCTACACCCTCCAGGGCAAGCTCCCCTTCAAGGCCCTCAACGGCTCCCCCGGCTACGTCAACCTGCTCGACGCCCTCAACTCCTGGGCCCTCGTCAAGGAGCTGAAGCAGGCCCTCGGCTACCCCGCCGCCGCCAGCTTCAAGCACGTCTCCCCCGCCGGCGCCGCCGTCGGCGTGCCCCTGAACGACAAGGAGCGCAAGGTCTACATGGTCGACGACATCGCCGGCATCGAGTCCTCCGGCCTGGCCCAGGCCTACGCCCGCGCCCGCGGCGCCGACCGCATGTCCAGCTTCGGTGACATCCTCGCCCTCAGCGACATCGTCGACGTGCCCACCGCCAAGATCGTCTCGCGCGAGGTGTCGGACGGTGTCATCGCCCCGGGCTACTCCGACGAGGCCCTGGCCATCCTGTCCAAGAAGAAGGGCGGCAAGTACCTGGTCCTCCAGATGGACGAGAACTACGTGCCCGCCCCCGAGGAGACCCGCACCCTCTACGGCGTCCAGCTGACCCAGCACCGCAACGACCTGGTCATCGCCCCGAACAAGACCTTCTCCACCATCGTCACCCCCAAGGACCTCAAGGTCCTGCCCGACGCCGCGCTGCGCGATCTCACCGTCGCCACCATCGCCCTCAAGTACACGCAGTCCAACTCGGTCTGCTACGCCCTGAACGGCCAGGTTGTCGGCCTGGGCGCCGGCCAGCAGAGCCGCATCCACTGCACGCGCCTGGCCGGCGACAAGGCCGACAACTGGTGGATGCGCTTCCACGACCGCGTGCTCAACATCCGCTGGAAGGCGGGCACCAAGCGCGCCGACAAGAGCAACGCCATCGACCTGCTCTGCTCCGGCAACACCCCGCGCAACGAGGCCGAGAAGGCCGAGTACGAGCGGGTCTTCGAGGAGGTGCCCGCGCCTTTTACGGCCGAGGAGCGGGAGAGCTGGCTCTCCCAGCTGAGCGAGGTGGCCGTTTCGTCCGATGCCTTTGTATGTTCTCTCTTCTCCTTGTTTGCCTCGTTCCCTTCATTTTCCTTCCATACCCTGTCTTCAGGTGATCAAGCTGACTGGATAGTTCCCCTTCATCGACAACGTCTTCCGCGCGGCCCGGTCGGGAGTCAAGTACATTGCGGCCCCGAGTGGGAGCCAGAACGATGGCCCGGTGTTCGAGACGGCCGAGAAGCTTGGCATTGTCTTTGTCGAGCAGAGCAACCGTCTGTTCCACCACTAGAGAGGCGGCGTTGTGCCCTATTTTTATGAAGTATAGAAGGAAAGAAAAAAGAATGCATCTGTTTAATGAGACTGTTTGTTTAGTAGATTTTCTTAGAGGGTCGTACGGGTTACGGCAATACTCTAGCATGCAGGATTGGTACTGGTTTGGGAGCAGTCAACCTCTGTGCACTATATAAAGCACGAGAAAAGGGAAGTGTAGTAGTTGCTTCTATAACTCAGTTGGTAGAGTGCATGACTAGTAATCATGAAGTCCGCGGTTCGAATCCGCGTGGAAGCATTTTTTGCTATTTTCCCTATCTTCTGCACCTTATCATCTCTGCTGGGGGATGGCTAATTTTATTTTATTTGGTCTATTCTCTCGATTGTCCTTCTCTAATTTTGTGTCCTGTTGTGGTTAAGGTTAAGGTTATGTTTATTTTTATTGTTTGGCCGTTGAATGCGTCCCCTGGTAATACTAATAAGGTGTCCCCTGTTTCGGGTGCGATGATCTCCTTTCCGCAGCAACCGTGGAATGTCCCATGCCGGATACTCACGGAATCAGTCATCATCATCATCAATCAATCAATCAATTGAACAGTCAATGTGGCATGGGAGAGGGAGAGTAAACAGGCTGTCTGGTATGAGGAGTGCAATTGCTGTCGACTTGAGATCTGGAGGTTGATGTTGACATACACACCTAGACTAGATACATACCTCCATCTATACCATGGAAGGCTGTGCTATTATATCCGTCTCCGTCCATGTGTCTTCACTGGGATGACTCTGTTGATATGTCTTAGACAGTGATCTGTTTGTGAATATAAAGTGATAAGACTATAATATATAAAGAACAGTATGATATAGTGTATGGTCAAGAAGCGTTGTAGAAAGAGATCCTCAGGCACCACCCCCTGGAGACCCCACGTGACCCCCCCCGGCCGCAACAATAAGCGACACCTCAGCGGTTTCTCTCCTGAGGTCACTGACTTGTCCCGGTCTGGCCATCTCTCACTTTCCCTTCTCCTTTGACCTCACTTTTCACACCTCTCTCTCCTCACTTCACCTTACTCTCCTTCTCCTTCTCCTTCTCTTTCTTCCCTTTCTTTCTCTTCTACGCGTCTTCTTTATCATCCTTCTAATCCCTCCCCGCCCATCTCCTTTCCCCGTGTTTGTTCTCCGCCCCTATCTTCCCGGTCTCTTTGCGCGGCGTTTATTAGGTGGATGAGGTCCCCTGGCGACCTTGGTAAATAAACATGGCTCCTTTACCCATCAAGTTTACGGAGCTCGTTAATGTATCTCCCCTCGCTTGGCTTCCTGTCGGATTGATCCGATCCCTCTGTCCGGGGTCGATCAATTCCCCATCGAAGAACCGCATGGCTAACGCATCTGCTCTCCTCCCCTTCTAGTTGACGAATGTTGAAATCGCGGTACGTTCGGTGCAGCTGTGGACGCGCAACCCCCCCTCCTTGCATCACCTCGCCGAATCCATCCCCTCCGTGACTGACAATTCGAATCCTTTTAGCCCGCTTCAATCGGTTTCAACTCCTGTGTGAGTACTCCCACCCCCTCCACGCAAGGCACCCACCACACGGGTGGGTGGTGAGAGACCAGCTGGCTAATATGATATCGGCCCCGCCAACAGACTTTAGAGTCGGATCACTTCGTGTGCGTTCGGCAAAAACTGAACGAGGATGACAAGCCCCAAGTCATCATCATCAACCTGAAGAACAACAATGAAGTCATCAAGCGGCCGATCAACGCGGACAGTGCCATCATGCACTGGTCCAAGAACATCATCGCCCTCAAGGCCCAGGGCCGCACCGTCCAGATCTTCGACCTGACCGCCAAGCAGAAGCTCAAGTCCGCCGTCATGAACGAGGACATTGTCTACTGGAAGTGGTTCAGCGAACGCTGTCTGGGTCTGGTCACCGAGACCTCCGTCTATCACTGGGATGTCTTTGACCCCACCCAATCCCAGCCCCTCAAGGTCTTTGATCGACTGCCCAACCTCAGTGTACGTTCCTCCTCACCCCGTCGCTCGCCCCGCCGGCACTGCTAACCTGGGTACCAGGGCTGCCAAATTATCAACTACCGCGTGAATGATGACGAGAAGTGGATGGTCGTGGTCGGTATCAGCTCCCAGCAGGGCCGCGTGGTCGGCTCCATGCAGCTCTACTCCAAGGAGCGTGGGATCTCGCAGTTCATCGAGGGTCACGCCGCCGCCTTCGCCTCCATCCGCGTCGAGGGCTCCCCCCTGGAGCATAAGCTCTTCACTTTCGCCGTCCGCACCCCGACCGGCGCTAAGTTGCAGATCGCCGAGATCGACCACCAGGAGCCCAACCCCCGTTTCCAGAAGAAGGCGGTCGAGGTCTACTTCCCCCAGGAGGCCGTCAACGACTTCCCCGTCGCGATGCAGGTCTCCCGCCGCTACGACATCGTCTACCTCGTCACCAAGTACGGGTTCATCCACCTCTACGACCTCGAGACCGGCACCTGCATCTTCATGAACCGCATCTCCAGCGAGACCATCTTCACCACCGCCGTCGACTCCGACTCCGCCGGTCTGGTGGGCGTCAACCGCAAGGGTCAGGTCCTGTCGGTCAGCGTCGACGAGTCCACCATCGTCCAGTACCTGATGGAGAACCCCGCCATGTCCGGCCTGGCCGTCAAGCTGGCCTCCAAGGCCGGTCTGCCCGGCGCCGACCACCTCTACCAGCAGCAGTTCGACAACCTGATCGCCCAGGGCAACTTCAGCGAGGCCGCCAAGATCGCCGCCAACTCGCCCCGCGGCTTCCTCCGGACCCCCGAGACCATCAACCGCTTCAAGAACGCCCCGCAGACTGGCCAGATGTCCGTCATCCTGCAGTACTTTGGCATGCTGCTCGACAAGGGCACGCTGAACCGCTACGAGAGTGTCGAGCTCGTCCGCCCCGTCCTGCAGCAGAACCGCAAGCACCTGCTGGAGAAGTGGATGAACGAGAACAAGCTCGAGGGCTCCGAGGAGCTGGGTGACATCGTCCGCCCCTACGACATGGCCCTGGCCCTCAAGATCTACCTGCAGGCCAACGTGCCCCACAAGGTCATCGCCGGCTTCGCCGAGACCGGCCAGTTCGACCAGATCCTCGCCTACTCCAAGCAGGTCGGCTACCAGCCCGACTACACCCAGCTGCTGCAGCACATCGTGCGCGTCAACCCCGAGAAGGGCTCCGAGTTCGCCACCCAGCTAGCCAACGAGGAGTCCGGCGCCCTGATCGACCTCGACCGCGTCGTCGACGTCTTCCTGTCCCAGAACATGATCCAGCAGGCCACCTCCTTCCTGCTCGACGCCCTCAAGGACAACAAGCCCGAGCACGGCCACCTGCAGACCCGCCTGCTGGAGATGAACCTCGTCAACGCGCCCCAGGTCGCCGACGCCATCCTCGGCAACGAGATATTCACCCACTACGACCGCCCCCGCATCGCCCAGCTGTGCGAGAACGCCGGCCTCATCCAGCGCGCCCTCGAGAACACCGACGACCCCGCCGTCATCAAGCGCAACATCGTCCGCACCGACAAGCTGAGCCCCGAGTGGCTGATGACCTACGTCGGCCGCCTCTCCGTCGAGCAGACCCTCGAGTGCATGGACACCATGCTGCAGGCCAACATCCGCCAGAACCTGCAGGCCGTCGTCCAGCTCTGCACCAAGTTCTCCGACCTCCTGGGCCCCACCCGCCTCATCGCCCTGCTCGAGAAGTACCGCACCGCGGAGGGCCTGTACTACTACCTCGGCAGCATCGTCAACCTGAGCGAGGACCCCGAGGTCCACTTCAAGTACATCGAGGCCGCCACCGCCATGGGCCAGATCCCCGAGGTCGAGCGCATCTGCCGCGAGAGCAACTACTACAACCCCGAGAAGGTCAAGAACTTCCTCAAGGAGGCCCGCCTGACCGAGCAGCTGCCGCTCATCATCGTCTGCGACCGCTTCAACCTCATCCACGACCTCGTCCTCTACCTCTACCAGAACCAGCAGTACAAGTCCATCGAGGTCTACGTGCAGCGCGTCAACCCGTCCAGGACCCCGGCCGTCGTCGGCGGCCTGCTGGACGTGGACTGCGACGAGGCGATCATCCGCAACCTGCTGACCACCGTCGACCCCTCCGTCATCCCCATCGACGAGCTCGTCAGCCAGGTCGAGTCGCGCAACCGCCTGAAGCTGCTCCTGCCCTTCCTGGAGGCCACGCTCGCCACCGGCAACCAGCAGCAGGCCGTCTACAACGCCCTGGCCAAGATCTACATCGACAGCAACAACAACCCGGAGAAGTTCCTCAAGGAGAACGAGCTGTACGACACGCTGACCGTCGGCAAGTACTGCGAGAAGCGCGACCCCAACCTCGCCTACATCGCCTACCGCAAGGGCCAGAACGACCTGGAGCTCATCGGCATCACCAACGAGAACGCCATGTACCGCGCCCAGGCCCGCTACCTGGTCGAGCGGGCCGACCCCGAGATCTGGTCCTTCGTGCTGAGCGAGAACAACCAGCACCGCCGGTCCCTGGTGGACCAGGTCATCGCCACCGCCGTGCCCGAATCCACCGAGCCCGACAAGGTCTCCGTCGCCGTCAAGGCCTTCCTCGAGGCGGACCTGCCCGGCGAGCTGATCGAGCTGCTGGAGAAGATCATCCTGGAGCCGTCGCCGTTCAGCGACAACGGCAGCCTGCAGAACCTGCTGATGCTGACCGCCGCCAAGGCCGACAAGGGCCGCCTGATGGACTACGTCCACCAGCTCAACGAGTTCAGCCCCGACGAGATCGCCGAGATGTGTATCTCCGTCGGCCTGTACGAGGAGGCCTTCGAGGTCTACAAGAAGGTCAACAACCCGCTGGCCGCCGTCAACGTCCTGGTGGAGAACGTCGTCAGCATCGACCGCGCCCAGGAGTTCGCCGAGCGGGTCGAGCTGCCCGAGGTGTGGAGCAAGGTCGCCAAGGCCCAGCTGGACGGCCTCCGGGTGTCGGACGCGATCGAGTCGTACATCCGGGCTGGGGACCCGTCCAACTACCCCGAGGTGATCGAGACGGCGACCCACGCCGGCAAGGACGAGGACCTGGTCAAGTACCTCCGCATGGCCCGCAAGACGCTGCGGGAGCCGGCCGTCGACACGGGCCTGGCGTTCTGCTACGCGCGCCTGGACCAACTGGCGGAGCTGGAGGATTTCCTGCGGGCGAGCAACGTGGCGGACGTCGAGGCGTCGGGTGACCGGGCGTACGCCGAGGGCTACCACCAGGCGGCCAAGATCTTCTTCACGAGCATCTCGAACTGGGCCAAGCTGGCGACGACGCTGGTGCACCTGGCGGACTACCAGGCGGCCGTGGAGTGCGCGCGCAAGGCCAACAGCGTCAAGGTGTGGCGTGAGGTCAACGAGGCGTGCGTGGGCAAGAAGGAGTTCCGACTGGCGCAGATCTGCGGTCTGAACCTGATCGTGCACGCGGAGGAGCTGCAGGACCTGGTCCGGCAGTACGAGCGGAACGGATACTTCGACGAGCTGATCGGGGTGCTCGAGGCCGGTCTGGGCCTGGAGCGGGCGCACATGGGCATGTTCACGGAGCTGGGCATCGCGCTGTCGCGGTACCACCCGGAGCGGGTCATGGAGCACCTGAAGCTGTTCTGGTCGCGGATCAACATCCCCAAGATGATCCGGGCGTGCGAGGAGGCGGCGCTGTGGCCGGAGCTGGTGTTCCTGTACTGCCACTACGACGAGTGGGACAACGCGGCGCTGGCCATGATGGAGCGGGCGGCGGACGCGTGGGAGCACCACTCGTTCCGGGACATCGTGGTCAAGGTGGCGAACCTGGAGATCTACTACCGGGCGCTCAACTTCTACCTGCAGGAGCAGCCGCTGCTGCTGACGGACCTGCTGCAGGCGCTGACGGCGCGGATCGACGTGAACCGGGTGGTGCGGATCTTCCAGGCGTCGGACAACATCCCGCTGATCAAGCCGTTCCTGCTGAGCGTGCAGGGGCAGAACAAGCGGGCGGTCAACGACGCGATCAACGACCTGCTGATCGAGGAGGAGGACTACCAGACGCTGCGGGACTCGGTGGACAACTACGACAACTTCGACGCGGTGGCGCTGGCGCAGCGGCTGGAGAAGCACGACCTGATCTTCTTCCGCCAGATCGCGGCCAACATCTACCGGAACAACAAGCGCTGGGAGAAGTCGATCGCGCTGTCCAAGCAGGACAAGCTGTACAAGGACGCCATCGAGACGGCCGCCCTGTCGGGGAAGTCGGATGTGGTGGAGGAATTGTTGCGCTACGTATGCACCTTTTTTTTCTTTTTACCCCATTTCTATTCCATTCCTCAATCTTTTTCTTTTTTTTATTTCATACTGACCAGACTAGTTCGTCGATATTGGCAGCCGGGAATGCTACGTGGGTATGCTGTACGCGTGCTACGACCTGATCCGACCGGATGTGATCCTGGAGGTGTCGTGGCGCCACGGCCTGCAGGACTTTACGATGCCGTTCATGATCAACTTCCTGTGCGAGCAGACGCGGACGATCGAGATGCTGAAGCGGGACAACGAGGAGCGCAAGTCGCGGGAGGTGACGCAGCAGACGGAGGAGGACAACACGCCGATCCTGGGCGGGTCTCGCCTGATGCTGACGCAGGGGCCGGGGCCCACCAATGGGTTGACGCCGCAGGCTACTGGATTCCGCGGGTTCTAATCTCCCCTCTCTCTCTCTCTCGCCGGATTTTCTCTTTGATGTGTGTATGTATAGCCGCTGATCCTGTGGACGGGGGAGCTGATGCATCTGGCCTTTTTTTTTACTTTCTTTCCCTTTTTTCCCATTTTCCTTTTCCTCTCCCGACCGATTTCGTGATCTCCTTCCTTTTTCTTTCCCATTTCCTTATCTGTGGTTTATCCTGTTTTTCTTTTTTCCGATGTATTTGATCCGAATTTTCATCCCCCCCCAAAAGACGCTGTGGTGGAGGCCCACTGCCGTAATGAATGACATCGTATCTTACCTGATTCTTCACGGACCTTGCGGAATAGACTGTAGACTCTCGACTATCGAATCGAGAGGTCAGGTGGACGACAGAAAAGCGAGGAAGCGGGTCTGCAGCAGACCGTGGGGGTCGTGGAAGTGGGGCAGGGTGTTTGAACGTGCGCCAGGTCGACACCTTGCTGGCGGAGAATCGATCGCCCTCCGGTGAACGGGGGAGGCGGGCGATGTTTACCGGATGATGGATCCGGTAAGGTTTTCCGTCCAAGACCAGAAAAAGGAAAGAAGGGACACAACGAGGAAGCAATGGAAGGAAAGGAAGGCCGCCAGTGAGTGCCCCGTGGGTTGTCCTTGGCCAGACCAGCCTGGTCCACCGGTCGATGGATCGAGAAAATGATCATAGGGTGGACCTGGACCCCCCTTTCGTTATCCTTGTGTGATTGAAGGGTTTTTTCTTTTCTTGGTATTTTCTTGGTATTTTCTTGGGTTTTCTCTGAGTCACCAAGGCCGAGGTTCGGCCAGAAACGCCGAGTTGTGAGCGACGGACAGGGGAGCGGAAAGCGTTCTCCGGGGGGGCTATTTGCAGGGCGGGGGAGAAGTAAGTTCTGTCGATCCTGATTGACTGCTTCGCCTATTCACGGGGGGGTGGTAGTTAGTCTATGAGAAGGAGTAGGTGTGGATGTGATTGCCGAGGAATCCTGGATCACCCGATCTGCAGGAGAGCGAAAGATGAAGCTGTCGAGAGAGAGAGAGAAGAAGGAAAAGGAATTCGGTGAACCGGTGAGGATGGTGGAGGGCCTGAGGACGACAGTCCCGTGATCCTCTGGATTTCCTCATCCGGATTTCTTTCTTTCCTTCACTTTTCTCTTGACTTTGGCTTCACCTCACTTCTTCTCTTCTCTTCTCTCTGCATCTTCATCTCTCTGCATCTCTTCATCTTCATCACTTCATCTCTCTTCTGCAATTCTCTTTCCCAGTCCATCCATCCATCCTCTTATCCACCAGATCCCTACTATTCCCGTCCCCCCGCCTGTCCGTTCCGATACTCGGGTCTTTTCCTGAATCTCCCCGCATCGGACGGGAGAGAGTCTCGGAGAGACAGATCTAGAAGAGAAAAGAGAGAAAGGGGAAGACACACACAGAGATACAGAGAGAGATAGAGAGAGAGAGATAGTAAGTGACATCCCCACTATCCAGACTATCCCCATGCGTCATCTCCCTCCTCTGCCCCGCCGAGTCCTATATTAACCTTGGTTATCCCCCAGTCCATCTCGTCTCCCGGTCTTTTCACGTCAATCCGTCTTCTTCCTCGGTCCCAACTCGTCTCCACTTCTCTCTCTCCCTCTCACTCTCCCTCTTCTTCTTCTTATCTCCCTCAATCCCTCCCTCCTGATCTCTCCTTCTCCTCCCCCTCCCCCTCCCCCTCCCCCACCTCCCCTTTCTCTCCCCTCTTCCACCCCTGTACCGGAAGAAAAAAAAGACTAGAAATGGCTGCCCCCCGTCAGCCAGAGGAGGCCATCGATGACTCCCAATTCATCGAGGATCATCATGAGCACTTCCGCGATACCGTCCACAACCGCCTCCGGGCCAATTCCTCCATCATGCAGTTCCAGAAGATCCTCGTCGCCAACCGCGGGGAGATCCCCATCCGTATCTTCCGCACAGCCCACGAGCTGTCCCTGCAGACCGTCGCCGTCTACTCCCATGAGGACCGCCTGGGCATGCACCGTCAGAAGGCCGACGAGGCCTACATGATCGGCCACCGCGGCCAATATACCCCCGTCGGCGCCTACCTCGCCGGCGACGAGATCGTCAAGATCGCCCTCGAGCACGGCGTCCACCTCATCCACCCGGGCTACGGCTTCCTGTCCGAGAACGCCGACTTCGCCCGCAAGGTCGAACAGGCCGGCATGGTCTTCGTCGGCCCCTCCCCCGACACCATTGACAGCCTCGGAGACAAGGTCTCGGCCCGCCAGCTGGCCATCAAGACCGAGGTCCCCGTCGTCCCCGGCACGCCCGGCCCCGTCGAGCGCTACGAGGAGGTCAAGGCCTTCACCGACACCTACGGCTTCCCCATCATCATCAAGGCCGCCTTCGGCGGTGGCGGCCGCGGCATGCGTGTCGTCCGCGACCAGGAAGAGCTGCGCGGCGCCTTCGAGCGGGCCACCTCCGAGGCCCGCTCCGCCTTCGGCAACGGCACCGTCTTCGTCGAGCGCTTCCTCGACCGCCCCAAGCACATTGAGGTCCAGCTGCTGGGTGACAACTACGGCAACGTCGTCCACCTCTTCGAGCGCGACTGCTCCGTCCAGCGCCGTCACCAGAAGGTCGTCGAGGTCGCCCCCGCCAAGGACCTGCCCGCCGACGTCCGGGACCGCATCCTGGCCGACGCCGTCAAGCTCGCCAAGTCCGTCAACTACCGCAACGCCGGTACCGCCGAGTTCCTCGTCGACCAGCAGAACCGCCACTACTTCATCGAGATCAACCCCCGCATCCAGGTCGAGCACACCATCACCGAGGAGATCACCGGCATCGACATCGTCGCCGCCCAGATCCAGATCGCCGCCGGCGCCACCCTCGAGCAGCTCGGCCTGACCCAGGACCGTATCTCCATCCGCGGCTTCGCCATCCAGTGCCGTATCACCACCGAGGACCCTTCCAAGGGCTTCTCCCCCGACACCGGCAAGATCGAGGTCTACCGCTCCGCCGGCGGCAACGGCGTCCGCCTGGACGGCGGGAACGGCTTCGCGGGTGCCATCATCACCCCGCACTACGACTCCATGCTGGTCAAGTGCACCTGCCGCGGCTCCACCTACGAGATCGCCCGCCGCAAGGTCGTCCGTGCCCTCGTCGAGTTCCGCATCCGCGGCGTCAAGACCAACATCCCCTTCCTCACCTCCCTGCTGAGTCACCCCATCTTCGTCGACGGCAACTGCTGGACCACCTTCATCGACGACACCCCCGAGCTCTTCGCCCTCGTCGGCAGCCAGAACCGTGCCCAGAAGCTGCTCGCCTACCTCGGCGACGTCGCCGTCAACGGCAGCAGCATCAAGGGCCAGATCGGCGAGCCCAAGCTCAAGGGCGACATCGTCCGTCCCACCCTGCTCGACCCCCAGTCCGGCCGGCCCCTGGACGTCTCCGCCCCCTGCACCCGCGGCTGGAAGCAGGTCCTCGACCGCGAGGGCCCCGCGGGCTTCGCCCGCGCCGTCCGTGCCAACCCCGGCTGCCTGATCATGGACACCACCTGGCGTGACGCCCACCAGTCGCTGCTGGCCACCCGTGTCCGCACCATCGACCTGCTCAACATCGCCCACGAGACCAGCCACGCGCTGGCCAATGCCTACTCCCTCGAGTGCTGGGGTGGCGCCACCTTCGACGTCGCCATGCGTTTCCTCTACGAGGACCCCTGGGACCGCCTGCGCAAGATGCGCAAGGCGGTGCCCAACATCCCCTTCCAGATGTTGCTGCGTGGTGCCAACGGCGTCGCCTACTCCTCCCTGCCGGACAACGCCATCTACCACTTCTGCAAGCAGGCCAAGCGCTGCGGTGTCGACATCTTCCGTGTCTTCGACGCCCTCAACGATGTCGACCAGCTCGAGGTCGGTATCAAGGCCGTCCACGCCGCCGAGGGTGTCGTCGAGGCCACCATCTGCTACAGCGGCGACATGCTGAACCCGGCCAAGAAGTACAACCTGGCCTACTACCTCGCCCTCGTCGAGCGCATCGTCGCCTTCAAGCCTCACGTCCTCGGCATCAAGGACATGGCTGGTGTGCTCAAGCCCCAGGCCGCCCGCCAGCTGGTGGGCGCCATCCGCGAGCGCTACCCGGACCTGCCCATCCACGTCCACACCCACGACTCCGCCGGCACCGGTGTCGCCTCCATGATTGCCTGCGCCCAGGCCGGTGCCGACGCCGTCGATGTCTGCACCGACAGCCTGTCCGGCATGACCTCCCAGCCCAGCATCGGCGCTCTGCTCGCGTCACTGGAGGGCACCCCGCAGGACCCCAAGCTCGACCGCGCCCAGGTCCGCGCTCTCGACACCTACTGGGCTCAGCTGCGCCTGCTCTACTCCCCCTTCGAGGCCGGCCTGACCGGCCCCGACCCCGAGGTCTACGAGCACGAGATCCCCGGTGGTCAGCTGACCAACCTGATCTTCCAGGCCAGCCAGCTCGGCCTCGGCCAGCAGTGGGCCGAGACCAAGAAGGCCTACGAGGCTGCCAACGACCTGCTCGGCGACATCGTCAAGGTCACCCCGACCTCCAAGGTCGTCGGTGACCTGGCCCAGTTCATGGTCTCCAACAAGCTGTCCTCTGAGGACGTCGTCGCCCGCGCCGCCGAGCTCGACTTCCCCGGCTCCGTGCTCGAGTTCCTCGAGGGTCTCATGGGTCAGCCCTTCGGTGGCTTCCCTGAGCCGCTGCGCTCGCGGGCCCTGCGGGACCGCCGCAAGCTCAGCAAGCGCCCCGGTCTCTACCTCGAGCCCCTGGACCTGGCCGGCATCAAGGCCCAGCTGCGCGAGAAGTTCGGCGGCGCCACCGAGTACGACGTGGCCAGCTACGCCATGTACCCCAAGGTCTTCGAGGACTACCGCAAGTTCGTCCAGAAGTACGGCGACCTGTCCGTGCTGCCCACCCGCTACTTCCTGGCCCGCCCCGAGATCGGCGAGGAGTTCCACGTCGAGCTGGAGAAGGGTAAGGTGCTGATCCTCAAGCTGCTGGCCATCGGCCCGCTGTCCGAGCAGACCGGCCAGCGCGAGGTCTTCTACGAGGTCAACGGCGAGGTCCGCCAGGTCAGCGTCGACGACCAGAAGGCCTCGGTCGAGAACGTCGCCCGCCCCAAGGCCGACGTCGGCGACAGCAGCCAGGTCGGCGCTCCCATGAGCGGTGTCGTCGTCGAGATCCGGGTCCACGAGGGCCACGAGGTCAAGAAGGGCGATCCCATCGCCGTCCTCAGCGCCATGAAGATGGTTCGTTCTCCTTCCCACTACCTTGCAGAATGGAATGCATTGCTAACAATCCCTAGGAAATGGTCATCTCCGCCCCCCACAGCGGCAAGGTCTCCGCCCTGCAAGTCAAGGAAGGCGATTCGGTGGACGGCCAAGACCTGGTCTGCAAGATCGCCAAGGCGTAAAGTAAAAAAAGAAAGAAAAAAAGAGCAAAAAAAAAGATCTATGAAATTCAGTTCCATGTGGGATGACTGTTGTTTCGATTTCGAGCGTTTTTGGCCTTGATGTTGTACATGTCTGTTTATTACTTCTTTATTTTTCTGTTCTTGGTGTTGTCCCCGATTAGCAGAGCCCTTCCCCACATATATAGGTGGTCGTGTTGGGTTCTGTGCCCGCTGGCTGAACTGGCAATGGCGGGTGGACGAGAGCGGTGGGCCTCAATGGCTCCTGCCGTCCAATCTGATTCAGATAGAAGGGGGATCCCAATCGGATTACATTGTTTGATTGAATCTGCTTGAGTCTCTAGAGATCAGACGTCATTCTTTCCCTGACGACCGTGGACGTAGACTACTACACTGCTAATCTCTCTAGATATCTACATACATCCCAAGGAGGCGATAAATGAAAGCCATCTACAGTTTCGGCGTATACACCTCGGGCTCACCCACCTCACGCAAAGCAGTCCACACACGCATAGCACCATCCCACAGCTCATCACGACAGATCCGGACCGACCCGTCCGACATCAGAGTGCGCACCTCGCGCGGGTCATTCGTGCCCCAGCCCAAATCATCGTCGGCATCGCCGCGGACAAAGCGCGCCCAGGGATCTATCAGGGCCGGCCGGATGGCGCGCTTTTCCGCCGGCTCGAGCGCCTCCCCGTTGCCCCAGAACCACAGGTACATGTCTGTGGCGTGGGTGACGCCCCATTCGCGCGGGATGGTCTTGGCGGCGCAGGCGAGACGGTACTCGATGCGGTAGCGGTGGAGGAGGTGGCTGGTGCCGGCGGCGGCGAGGGATTGTATGAGCCCGCGCTGCATGTTGTGGACTTGGATGTCGGCGTAGATGTGGCCGAAGGTTTCGGGGGGGTAAGTTGTGGAGGTGTCTGCCGGGGCGTAGAGGCGTAGGAGGGTGTCGACGACGGGTCGGGGGTAGTCGGCGAGGAGGCGGCGGCGGAGTGAGGACGTGGTGTTGTCTGGTGGGGGCAGCCAGGTGGCGTAGAGGTTGTGTTCGTCGCGACATTCGCCGAGCATGATGCGCACGTTGCGCGCGGCGAGGCGGCGCGCGAAGTCGCCTGTGTCGAAGGAGTGGAAGAGCGTGGGCTGGATGAAGGTACCGTCTGAGGTGGGGCGGAACTGGTGGAGCTCGATGCTGGTGGCTGCGGAGAGGAGCGTCGCTGGGGGTAGGGCGCGGAGCCGGGCCAGTTTCTCGGCTGCGGGTAGGGAGATGGGGATGCGTAGGGCTTCGAGAAGCTGGTTAAATTGCGTTTGGGCCGTCGCGGGGCCCTTGGGTTGGACCGCGGGGCTGTTGGACCAGATGCAGGCTCGCTTTATGATGGAGTGTTCGGCGGGGAGGTGGACGTCGTAGGCGAGCTGGTAAAAGGCGGAATATGCACCTGTATCGTGGTGGACGTAAGAAAGCTAGGGTTAGCGATGGTAGGCTCGGGCTGCCGAGGTTGGCCTACCGGCAGAGTATCCGGAGATAGTGATTCGAGCGGGATTGCCCCCGAAGAGGGCGATGTTGTCTCGGGTCCATTCCAGCGCTAGTCGCTGGTCCCAAAAGCCCTGGTTCCCGACGGGCTGGTCGGAGTCGGCGACATCGTGCTGGATCTCCGAGGAGGACAGGAAGCCGAAGACTCCGAGCCGGTAAGCGGGCATGACGATGATGGCCTGGAAGTCGGCCTCGCCCAGCAAGGCGGCTGCGGAGAAGGTATTCGGCGTGCCGAATTGGAGGAAGCCCCCATCTGCGTTGTACGTTCAGTGGATATGCCAATGATTGGGTCCCCTCAACGGGTTGGGAGTCACTGACGGATGAAGAAGAGCACCGGCCACCCTGAGTACAGTCAGCTTCACATTCATTGGAATTGAACGACGGATTGATTTCCAATCAAGTCAGATATATGGCGTCTCGGACGTACCGTCCTGCGGGGGCTCGCCCAGTGGGACCCAGACGTTACACTGGAAGCAGTCTTCCGTCCAATCGTTACCAAACGAGAGGGTTAGAAAACTGGGTTGAGGACACACCCCAGCCAAACCGCCACACAAGCCAGGTTGATCTTTGGTGCCGTAGGAGTAGGTTGGCGGCAGCTTGCGTGCCTGGCAAAAACGCTTGGCTGGAGGCAGGGCGTAACGGAGACCTCCGAAGTAGTGGCACAGGGGTTGGCGGGAGTCTTTAGCGACGATGGTGACACCCTCGACATGGCCGCGGTGTGTGAGATCCTTGGAATATGGATGTCGGAGTGTTTCCATGGCGAATTGTCTATTTCTTTTGACTGACGGGTCCAAAATAACAGCAGACGGATGCGGTCAATAGAGTAGAAGGATTCAGGGCACGGTGGTGGAATGGATGAGGGGGTCGAGCTGTTATTTGTGGCTCTCTCCCCCGCATGGTCACACAGCAGATAGCCGAGCGAGAAGCGGAGGCAGACCGAGGGGAGAGAGGAGGAGGAGACGGAAACAGTGAAAGTGAAGTTATTCCGATCTATGAGAAGTCACGGGATTCCACTTGTCGACGATGTATACAAGACATACGAGGCATACAGAACATACAAGACATACAGAACATATTCAACATACAATGCATACAGAACATACAGAACATACGAGACATACGAGACATACGAGACATACGAGACATACATCCCCAGATTGTAATCCATCAATCGATTCATCTTCGCCTCAATCTGCCTTCATTCTCCGTGACAATCAGTCTCGAGTATTGTCATTCCTGGGCCAGAAGAAGAATGGACAATCGGTCTGGTCCATGATCAATGGTGAAAGATCAATCACCTGACGTCAGACGCTGGCCCGCATTCCCCGGATCAGCGACGCAACGCATCATTCTCATTGGCGAACCCTCCGGATGCCTTGGATGGAAGCAAGTCCAGGAAGTGGGATTATGATCCCAGCATGATCGATGATGGAGGTCCAGTCGAGTCACTCGGTGGCCAGAACCCATGCTTGCCTTTCTCTTATAATGCAACCCATCCCCTCATCGGTCTCTTCATCCATCCAGTCATCCATCTCTCCACTCGGCGTTTCATCCAGCTATCCATCCACCACTCATATCGTTGATCTGAACAGTTAGTAAGTATTACATCCTTGCTACTCATGACGTCGTGAACACCTTCCCCTCTTGTCTGGGCATCCTTTGTCTCACGGTCTGTCTGTAATACTTCCCCTCTTCCTCCTTCCCTTTCTTGCTCAACCCTTTATCAACCTATCAATCGGAAAGGAGTCAGAAACCGAGAAGAAAGAGAAAGAACAATACCAAGAAAGAGGAAAAGGTAAAAGAAGATGAGCAATACTGGTGATTCCTCCTCTCCATCCCGCCACTGGCACGGGTCTTTTGGGGACCGCTACGAGCATCATAATGTCTGGGTGCGTGGCGGTCCTCCTACCGCATATCGACGACCCTCTTTCCCAGAGTCCTCCCCAATTGACCGTTGGGTATGTCTTGACCTGACATGGGTGTCCTGAGTTCCATCGTTCATCTGCACTGCATCTACCTCTTCACTGTCTATTCTTCTTGGACATTTCACCTACCTCATTGGATGCAATCTAACCAGACCCAATACAGGCTTCCAGCTCTTCCACAATGTCTAGCAACAGCAACTCGAATAACATGAACAACCCTGTCGACAGCCATGCCAACCCCCCAACGATTCAGGACAACAGGCGCCGCTCCAGCGGTCATGGCCCTTCAACGCTTTTCGAGAGTCTGACCAACCAGAAGCGCAAATCCAACGATGCCAGCGCGACTGCCCGTCGGGCGAGTTACACTGAGCAGGGCGCCAAGGGCGGCTATTTCTCCAAATTGTGGGATGAATATACCCGCGGTAAATAGGGGTTTATCTTGCATCGTCCTTCTCTCCTTGATTCAGTGGCTTCTGTTTTCGAATATGCATTGAGAGAAAGGGAGATTGATGTGTTTCCATGCACGTTCGGTCCCTTCATCTGTGGTTGGCACTCCAGGATGCTTGATCGGCGGAAGCTAGATGCAGGATGGCGTGGAAGGACTAGTCGGGTATGTGCATATGTTAATGCCAATGCAACTTCATCACCGATATACCGTAATCATTCCGCCCAAGGACGTAGTCTTACTGTCGTAGTGTCACGGATGATAGGGATGGATTACTGGACCCGGATAGGACCGCAAGCTGTGGAAGTTGGTGCCACTGGTACTACCGTCTCATAATATCGAGGCCCATGTCATGGGAGCTTGAGCCGGCCCTCTATGGAGAACATATACTACATGCTCACGAACCCCCAGCTACGAAGAGCCCAAACACGCACAGTCCGGCGACTACTACAAGAAAGATCCGAGTCCGTCTGCGACCAGGAAGATCGGGGTCCGTCTGCGACCACTGGGTTGGACCAGTGATCTCAGACATCCCCCATCTACGGAGAGGGGTCAAGGTTGAAGAGACACCCTCCCATGCAAACACACAAGCTTGTCCATGCGGAACATGGAACAAGCCCCAGGCCAGCAACAGCAACGCATCAAACTTGAAGAGTCCCCCCCGCAAGAGGGACTAACTTTTCACCAATGGTTAAGCGGAATTCATCACCCTTCGTGAAGCCTGCATTGTGTGAAAAGTGGATGCGTCCGTTGGAACAAGAAAAATTTGCTGATTTGATATGGTAGATCTCTCTAACACGCCTAATTCCTCATGCCACGGATCACAAGGCAATTGGCACATCACAAACGCAAAGCATGTCCCAGCAGGGAGAGATCGCCTGCGGTCGGTTGGTTTCGATCTTCAATTTTCTTTTTTGTCCATCGAATCGTCATTAGAACGCTACCCAGGTTTCGTTTCCTTTTCCTTTATCCCCCATTGACTCCCGAGAATCGAACGGTGCATTTACCGCACAATACCGTCGAAGCGGTTCTTGAACCACTTGACGGTCTCGGCCTGGGTGATACGGTGCTGGAAGCCGACACGGGCCTTGCAGCGGCGGCGCTTGGCAACACGCTCACCGGGGCGGGTCCTACATGGACTGTCAGTTCCTTTTCTCCAGGCGAACACTTGGTTCCGGCCGCGCCGCCGACACCAGTTCAAGAAGAAAACCCATCACTCACATGCAGCAGTAGAAGTCCATGCCGTAGATACCGATGCCGGGGTCGTACTTGATACCCAGATCGATGTGCTCGCTGATACCGAAGCCGAAGTTGCCGGTCTCGGAGAAGTTACGCTTCCGCAGCTCGTACTCCTTGACCTTCAGGCCACGCTCGAGGATCTCCTCGGCCTTGGGGCCACGGACGGTGACGTGGACGGCGATCTTTTCGTTACGGCGGATACCGAAGGTACGGACGGTGTAACGGGCCTTGCCTATAGTCGTAGAAAAAGTGGTCCCATCAGTCCCTTGTTCTCTTCGCTATCCGAATTTTTCATCTTCTTTTTCGCGGCCTGTGCCTGATCGATATTCGGATGTGGGATGTTTCAAGGCGCCTTACTGTAGACCGGAGTCTGACCGCTCAGCTGCTCAAGCACCTTCGCAGCACGGGTCAGTCTGTCACCAGACTCGCCGACACTGATGTTCAGCACGAGCTTCTGGATGCGCAGCTCGCGCATGGGGTTCGCGCTCTTGTCCTTTCCTTCCGACTACATATCATCTGTTAGAAATTTTCTGAATACCACGGCAAGAGGTTTCCACAGGCTCAAAAATCGGGCAGAACAATGGGAATAGTGGTGATCGTGAGGCTGGAGAACATACCATGGCGACTGTGTTTGGCGTTGAACTGGTCGACTCGGTGAACTTGAAAATCGACGGGACGAAAAAGCGTGGGAAGAGATAGACGGAAGAGGAATTGTGCGGGTGGGACTAAGCGAGAAGCCCTTAGTGTCTTGGCACCCAGAGCCGCGGCCCCGTCTTAGTCAGGGCTGAGTCATGCGCTGCTGACCTAAGCGGCCGGCGAAAGCTCAGTCAGCCCAGCTCCGTTGGTGATAACTTCACGAGCAGTCTCTCCACCTGTCTTTGCCCAGTCGCTCCTCTCCTTCCCCGCGTTTCCCCCTCTCCCCACCGTCGTTCCTTTCAGGTCTTTTTGTCGACGCGTCGCATCCCGGTCGCATCTGTGCGCCTCATCCTGCCACCATGGCGGCCAACAAGCAGGGAAAGATGGTGAGTCTCCGTTGATTTGGTGGTGCTTAGAGTGATGAGGAATCCGTGATGGAGAACATAGAAGGGCGTCGAAGCTAACAGTCAATTTCTTTCTCTACTTTAGCAAAACCTCGTGAGTGATGAACTATGACTGCCGTGTTCTCGTCCACCTTCTGACCAGCCATGCAGATCAACTATCGGATGAGGGTTACCCTGAACGATGGCCGACAGATGACGGGCCAGATGCTTGCTTTTGATAAGGTATGGGCTCGTCGCGGATGTGGGAGGAAGAGTCTCGCAAACACATCGCCTTGATAACTTCCCGTGATCCCAGTTCAATGCGCGAAAACTAACGGGTTATCCGACAGCACATGAACCTCGTCCTCGCCGACACGGAAGAGTTCCGTCGCGTCAAGCGCAAGTCGAAGCCTACCGCTGGCCCCTCCAACAACCCCCTCGTGGAAGCCGAAGAGAAGCGAACGCTCGGTCTGACGATTGTGCGTGGTACTCACGTCGTCTCGTGCTCGGTGGATGGTCCCCCGCCCGCCGACCCCTCGGCCCGCTTGGGATCCAATGTCCCCGGTGTGGCCTCTGCCGCTGCGACCCTCTCCGCTGGCCCTGGAATTAGTAAACCCGCTGGCCGGGGTCTTCCCGTCGGTCTCGGCGGTCCTGCCGCTGGCGTGGGTGGTCCTCCCCCGCCGCCGGGTGGTTTCCCGGGCTTCCCCCCCGGTGGCTTCCCCGGTGCCCCTCCGGGCTTTGCTGGCCGTGGTGGTCCTCCGGGTGGTCCTCGTAAGTAAACTTTGGATGCTGTGAGGCGACAACAATACTGACAACGGTCTAGCTGGCTTTGGCCCTCCTCCCGGATTTGCGCCCCCGGGCGGTCCTCGTAAGTTTTGATCCGGCGTCTTTCTTTTCTCTCCGTGAACCATGGGCTAACGGCTCCATTTCTGCAGCGGGTGGATTCCAACCACCTCCTGGATTCCAGCCTCCGGGACAGGGTCGTGGGTTCCCGCCGCCTTTCGGAGGACGGTGATTCGATGGGATGTGGAAACGGCGTGATTGCTTCAGGTCTCCGACGATCATGAGAGATGTATGCTGGCTACGCGTAGCTGGGGGAACTCCAACACCGAAGAAAGAATACGGAATCATTTTCAATCACCAACCATGCGGACTGAGTCGGTAT
Organism: Aspergillus neotritici; assembly: GCA_023619815.1. Lineage (NCBI taxonomy): Eukaryota > Fungi > Ascomycota > Eurotiomycetes > Eurotiales > Aspergillaceae > Aspergillus > Aspergillus neotritici. The sequence goes on along the minus strand of JALZYL010000007.1, from coordinate 1,008,335 downwards.
CGCACCCCAAACATACCAGGCAAAAGGCGTTGCGGCGTGTGCGGATGCAGGGAGAGAGACAAGAAAAGTCGTCAGCGGTCCTGGACCGGTAGCGGTAATGCTAGAGGTGGTTTCTACTTTCTGCGATTTGTGAATTATACTCATTTGGGGACTTTTTATTATTATTATTATTATTTATGATGATTACTATTTTATTTTATTTTATTTTATTTTCCGCGATAATATCAAACTGTAGCCCGTATTGGAACGACGGAGGCTCACCGAAGCAGCAGGGGCTCACGTGACGGCTCTCCGCCCGGCGATGATTCCGCAGTCGGGGATCCATCAAATCTAAACCTTCCTTCTCTTCGCCTCTCTCTTTCTCCTCCCTTCCTCCCTTCCTGTTCCCCTTCCCCGTCTTTATTTTCCAGTTCGTCAAAGATGGCCGCGGCGATCAAGGCAATCAATGCGAAGATCCGTTCCAACAAGGTTCTGGATTATGTCTGCTCAACACGTACGTGCACCCCGAGATCGGCCTGTACTGGTCAAGGATCTAGTTGATCGGGCGTCAGCATCGCCTCAGAGAAAGCGATCAGACCCATTGAGAGTTACCAGACGGAGGGCATAAAACGTGAATGGGCGAAGGCTAACAGGAAGGTATTATCGGACAGATTTCTGGGGACCGGCCTCGAACTTCGGTATCCCCATTGCGGCGGTGATGGACACCCAGAAGGATCCTGAAATGTACGTTGAACTGAACCTGAGCTTTTCTCTAGATCGTCAGCGAGACAAACCCCGTCGCTGCGATCAGTTAGCTGTCAATGTATGATCAATCCGCTAACTCCATCCCAGCATCTCTGGCCAGATGACCGGTGCCCTGACCATCTATTCCGCTACCTTCATGCGCTACGCCCTCGCCGTCTCCCCCAAGAACTACCTCCTCTTCGCCTGCCACGCGGTCAACTGCTCCGCCCAGATGACCCAGGGATACCGTTACCTGAACTACTGGAAGTACGTCACCCCATGAGATCTCTGTCTTTTCCCACTCGAGAAGGCATCGCGATGCGCACGCATATACACCCACACCTATAGGTTTAAATGGACAGCGCTAACAAGGTACACAGCTGGGGAGGTCGCGAAGCTAAGCTCGCCGCTGCCGCCGAGCAAGGCAAAGAGGCCACCGAGGCCGGTGCATAAGAAGCACGTTGTACATCGCGCATCGGTCGTTTATAAATTGAATCCAAATGAAAAGACAAGAAAAGCATCATCCCATATATTCCGGCCTTTTGTCATCCGGCATCGTTCAGGGAGGGGGGCGAGAACGCGAGCGGGATGCTTGCTACCTAGCCCCTGTCACTCCCGTTGTGCTGTAGTAGAGCTGCGCTTACCTACACCTTCTCTATCTATCTACCCTTACCATCCTACCTATCTTGCTTGGACATCTTGCCTGCCTAGACAATGTTACCGATTGGATTATGTATTGGACAGGTTCAGAATAGACTGTTTTCTGATCATCTGGTATTTATTGTATTAGTTCTAGACCCCGCCCATGGATCGAGGATAGCTTTTGTAGGCTGGTAACGTAGATGGATTTCGCGATGCTGCGCTTGACTGAATTGCCATCCGCTGGCAGCTGGACAGTCTATAGAAAGATCGTTGATCCCACATCAATTGCGTCGTGTACAGAGTCCTTTTGGGACGTCATATCACAGAGAGTAGGTAGCTGTATATATATATATCACTGCAATAGACTAGACTAACCAATTTGGCTCCAACCTCTACCCAGGCGCCGGAGAATAGTCACAATGACACAGACAAAAAAGACCAGACGCAGATGCAAAACAAAACAGTACAGGCTCAGGTGCAGGGGCTCAGGTCATGAGAGTTGTGCTCAAAAGAAGGAAAGCAAAATAAAAACAAGAAAAAGGATCGAGGATGGTGCAGCGTAGCATCAGTCATTCATACAAGTATGCGTTTATATCCGAAATGTTCAGGGTACGGCGGGTGAAGGTCCCCGCAAGCGGAATGTCAGGACCATACTGCCAAAGGCTTCACCGCGAGTCGCAGTACCCCGGCGCCTTGGTGTTGTCCCCGCCTACCCAGTTGGCCATGGTGAGGGCGGTAGTGTAGACACAAGAGACCACTCCGAAGATGGTCAGGGCAACATCGGCGATCTGCTGTTTTTTGGAATGGGCGCAGGCTCGAAGGTGCAGTAGAGGCTAAGAGGAGAACGTTGCGTTAGTTTGATGATGCACGAGTATCGATAGAAGGGGTTATTGCACTTACGGGATAGACGTAGATCAGTGGAACGCAGGCAAAGCTGCCGACCAGCGAGACGAACTTGTCGAGATCTTCGGCGCCGCCCCAGGCGACGAAGGCGCAAATCATGACCAGGAAGAAACGGAACCCGTTCTTCTGCCATTTGATCCTGGGGTTGTACTTGCCGCTGCGCGTGAAGAGCTCGTTCTCCATGATTCGGATGGCCGGGAAGAGCTGCAATGGTGTACTCAGAAGAATGGCCAATGAGTAGAGGAATTGGACAGCGTTGACGAACTTGTCGTCTTGGGGGAGATTGAGGATGACGACGGTCTTGGTAGCAGATCCGTACGCCGCGTAGCTGAAGGCTCCTGCAGAAAGGAAAACGATCGTGATGATTACCATCACTCCGGCGAGGACCCCGGGGAACTGCTGGGGACGTTTCATGGACTCCTGGATTGGTATGATGAGGCCAATACCCTCGTAGGTGAAGATGGCTGTTCCGATAAACAGGGTCCATGTGGAAGGGTTGAAAGAAACGATGTCGGAGATACCACCCTGGTTTGCGATGGTCAGGAAATCGTAGTAGTAGAGATAGATCAGCCCCAGTAAGATGAAAACATCGGCGACAAGGGCTGTGAAGCCTAGCTTGCTGATATCTCGGATCAACGACAGGGGAAGGAAAATGACCAGCTGCATCAACACCATGAACTTGATGTCAATGAATGACTTGCAGTTGCTCACAGCCAGGACGAATGCCTGCAGGTTCTCCGCGGTGAACACGATGTATGCGGACACAAACCCCAACTGACTCAACACGATCGAACCGAGGATGATCCGCCGCATGTGCTTTCCGTACAGCGCACCACCAATGTCACCAAACGAGCCATCGATCTTAAGTCGCGTGTTCACCAGCAAGATAAAGGCGTAGAAACTGAGCAAGGACACCCCCAGTAAGACCAGGCTGCTGAAGAGCATTCCTCCGTTCAAGAAAGCTCGGGGCAAGAACAACACCCCGGTCCCGACAAAGGACTTGAGCAACAGAAGGGCTGCACCGGTCCTGGTGTTATTTCCCGTGCCTCCACGCGGCTTGCGTATCCGTCTGCCAGCGGTTCCGGGACGAAGGAGAGCGGTCTCTTCCCCGGGCTCCTGGGCGCCTTCCTCCGTCCCCGAGGAGAAGTACTCGTTGGGCCCCAGGACTTCATCGTCCTCCTCCAGTTCTTCGCCCGCGAAATGGCCAAATAGCGTCAAGAACTCCAGAAAGCTACTAGTCGGCAATTGAGGCTGACCCTGCTGCGACTGCGGCTCCGGTCCATCGGCCGCTCTAGGTTGAGGGGAGCCTACCGCTCGCCGCAGGTAGTCTCTCCGGAATCCTCCCGGGACGCGAATGGTGTTGATATTCATCGTATCCTCCTGGGGCGCCGGTCGATCGAGACTGAAACTCTTGCTACGGACATTCTTCTGGCCGAAACCCCCTTCCTCCGCGTTTTCCGCCCATTTGTAGACCTGTCGCGTGATGTCTCCACCCTGTAGCTGCAAGCTCGAGAATTCATCATCCGCATTACTGGCGGCATCCGCCCCGGAGGACTGAAGGTTCCGGCCCTCCGTTCCCAGTTGAGGTTGTACCAGATGCCTCCTCACCACCTGGGGGTCCTCATACGGGCCCGCCGAATACTCCGAATCAGGGTGGTTGTTATTGTTGTCGAACGAGCCATAGTTGGACCTCACGGGCGGGGTATGCGGCAACGCGGGTGATTCCGTGCGTCGAGGCGGAGTTCCTAGCCTGGGTGGTGAGCGTCCAAGATTGTCCTGAAGACCCGATGCGATCATGGACTGTCCGGGTCCTGGTAGAGACGATGGGTCCTCGACCTTCTGGAGCTTCGGCCCTGCGCTTGTCGGAGCCTGGATGGGAATTGTGGACTGTCTGGGGGCCGAAGCATTTGATGGTGAAGGAACCGGGGAGGCTAATCGAGCGATCGACGCCTGTCTGGCCGAAGCGTCAGGCGCTGGAGACCCGGAGCGAAGACCACTCGCGGAAGCACTGGTCGAGATCGGTGCTGACGGCTGGGGCTGACTGGAGGAACCTTCCCCATTCTCCGGAACTGGTGATGAAGCCATGTTGGTAGCAACCAGGGTAAATCATCCACAGGAAGCCCAGACAGTAATGATTTGAGGGAGACTCGAGGGTCTCGTTAGATTCCGGGATCTCGCTCTAAAAGTGATTGCCGGTGCGGAGACAGTGGGAAAGGGTGGAGATCGGGGGGGAGAAACCGGTGAGTAAGGGAGGGAGATAGGCGAATCGGGGATCACCGTGCTGTGGATTGATTGACTATCAAGTCTCGACCCCTTATCAGTGATCAAATAGCAGGAAAGTGCAATGAATATGGATGAGATGAGAACAAGCGATGAATGAAGCGGCTGAGACGAAGCTGAAAGAAGAGAGAGAGATTCAGCTTGGAGTCATTTTGCACTGTTTGACTCTCCCCACACGTGCCCGGGTGAGTAAGTGAGGTCATCGGCGCGTCGATCCCATCGCGTTTCATTTCCCATCTCGATTGATTGAATCGGGACCGATATCTCGACCCCATGTCATGAATAAATCGTCATCCACCTTGATCTCCCGACAGTTGTTATCGTGGTCGGTTACCGCCCAACAGATCCATGTTGATTCCGCCGATACCTGCGACAAGTTGTGTGAAGTCGGTTCGGGTCCTCTGAGAGAAGATCTCAATCTATTCTTCAATCGTCCTTTTCAGTGATGGGGATTCATGACGAGAGTAGCTCACAGTCAATGTCTCGGAGACGGCCGAATTTTTCGACTCGATCGGCCGCAGAGGATGAGGCTCGACTGGCCCCCAGCGACTCCGCGCATGCCTCCCCCGAGGAGAACTTTCGGTTCCTCAACTGGAGGACAACTTTCTCTCGACCGTACGAACCGGTGGGGCCATCTCGCCATCCGGGGGGTCACCGTCACTCGCTCCCGTCGAATTTTTGGGGGCAAGTTTCACGATGGTGGGATTGGTCGACCCGCGACGAGGCATCCAACGAGGCGAGTCATAGGGATCGAGTCCGTGCAAACGGACCCCCAGGGCCGCTCCGGGATGCCAGCGTGAATCCGAAGGAGCGAAACGACCAGCGAGCTCGCGGTTCGGATGGCGCGGACAAGCTGGGGACTTTCTCCGGCGTGTTCGTCCCCACGACTCTGAATGTCCTCAGCATTCTGATGTTCTTGCGGTTCGGCTTTGTTTTGGGACAGGCAGGCGTCCTGGGCATCTTGGGGTTATTGATCATTTCATATACGATCAATTTGGTGACCACCATGTCCCTGTCGGCGATCGCGACCAACGGAACAGTTCGAGGGGGTGGTGCCTACTACCTGATTTCTCGGTCATTAGGGCCGGAATTCGGCGGCTCCATTGGAATCGTATTCTACCTGGGCTACGTGCTGAACACCGGCATGAACGCTGTCGGTCTCGTGGATTGCTTCACTCAGAATTTTGGAACCGAATCCGGTACGTGGGCCAACTTTCTCCAGGAAGGGTTCCTCTGGCAGTACCTCTGGAGTACCATTGTCCTGGTCCTGTGCACGGGGATTTGCTTGGCCGGCAGCTCCATGTTTTCGCGGGCCAGCAATGGGCTGTTGGTCGTCCTGTTGGTGGCGACACTGAGCATCCCAGTGTCCGCCGTCTTCATGCAGCCTTTTAGCATCCCGAAACTCGGGGTGAATTTTACGGGGATACGCCTAAGAACCTTGGTGGATAATCTCCAGCCGAGGCTCACCAAGGGGGCGGCTGGAAGCCAACGACAGGGGCGAGAAACCTTCCAGGACCTTTTCGGGATTTTGTTCCCCGCTACTGGGGGTATCTTTGCGTAAGTACACGGTTCGCGGGACGATGACACGCTCTAATGGAAGAACAGTGGAGCCAGTATGTCTGGTGATTTGAAGAACCCTAGCAAATCAATCCCCAAGGGGACACTATCGGGGCTAGCCCTTACATTCATTATATATACCGTTGTAATCCTTGCAATGGCCGCATCGATTACGCGGGAGTCTTTCTATAAAAACGCCAATATTGTACAAGTGGTGAGTTCTTTCAAGAAATCCACCATGGCACATTTGCTGACAGTATCAGGCCAATCTTTCTGGGGTGCTCATCTTGCTGGGGGAGTTTGCAACCTCCTTTTTCTCCTCTCTGATGGGGGTCATTGGCTCCGCGAAGTTGCTCCAGGCCATTGCACGGGACAGCCTACTCCCAGGCCTAAAGATCTTCGGCAAAGGGACGGAGAAGCATGACGAGCCCGTGTACGCGATCATCGTCACGTTCGTGGTGGCCCAGCTCACGATGCTTTTCGACATCAATCAAATTGCATCTTTTGTGACCATGACATATCTGATGACGTTCTTGGTGACTAACCTCGCTTGCTTTCTCCTGAAGGTTGGGTCTGCCCCCAATTTCAGACCGTCTTTCCACTACTTCAAATGGCAGGCTGCAGCGGCTGGCACGCTGGTGTGCGGAGCCAGCATGTTCTTCGTAGACGGCGTGTATGCTACCGGCTGTGTGGGGATCCTGATGGTGCTTTTTCTTCTGATTCACTATACATCTCCCCCCAAGCCGTGGGGTGATGTCAGCCAAAGTCTGATCTACCACCAAGTGCGCAAATACCTGCTGCGCCTGAAGCAGGAGCACGTCAAGTTCTGGCGCCCGCAGATTCTACTTCTAGTGACCAACGTTGACGAGCAATTCAAAATGGTGTCCTTTTGCAACTCCCTGAAAAAAGGAGCTCTGTTCATGCTCGGCCATGTGCTCGTGACAGATGATTTCTCTGCGGCGGTGCCCGAAGCGCGTCGACTACAGACGTCGTGGACCAAATTGGTCGAGAACTTGAAAGTTAAGGCTTTTGTCAATATCGCTGTAGCTCCGACCGCCGAGTGGGGGGTTCGGAATATGGTTTTGAATTCGGGCCTGGGAGGCATGCGACCTAACATAGTGGTCATCGATCAGTACCGCAAAGGTCATTCGTTGGCGCAAGAACTCCAGCTCGCGGGTCTTCGGAGACAGTCTGTGGGCAGAAGGAGCTGGCGGGATTACGTTCCGGAGATCCCTGGGCACGATACGTCTGAACCGCAGATGGACTGCCAAAGCTACGTGACGATTTTAGAAGATCTCCTCTTTAAGTTACGTATCAACGTCGCTGTGGCGAAGGGATTCGAGGACCTCGAACTGCCGGGCCCAAAGGGACAGCACAAGAAGAAGTACATCGACTTGTGGCCTATCCAGATGTCTGCGGACTTGGGGGCCGACAACGAAAGCAAAAAGAATGTCTTAACCACCAATTTTGACACATACACCCTGATCCTCCAATTGGGTTGCATCCTCAACACGGTGCCATCATGGAAGAAGACGTATAAGCTGCGCGTGGCAGTCTTCGTCGAGTACGAGACAGATGTCGATGATGAGCGAGGACGAGTAGAGGCTCTCCTCGAAAAACTCCGGATCGAGGCGGAGGTGCTAGTGTTCTGGCTTGCCTGCGGCGAGATCATGGCATATCGAGTGATTGTCAATGGTGATCTCACCCCGGAGTCGGAGCGAATGCGGGACCGGGTCCATGTTGCCTTGAAAGACGAAGACTGGTGGCAGGACCTCCTCGAGGCCCGCAAAGGGTCGCTCGAGCGCCATAGACAGCGCCAGCCGCGCTGGGGTCCATTGCTTTCTGACAGAGCTCCTAGCTGGCATGGTCCTTCTAGCCTGGAAAGTAAACACAAAACACCCGGTCAATTGCCCGACGAGTTGAAGCGTATGATTCAGGGTGACCGCCGCCGACGTTCCATATCCAGTCACAAAGGTCTCGGGAGTGTCAATCTAGGCATGCAGACACATCGGCTACTCGATGCGTTCGTGGACTACGATGAAATCGAAAGCAATGGTAGCAGTGACAGCAGCGAGGATAATGATTTCGAGCCCTACGTCAGCGAGAGCGACGAAGACAGCGTCGAAGATGCAGGAAGCACCCCACCAGCACCGGGTCCCCAACCAAGCTCCCCGGACCAACCGAGCCCCTCAAACGCACCGCGCGAAGAAGAAGAAGAGGCCGCTCCCCAAGCAGACCTCCCGACGATCATCACCACCGGCGAAGACGCCTCCCCTAAGAGCCCATCCATCTCTCCTCACTCCCGACCCCCAATCCACCGATCACCCTCCTCCACCAACCGGTTCAGCTCATCGCCAATCCCCGAAGCCCGCGTGATCCCCGAATCCGAAGAAAACGCCGGCCCATCAATAATGTTCGCCGCCAGCTCCTCGCCGCCCCGGTCCTCGACACGCAAACACGCCGGCTCGATCTACGCGCGGCGATCCTCGTCCAGCCCATCCGTAACATCAGCATCAGCATCAGCATCCGGCTATCCCCGACAAGCGTCGATGCCCCTCTCCTTCAACGACCTCCCGAGCCGGGCACAGCACCTGATCCTCAACGAGCTGATGGCGATGCACAGCGCCGACACGGCCGTCATTTTCACGACGCTGCCGTCCCCGCTGGAGGGTACAGCCAGCAGCGAGTCGGCGAGCGCGTCGTATCTGAGTGACCTAGACGTTCTCTGGCAGGACTTGCCGCCTTGTCTGTTGGTGCACAGTAACAGCATGACGGTGACGATGAATCTCTGATGGAATTGAGTCCCTGACGATGTGATGATTTTGTTTAGATCAGTGATTTGCCATATGCTACTTACCTCCTGGTTGATAGATTTGCTGCGGATCGCAGGGGTGTAAGGTATATATATGCTTCTTGTGTTTCGGTGGTATATATACTCGACGAAATTTAGCGATGATGTTTTGATATGGAATTTTGGTTTAGTTCAACTCCGGGTATTACTTCTATTGTAGTATGGCACCAAGGGAGAAGAAGGAAGCAAAAACTATCTAAGGGAGGTAACAGGAGAGCATCCCACCCGTTTATATCCAGCCATGATCAACGTTGTAGTATTTACCACAATGTACAGATTGCAGATATATGCCACCTCGGTGCTCAGAAGGAACGACCACCAACCTAACCCGAAATGCTAAACAAGATGAAAAAGAAGAAGTCTAGAGTCTCGTACTATATGCAACTCAGCACTTGTACCCGCCACCAGCCTACTAATATCTACCAATTTCTCCGCAATGGAATACAAGCCGCAGCGCCCGCCAGAGCCAGTCCCACAAAGACCATCTCCAGCCCATCGAACCCCGCCGCATTCTCTACCAGCCCCAGCAGTAAAGACACGATAGCAGTGCTGGTGTTCAGCATGCTGGCTACGATGCCGTACCCGAGGGCTGTGGCGCCGCCTTCTCCTGCGGAGACGGGCTTGTTCGCGCTGATATCTTCGTCTGTGTCATATGTTGGGGCGAAGGTACCGTAAGCGGGGTCATGCAAGGCGGGTCGATCGTCTGGGATGGGCGTGTCTGGGGGTGTTTCCAGTAGACGAGGAGTGATGGGATCTGCTTGGAGAATGCAGCGCGCGAGGCCGGACCACAGGGCTGCGCTGTAGAGGGCGAGCGTGAGGCCGAGAAGGCAGATGAGGAGGACAGGGGAGGACAAGCTGGAGAGGAGGCCCAGATGGACGAGGGCGAGGAGGACATTGGCAAGGAAGAGGACGGAAGGAGGATTGCCGATCCAGCGGGGACGGTCGAGGAGGAAGCCGAACAACGGGAGGAAAAGGCAGGAGATGGTGTGGGGGATTCTGCATCCATGGTGTGCGAGGGAAAAAGCAGCTTTTGTTAGGTTGACTGGTGGCTGTTTAGAGAAGTGGAAGGGACGTACCCCATGACTGATCCTGCGGCACTTTGGTCTCCTTGGTAGAAGCGCGCGGCGAGAAAGCGCTGTGCAGAGTTGGGGAATGTGTTGATGCCTCCGTAGCCGAGCAATGCGACGACGACAATTTGCCAGTAGACTCGAGGGAACTGTCGAATGGAGGGTGCCCCTACTCGCGTCTGGGCGTCTGTGACGAGCAGCTTCTCAGGGACGTGCGGTCCGGCTACGGCGTTGCTGGCCAGGAGCTGACAAGTGGCCAGGACGAGGACCCCCGTGGAGAGCGCGGTGCCTATCCAGTTGGCGAAGAGGATGCCGTATGTTTGGACTAATCGAGGGGTGAGGATAAAGTTGGTAACGCTGCCAAGTTGCCCGGTTCCGGTCATGAGGGCCAGAGCTAGCGAGATTTGTCCGTCCCTGGAAGAGTTAGATTTGCCGTTGGCCTTAAAAGAATGGAATGGCTAGAGCGGGAGAGATAGACAACCTGAACCAGCGCGTGGCGATGTTCATGGCCAACACGTTCGACACCTCACCTCCCAACCCGACCAAGGTTCGCCCGAGGATCATGACGGACCAGACTCGGGTTTGCACGGCCAGAGAGAAGATGAACTGTCCGCCGATGACGCTTACAGCCGTGGCCAGCAGGATACGCCGCTCGCCATATCTATGGACCGCAAAGCTTGAGAAAAAGGGCAGGATCGTGTTTGGGGCACAGTAAGCCGTGTAGAGAGCGGAGACTAGATAGGCAAACTGCGAGGCGGACAGTCCCAGATGGATCTGTAACGGGACGGACAGCGCCGCGGGGAGATCATAAACTATGGATCACAGTTAGAACATGATATACTGTAATCGAAACGGGCTGGAGAACTACCAAAGTAATTCCCCCACTGCAGACCGGACACCGCCAGCAAGATCAACCAGGGCTCCAATCCGACAGTGATTTCCATCTCGTTCGGTTTCTGGGGTCGTTGCAGAGGAGAGGCCGAGGCCTGAGATGAGAAAAGATACCGACATGGCAGGCATCGTTGTCACAAGGGGAGCGATGGTGTAACTAGGAACAGGGAAGTAAGGAGTTGACAGATCAGATGAAGGGGGAAGAGACGAAACAAAGTAGGTTAAGGTGATGATCATGCACGATAATGATCAGTTGATGCTTCCTGTGACTGCGCGTGCCCTAACGGGATGTGATAGGTTGGAATTCTCTATCCCTATCGAAATAGAGAAAGAAGGGAATCATATCACGACATGTCCATCTGATGGTGCATGAGTTGTTGCAGATTGACCTCCAGATCCTTCAGGATCCCCAGTATCCGACGACGATTGCGAAAGACACCGTCCACTTCGTCCAACCGCTCCAGTTCCAGACAGATTGCCTCCCAGTCGAGCTCCGGTCCTGGGATGGGGTCCAGATCCTCATCGAGGAGGAGGGCCGCGCGACAGCGCCAGTATCCACCCATCGCCGGCCATTCCACGGCCTTTTTCAAATTCACGAAACTCTGCCGATCCAGACAGTCGAGGATGGGCCAATAGATCTCCTGCGGCAGACAGGAGAGGCGGGATGGGAGAGTACTGGCGGGAGGCGAGACTGTCGTCCTCGCTAGGCTCTGGTAGAGTGCTCGAACGACTCCAGGGATTTTATAGGGCTCTCGAACCGGTACCACACGTTAACTCCAGCCCGACGTATTTCTCTCACCGACGGAAGCCTACCGGGATCGGCGATGGGGACTGGAAGGGGAAGTTCCCCGATCAATCTCCAGAATCGGTCGCGCAAGACGGCCCAGAAGAGGCCCAGATTCTGCTCCACGGCCGGGCCCAGCTTAATCTTGGCCAGGCTCCAGCACCTCATGTGGATGGGGAAGCCAATGTGCGTCCCAGGGACATGGCAGCCGGGAGGGATGTAGGAGCAATTATAGACCTGAAAGCCGTCCAGATCAGGCTGGACGCGCCCGATCACAGCCTTGGTGGGATCCATTGGTACGCGGAAGCAGGACTGACCATATTGTTTGGTATACGCCTGATACCCAATGCCTGAGAGGTAGTAAATGTCGGTAGACGGTACATGGGTGACTGGAGAGGGCATCAGCGGGGCTACGGAGAACGGATAGTACAGTATTGATACTCACTCATGCGGTGGAATCCACGCCATTGATGTTCGTCATTCATGAGATAGTTGTCCTCCAGCGCTGCAGCATCGACGAGCCGGTATTCGAGGGCATCATTGAACGGCTGGGATCTCTCGACGAGGCGATTCCCACCCGGATCGATGACCCCTCCGCAGAGCATACACCACACGTGCACGGGCAGACCCATGTTGATCGTAAAACCCGAAGGTGTGAAATCAATCTCCCGTGCGATGTTGAGGGGCATCGAGCCACCTGACTATATACTAATTTGAAGTCAGGATTGCCACTTCATCACGACGTTTGATGTCATGGCGAGCGTCCCCAGGAAGGGTCCCAACCGTTCGATGCAGGAACCATCGTCACCATCGTCATCACCCTGTCCTGTTCCTGATTCGCCTCGCCGGAGCCAGAGAATTTGATCCCACGTTCCAGTTGATCTGAAAGTTACTGCACCAAACCACCACGAAGAGAGTGTCGGGTAACCAGCGCCACCCGACCTAGGGTCGGATCTGACCCAGGGATCCTGCAGAGATCAAGCACCGGTGATCAATTTTGGATTCTCTCGTCCATGAGATCTGCTTGGCTGGTACCCAGCTGTCAGCCGATCAACCTGGATCGATCAACGGATTGACCGTGGGGCCGAATAGATAGACCTTGGATGGAGATCGGCATGATGATGTTGTCTATCATGCGTGTGGGGATGTATATTATCAAGGATTACATTGGATCGACCAGAGAATGACGATGAAGGTCAAGATGAATTCAAGGTTGAAGTTCGAACGAGGAAAGAAAGTTGGAGTTCAAGACTGGTTGGGACCTGAGGCATGACTCCATCGTAACGTGACTTTCTTTCCTTCTCTTACTCTCTCTTCTCTCCTCTTCTCTCCTCCTTTTCTTCTCTTTCATTTTCCTATTGAGACAATACATCCGCATTAATTCCATTGTATTCAAATATCCAGAACGACTGCCAGAAGGCATTAATATTACCGTTATCCTTCCAATGCAGCGGTCCTCACCCATGGACTTCCCCAGGATTCAATCGCTTGGAATTCGAAAGTTTCGGACGAATCCTTCCGCACCATCGAGTGGAGCGCTACTGGCCAGTCTGCATTGGTGCGATTTGCTATGCTGATGGCAGTTTGTCACTAACCAGGACGTCGTTCCCATCGCGGTATGGCTCGGTCGAGACCCACAGTCCGGAGCGGAGGTCCCGACCAAGGCAACGTCCGAATAAACAAAGACAGGAGGGAGATGATGCTTCCGATGAGCAAGATGACCGATTCGTGACTGTATACAGATGACCGCGGCCGAAGTGGAATTCGCATCATTGGAGAACAACCCCTGGCGGTCATGGTGGAAAATCAGGGGACCATATGGCACCCATCCCGGTCTCTTCGGTCAGCCGTCAGCCCGCTGGGATCGACGTCGGAGCCTCGAGGCCGCTTGTCCGCCGTCTGACCGGACATGCTGGGATTGGTTCTCCATGATAGGCAGAGATATCGAGGTATTCTTCGACCTAGGCTATCTCTTCCCTCGTCATATCCTAGAAAACGAGACCGCCCCATTGGTGAGGAAATGATTGTTCTTTTAGGACCGATGGGGACCGGCATGGAGTCAACCGTGGTCTTTCCACTCGACTGGAGTAAACAACTGGAGCCTGGACATTGCGGCTGGCGACCAAGGCAGTAGTATAACTGTGTTGTGTCAGCCCCGCGGAGGACGCCTGTCAGCAACGGTATATATTATTTATCAAGATTATCAATAATAAACTAGACCAAAATTCTGACAATGAAATTAATTAATTAATCTATATCCATGTCGAACGAGCGAAAAGGAATAGAATCCCGAATAGGGACCGAGTGCCGGTGTATTTCTGGTGCATAATTCGCGCATCCCGAAAGCGTGACTTTCTTCTCTCCTTCATCTTCTTCCGCTTCATCTTCATCTCTCTCTCTCTCTCTCTCTCTCCCTCTCTCTCCCCCCCACCCCTCCACCTCTCTCCACTTCTCTCTCCTCCACATTCTCCTCTCTCCCAGGCTCTTCGACAATCCTTCGACTACCCCCTGACCGGTCGCTGACTACCCATACCCACCCCCCCGGGTCGCCGCATTCCTCTCCTCCCCCCCGCCCCCTCGATTATCGCCGATCCCTCGCCACCGTGGTACAAAGGACAACCAAAGGGATAATCACCGATTGTTATAAAAGAAGAGACAGAGATCATGTCCCTGACGCCTCCGGCCTTCTCCTTCCGTCCCAAGGCGTCCCCGAGCAATGACAGCTTGAGCAGCGCCGCGTCCAGTCAGGCCCCCAAAAAACCCACCATGTCGCGAAAAGCCTCGTCACCCATGGCCCCTCCGTTCATGGTGTCGGCCCCCGGAAAAGCCATCGTCTATGGGGAACATGCTGTCGTCCACGGCAAGGCCGCAATGGCCGCCGCTATCTCCCTGCGATCCTACCTCCTCGTCACCACCCTCTCCAAGTCGCAGCGCACCATCACCCTGAACTTCCGCGACACGGGCCTGATCCACACCTGGGACATCGACGCGCTCCCCTGGGATCTCTTCCATCGCCCCGATAAGAAGAAATATTACTACGATCTGGTCACCTCCCTCGACCCCGAGCTCCTCGACGCCGTCCAGCCCCACGTCGAACCTGTCTCCCCCGACGCCTCCGAAGACGCCCGCAAGATCCACCGACACTCCGCTGCCGCCTTCCTCTACCTCTTCCTCTCCCTGGGCTCCCCCCAGCACCCCGGCGCCATCTACACCCTGCGATCCACCATCCCCATCGGCGCCGGCCTCGGCAGCAGCGCCAGCGTGTGTGTCTGCCTCAGCGCCGCCCTCCTGCTCCAGATCCGCACCCTGGCCGGCCCCCACCCCGACCAGCCCCCCGAGGAAGCCGAAGTCCAGATCGAGCGCATCAATCGCTGGGCATTTGTCGGTGAGATGTGCATCCACGGGAACCCCAGCGGCGTCGATAACACCGTCTCCGCCGGCGGCAAGGCTGTCATCTTCCGCCGCGGCGACTATTCCAAACCCCCGAGTGTCAAGTCCTTGCCCAACTTCCCCGAGCTGCCGCTGCTGCTGGTCGACACGCGGCAGGCCCGCTCCACCGCCGTCGAGGTCGCCAAGGTCGGTCGCCTGCGAGGGGATCACCCCACCGTCACCGAGTCCATCCTCGACACCATCGATCAGGTCACCCTCTCGGCCCAGGACCTGATCCAGCAGTCCACCTCCGCCGGCGCGGACCGCAGCGTCTCCGGCGACGTGCTCGAGCGCCTCGGGACCCTGATCCGCATCAACCACGGCTGCCTCGTCTCCCTGGGCGTCTCCCACCCCCGCCTCGAACGCATCCGGGAGTTGGTCGACTTCGCCGATATCGGCTGGACTAAGCTGACAGGCGCCGGCGGCGGCGGTTGCGCCATCACCGTCCTCCGCCCCGACGCCAGCCCAGCGGCCATCCGCGACCTGGAGCGGAAACTGGACGCCGAGGGGTTCACCCGCTACGAGACCACCCTGGGTGGCGACGGCATCGGCGTCTTGTGGCCCGCCGTGCTCCGCAACGGCACCGACGAGGAGGGCGGCGAAGAGATCGACCAAGAGAAGTTCGAGAACGCCGAGGGATCCGAGGGGATCGACCGCCTCGTTGGCGTCGGGGCCCAGGAGAAGCGAGAGGGCTGGAAATTTTGGAAGCGCGCCGCTGTCTGATCCCAATCATCCACCTTTTTTTCCCTCTTTTTTCTTCCCCATCCTATCATTCCCGGGACCCTACTTTGCATTTTATTCCATCTTCTTTCTATTTATTGTCTTAATCTTCACTTCTTGAAGGCCAGCGGACCATTTGGCACCTTACATGCATTTAATTCGACCTCTTTGCATTCTGCTTTTTTTGTTCTTCATATTTCTTTGTATAATATTACGCTGTCTTTTTCTTCTTCTGTCGTCACTATCTTGATGTTCTATATACCTGTTTCTAGATGATCTTTATGTTAAAGAGTCACGTAGACGGTGATGTCCGAGTTGATAAGCTTGAATTCTTTCTCATTTTTTGGTTGGGTGAATTGTGGTGGATGGAATGGACGGGTTTGGACGATATATGCGAGCATTGCTGTATCTACTGTGGATAGGGTCTGAATATGTATCGTATGTACTTCTTTCGCTTTTCTCTTTCATTATAAATATTGATATCTTGATATCTTCTAACCCAGGGTAATCAGCGAGTGTCAAATCCATAGTCCAAGATAAAGTCACGCCATTTACAGGTAATAGGGTATCGACTATCGTCAGTTCGTGCACGTCTAACCATCTCCCTAACCCATGGTGGTCTCCCACCCCTTCTCAATCATCACGTCCATCCAGTACGCCTCCGCCTCACCCGCATCCATCCGTCGCCAGACCTCCTCCACGAGCTGCAGGCACACCTGGATGGGTTTCGGCGGCAGCACGTGCAAGAACGACGTGAGCCGTCCGAGCACAAACCGCCGGGTTCGCGACACATCAATCGCATGTGATGAGATGCTCGGCCCGTTCTCGTCGCTCTGGTGCGGGGGATTGACCGACGGATCACCGTTTCGGGGGAGGCGGAGCTCACTGCTCGCGGCAACGAGGAGGAACGGCTGCAGACAGCGGGTGCGTGACTCCAGCGGGATGGTCTTGAGACGAGAGAGCGTGGTGAGGGCGAACTCGGTCAGCCAGGTGTCGTAGTAGGAGGGGTCGGGCGGGGGGATATCCGCCCCTTGGGGGGTCGGAGGATGCGACGGATCGCAGAACCAGGCCGTCGCGGGGTCCGTGTTCACATCGACGGATAGGAAGGGGTCCGGGAAGGGGACGGAAGATGAGGACGGAGGCGGCCGAGGGAGCCGGCGCTGAAGGAGATCGGGGAAGGCGCGGTAGAGCTGCATGAGACCCGTGCAGCGGTAGACCTCCGCCATGGTCAGCAGATGCCAGACCGGGGTTTCGTCATCCCCGGGGGAGACGATTTCGGCTTCCACCGGGTGGGCGAATCCGAGCAGTCGTTCTTCCAGCTCGCGGGCTTTCTCCAGGGCCCGCTGCGCCTGCGCGACCTCGACACGGGAGGTGAACCGTCGTGCGCGGATGCGTTTCCTTTCCCTACGGACAAGCCGACCCACCTCTTGCACCGTGGATTGGGTATCGCGGGCGATGCCGGTCCACGGATGGGGCACCCGTTGCAGGACGAGCGACTCGCCTGTGCTGGCCGTGGAGGGGCTGGACCGGACGGTGGCATCGTCGGCGACAAAGGACAGCAGCATCTCCCAGTAGATCAGGGCTTCTTCGAAGAACTGGTGGTTGTTACTTCGCCCCGGGTCCCGCATCACAGAAGGGTTGGTGTCGAGGTGATTTCGCAGGAGGTTGAAGAAGGAGATGCCCAAGTCCTTCGGATCGTGCCAGCTGGCGGTCTGGCCAAGCATAAGGAGGGCCAGGAGTGATTTGTCGTCCAGGGCGGACTCCTTGGTGATGACGTCGACCGCCTCGTTTCGCATCTGCCGACCCAAGGGGCCGAACTGTGGGAAGTCATTCACGAGGGTGGCTGCAGCCATGCTTTGCATCGTCTTGCACATGGCCAGGGAGGAACCCCACAGGCGAGAGACGGTGGTGCGGAATGGGTTCATCTGGCTATCGTAGCTGGAGAACAGCGCGGCGACTTCTTTGAAGTAATATTCGATGAGCGTCCAAGACGGATTGTTCAAGGGCTGCGGGATCGACGTGAAGTCGCGGAAGAGTGGGGGTTGCGGGCTAGATGGTGGGTATTTCCGGACAATGTTCGACGGGGAGAAGCCCGGGTAATGGCGCGACTCGTGCTGGAGCGAGGGAGCGGCCAAGGACAGGAAATCCACGTTGGTTCCCAAGGGGATAGGCGACCCGAGTTCGAATATTGAGCCGCCCCGTTGGGATGCTCTCCGGGAAGATGCTGCCGGGGAAGCGGGGCATAGATCTGCCAACTCCGGGAGGGTATCTGATTCCTGAAGGCTCCAGAGACTCTCACATAGGGCCGCCGCTTCGGCCGTGGCCGAGTCTCTCGAATGGGGGAAGTCGCGGGCTGACGGGACATTGAAATCCCCATCCTCTGCCAACGGCGTCTGGGTCAAAGGGTCGACGATTGGGGTCGGAAGGGCGGACGTTGATCGAGGCGCGACGGGTTGGTCTGACGGGGATGGGAAACCGGGCTCGAATCGGACGCCATCCTTCCCACCGGTGTCATCCTGGCTCAGGACAGCGGGCACTGATTCTGGATATTTTGTGACCCAGCGGAGCGACTGGACGTAGCCGGGGCATCTCACCCCCAGACGGGTGCATCGTCCGCAGTGTGGCTTCTCTTCCCCGCACTTGACCTATGGTATCCGACTGGTTAGCTGATTTGATCCCTTGTTTATCTCCCCCCTTGCTGTTCTTGTCCCGGTTTTTCAGATAGGGAAAGTTTGAGGGGATTTGAACTACATGGGGGCCGTAGAGATAAGACGCACTGACCCGTTTGCTCTTGCAGCGAGCACAGCCATTTCGGGATTTCTTCACACGTCTCATCATGGACTGACCCCGGACGTAGCAGGAAACTGGTAGAAGGAATCGAAGAGCAGCACGAACATGCTCGAGGTATCAGAATCAAGCGAAATAGGCTGAGGACGAGGCGGACGGGGAACTAAGACGGCGTGCGGGGAATGGATAACGTTCTATTATCAGTGGCCCGCCAGTTGGCCAATCAGGGACGCTAGGGGACGGTTTACCCCGTTGGGGAATTGGAGAAGAAGCCCAGGATGCATCGTGTGCGATGGATGGCCGACTATATAGAGGGTTCATGCTGTCGTCTCGACTCGGGGATCGGGAGTGATCTTCATGCACCTGGCCCAGCGTAGCGGACCTGGTTGGGTGAGGGGATCGTCGACGATAAGGGACTCATCCGATTCGGAGAATGCAACGCGTGTAATGGATGTAGTGTATTTGTAGTGGATGACCTAAACATCATGAGTCAGAGACCCACTTCGAGACCAGAATGGAACACGAACTGATAGAAGAAAGGTGAAGAGAGGGAAGAAAAAGAAAGAGAGAGAGAGCGAGAGAGAGAGATGAGATTGTTCTTTTGTTGTTGCGATTGTTCTCTGGCGGCCTCAGGCAGGACCCCCCACCTGACGGCGCTTATCTAATCGCCCCGTTCATTGTTCATCACAGCATCAAATAAAAGCTTCATGTTCCATCTGCATCCTCCATTCCTCTGCATTTCTCTGCGTCGGTCTCTAGTGTATTGCACCATTGGACAGTATCCAGGCGGGGATAGTTACGGTCATGTCGAGTTCATATGCATCGGACCCGGAATGGGCCTCCATTGAGCCCATTCCCCTGGATGATGGCGCCGACGCTGGTGCCATGCCGTTGGCCACGATCGCCTACCCCCCCGAGTATCTGGAAGCGACCTCGTACCTGCGCGCGGTCATGGCTGCCAACGAGATGTCGGAGAGGGCACTGAAACTGACCGAAGACGTGATCTCTATGAACCCCGCCCACTACACCGTCTGGTGCGTCGCACTCCCCACCTCTTTCCCACGGGGGCGCGAATAGAACGAGAGCTGACAGCGCCAATCTAGGATCTACCGGGCTAAAATCATCTTTGCCCTGGAAAAGGACTTGCTCCAGGAGCTGGAATGGCTGAACGGCGTCTCCCTCAAGTATCTCAAGAACTATCAGATCTGGTACGTCGCACACACGTGACCGCGGTCGATAACCAGCACACTGACAAGGAGACAGGCAACACCGTCAGGTTGTCATGTCGTCGCGGACATACTTCCCCGAACCACCAGCCAAGGAGCGAGACTTCCTCATGGAGATGTTCGCCCAAGATTCCAAGAACTACCACGTCTGGACCTACCGCCACTGGCTGGTGCGTCACTTCCGGCTGTGGGACGACCCGCGGGAGACGCAAGACATCGATGCCCTGCTGACGGCAGACGTGCGCAACAACTCCGCCTGGAACCACCGATTCATGCTGCGCTTTGGCCCGCGCAGCGACGAGCCCGACGCCGGCATGCCCAACTGCACCGCGTCCGACCCCGCCCAGAAGGGCCGTCTCGCCGTCGTGGACGAGGACGTCGTCGACGCGGAGCTGCGCTTCGCCCAGGAGAAGATCCTGCGCGCGCCCGAGAACCGCAGCCCCTGGTCGTATGCGCGGGGGGTGCTGCGCGCTGCGGGCCGCCCGCTGGCCGAGTGGGAGGATTTCGCGCGGCGGTTCGTGACCCTGGACGAGGCCGGGGCCGAGGCGGACGTGAAGAGCAGCCACGCGCTCGAGTGGCTGGCGGATGTGTATGCCGGCGAGGCCGGCAGTGCGGACGCCCCGCGGCCGGCGGGGGCGGTGCGCATGCTGACGCTGCTCAAGGAGAGATACGATCCCATCCGGAGTAGTTACTGGGAGTATCGGATTGGGATGATCACGCCGGACGTGGCTGCTTCTGCGTAATGAAGTTGACGAATGAATATCTCTTTTTTTAATATTATCATCATCATTGCTATTATTGCGTTGCACTGCATCTTGGTTTAACATCGTATCCCACTGGCTGCTGGGCTGTACCACTACAACGGAAGCACAATCGAATACCGAATTAGATGGATAAATCTATTACCCAGCCCAGTCCATGAGCTTTTCTATATACAGGGCAACAAGGAAAACAAAAACGAAAACCAAAAGGCCAAGACAAAACTCGCCAGCCAATGCATATAAAAACACCACAAGCAATCAAACAAGAGCGCAGAAAAGCCAGCTGAAAGCAAACAATAAGAAACCAAAAGAAGCAACCAAAGGCGTATAGGTCTGGGTATAGGTATAGGTATCAATTAAGTTCAAGCCCCCCACCCCTCCTGCAACAACCGGCGGTACTCAGCCGCCATATCGATCGTGACGTTGCTCCCCCCGCAAACGATAATCACCACCCGGCTGTCGGCGTTGAGATCAGGGACCAGCTGCTTCAGCCGCGATTGCAAGGGGTAGGAAGGAGAAGAAGACGAATGGTCGTCGTTGCCGTCTTCCGGGTCGGTTTCGTTCTCCGTCGCGGAGGACCGGTCATCGCCGTAGCCTTCGTCGCGCACGGAGGGATGCGGCTGCTGCGGCTGGGGCTCCGCAGTGGTGATCCTCTTGCGCTTCCGGCTGGATGGTTGTTGGGCACGGGCGGCGTCTCCGACGGCTGCCTCCACGCAGACGCCGCAGGCCAGCTCGACAAGCAGACGCTCATCGTCGGCGAGACGCAGCACGCCGCGGGCGGCGTCCGCGTCTGAGAGGACGGTGCTGTGGACGGTGATGCCGGCGGGTGGGGCCGTGGCGTACTGGAAGGTGCGCTCCGAGACGCGGATGGCGCCAAGCGAGGTAGCCTGGGAGCTGATCTTGGAGAGGGAGACGAGGGAGTTTTGGGCGACGGCGGCGGCGAGGGAGTCGGTGCCGATGGTTTCGACGGCGAGGAGGTGGGTCGGACGAGGAGAGGGGGTTTTGTTCTGCAGGTGACGGTGGCGTTCGATGCCTGCGACGAGTCCGTTGAGCAGGCCGCCGCCGCCGACGCTGCAGATGAGGGCGTCTGCGGCGAGGGGCCGCGCGCCGTACAGGGCTTCTTCCTCGTCCCCGGCGGGTGGGGGCAGCTGGTGCACCAGCTCGTCGATGATGGTGCTGTTGCCTTCCCAGATGGGTTCGTTGTCAAATGGGTGGAGAGCAATCTTGGCCACGTTGGCGGCTTCCCCGTTTCCGGTCTGTTTCATGATGACTTCTCGCATGTACTCGCCGGCTTCGAGGAACGTCACCCCGTGCTGGATGACCTCCGCCGCGCCGGCTGTGCGGAGCTTCTGCACCATCAGCGGCTTCGTCGACATCGGCACGACAACCGTGCAGGGATATCCAAGGCTCCGAGCGGCGCAGACGGCCGCCAGGCCCGCGTTGCCACCCGACGAGGCGTAGAAGTGCACCGGCCGGTTGGCGTTCTCCGGCTTGACGAGGTGGGAGAGGATCTGGTTGCCCATCGCTCGGGACTTGAACGACCCGCTGGGCTGGACGTTCTCCAGCTTCAGAAAGACCCGGCAGCCGGCCATCCGCGAGAGCGCGGCCGATTCCACCAGGGGGGTCTCAACCCATGGTGTTTTGAACGTGGGCTTGCCCTCGACGGGAGCGATGCTGCCCATGGTCGTCGAGTCAGACTGTGGGAAAGGTGCGGGAGAGAAAAAGAAAGAAGGACAGGACTTGTATGCTGATTCCAATGTAGTATACACAAGGGGGGGAACTATAAACAGATATCGCGAATGTTGTTTGTTCACGGGGAATAGAGCCACGGGAGAGGAGAAAAAGCACTGAACCAAAGTCAAACTCGAGGAGGTGATACCAAGATCCAGAAATATCAAAACAAATACTAACCAACCCCTCATTCCCGTGCGAATACCACCCTGAACTCGCCGTCATTCTGATATAAAACGGAGTGATTTTCCGACGCCTTCAAAGTTTGCCGCGGGGAACCAGAGTTTCCCGACACGGGCGACAGATATCATACTCCACGACCGCCCGATCTCGAATTTTCCCGCTGATAACCTTGTGGACACCGTCAGATTACTTCATTGGCCGTGACATAACACAAACCGGCTTGTAGCGGGCGGTCGTCTTTCGGAAGGACCCTTGGAGGCCAACCCCATCGCCCGGTGAAAGCGGGAAAGCTTCTCCTTGCGGTGGTGGAGACGTCTCCGAATTATCTCATCCACCAATTCCTCTTCGCTGAGACTGTGATTGGGCATCGGGGAATTCCTATGACCACATCGAATGCTAGACGGTGGGCTTATTGTTCCACGATCAGGGGAGGGAACAGCAAGCTTTTTTTGACGCCCTCCCCATACTCGGGATCCGATCCGTAAGCGGTGGCCGAGAAGCCCCGCTTGGACACGGTATTTTCGACACGAAGGAGATCTAGAAGCTGATTGGACTTGCTCGGCATAAATGGCTGTAGGAGGATGCCGATGATCCGCAGCGACTCGGCCACATTGTACAGCACTAGGTCTCGATTGGGTGGGTTTTCCCACGGCGCGGTATTGTGAAAATACTTGTTAGCCTAAAACAGTTGAGCGTGTTAGTGAGTCGATCGATAGCTCGTGCGGGCAATACTGACCTGCTCGACCACGCTCATGATCTCCTGGAGAGCTGCCCGAGGGTTGAGACTCTCCATCTGTTCAGCCACCTTGGTGGGCAACTCCTGCAAGGCCCTCTGGTACTCCTCATCTGCAGGGGTCTGTCCAGGCAGGGCACCCGCTGCTCCCTCGGAAATGAATGACCGGAGGTTCTTTTTCGCCAAGCCCAGGGTTCGGAGCGCGATGTTTCCAATGCCCCCCTGGAGAAGCTTTTTATAGTCCCGGATGATGTAGGAGTTGTCGTAGTCGGCGTCACTCGCCAGACCGCCCTGGTAGGCCAGGAAGAAACGCATCGTATCGACCCCAAACCGGTCAATCGCGAAGAATGGGTTGACCACGTTCCCCGTCGACTTGGACATCTTGGCGTGGTTCATAGTCCAATGCCCGTGAACGAGGACTTTGCGGGGAACGGGCAGATCCAACGCCATGAGGAGCGCGGGCCAATAGACAGCGTGGAAACTAGATCTCTTGTCAGATTTGTCCGCGAACGCACCTGCGCGAGGACGAAACTCCTACCGAATGATATCTTTGCCGACCACATGCACGTCAGCTGGCCAGCCCAGGCGGCCTTCTTGGCCGGGCGTGAAGGGGTATCCGGCTTTGGTCAGATAATTGACCAGGGCATCGACCCAGACGTAGATCGTCTGCCTGTTGTCGCCGGGAACCGGGATACCCCAGTTCAATCGCTCCACGGGTCGGGATATCGACAGATCTTGCAAGCCGGACGAGACCGACTTGATTATGTCTGTCGCATAACCTGCAGGGGTGATGAAGCCCGATTTATACAGATCCAATAGTGGTTCCTGGAAAGCCGACAAGCGGAAATGATAGTTGGTTTCTGACGACCACTCGACTTCCTTTCCCGTTTCTACGGACACCTGTTTGGTATGAGCACATGGTTTCCCTCGGTTGACATCACGTTCACAAGATGGGCGTCAGGAAATACCATTCTCTTGCGTCCCGTTGTTGGGTCCAGCGAGTTCTGCACTTGCGACTGAGGGTAGAAGGTCTCGTCGCTGACGGAATACCATCCTTCATGCTTGGCCGTGTAGATATAACCCCGGTGGTTGAGCATTTCCTGTAAACGCATTTAGCACCATCACCAAGCATTAATGGATCCAGCGGTCGCTTACCCAGAAATATTGGACTGCTTCTCTATGCGCCGGTTCTGTCGTCCGTATGAAATAATCATTGTCCAGATTGGCCGCTTTCGCCAGTTCCTGCATCCTGGTATCAACACACCTATCCGACGACCAACCTGGCGAGAAGTAATGGGCGCCGAACCAACCTCGAATGTCTTATAATTCCGGTCGCAGAAAGCCTGAGTATCCATCCCGGCAGCGAGGGCGGCTTGTTGTATCTGACACGCCGTTAGCATCATGTGTAGTTCCCATGAATCCTATCCGTCTGTTACCTTCATCCCATGCTCATCTGTCCCCGTCAGTAACTGTGCATCTGTGGCCCCATTCAAGGTCCGCCATCGTTTCAGTATGTCGGCAATGACCATCGTATACAAATGGCCGACGTGAGGAGCTGTCATCGACAAGTCCGTCAGCAACACGAGCACCTCCAATTTCAACTGCACTCCTGCACATACCAGCATTCACATAGAAGATCGGTGTCGTCACATAGTAAGGCTTTTTCGTTGCTTCGGACGTCGTGGTCGCGAACCGACGCGGAGAAACGGCGACTCCCGATCGCGCAATTCTGCACGAGACACATTTCCAAGAAGGCCGTTCATGGGACAGGGTCTGCCTGGCCCATGACAGGGCACGAACTCCGCCATTCGAGGTCGCCATTGGGCCAGAGGGAGACAGGATGAAGGAGGAAACGGATCATGGATGGGGTGGTTCGTTCGGACTGGACTTCGGAGTTGGATCGTCTCCGAGGTGGTCCAAGCTTCCCCACGGCTTTTTTCCGCCGCGGGTGCCTGGATTTGGTCATCTTCCTCTCATTCTCTTCATCCTCCACCGTGTGTGCACTCGCGACAGACAGGACGGCTCGGATTGAACTGCATATAATATTGCAATATTTTGTCGATCTTTTTGGAATATATATACCGTGCTTATTCCTTCGAAGCCAGCGCCTGATACACCCTGCACTATTCGATTATTCGATCCCTCTTCCACCATGACCGGCCCCAGTCAAGATGTACTGACGAAAGTGTCCACGGAAGGTATTATGCTGCCCATGGAAGAAGAAGGGATGCGCGATTCGTAAACTAACCTCCCTCGTTTCCAGCGGCCGCCGAGTTCGTCCATTCCTTCTACCCTGCGCTCCAAAATAATCGCGCGGCGATCGCCTCCTTCTACAGCCAGCCTACGGCAACGATCTTATTCAACGGGAACCCCGTAGCAGACGGGGCGGCTGTGCAAGAGATCTTCGTCAATCAGATGCCCCCAACACACTACGAGGTCCAGTCGTTCGACTGCCAAATCCTCAACGCGACGTACCCGACCCCCACGCCCACGGGGGTCAAACTGCCGAATCAGCTGTCCGTCAAGGATATGTCGATCCTCGTCATTGTCAGTGGACATGTGCGATACGGCGAATCGAGAGACCTCCCGCAGCGCGGATTCAGCGAAACTTTCGTCCTGGTGCCGAACCCAACCTCCGATGCGCCCAAAGGACGGCGCAAGAGGGAGTGGCTTATCCAGACGCAAAACTTCCGACTGGTTGTTTGAGTGAACTGGTTGTTTGAGTGATACGATTATAAGGATGGGAACTTCTCGCTGTTATGGAAAATCGTTGCGGTTTTTTGGGATAAAATACAATGATGGACAACATTGGTGCGGGGTATTCACAGGTGCGCATAACTCGCTTGGTTCGTCAACGAACCGAGGCGGGAAAACATATAAAAGGAGGAGAAAGTACAAATAGGATGCTTCATCGAGAGTGCATGACTTGGGAAGGCGCGCCGTGAAGCGCCCAGAAGGGGTTGCGCCAGGATTGGCCTGAGAGAGGAGCATCAGGTAGATGTGTTTCGCGGTATACGCAGGTTGGCTTTCACTCGCTCCAGCAGTTCATCGCGTGTGGCTTTCCCGTCCGGCATCAGACCTCTCTGGAATCCTATTAGGTGACGTTTTGATCGTGGGATGGGACTAAGACCGGAGACCGGGACATACCACGCGCAACCACCGACGCATCTCATCCACCGTCCACTGCTCAGGGTCTTCCACGACATTAGTTCAGAATCGTTGGATCAGGAAATTGGGATACCTGCCTCCGGTCGGATCTGGTTGTTCGGGAAATATGTCGTTGCCCCAGATGGCCCAGGCGGCTGCTGCTGTGACCATTCCCGCAAACCCTACATCCACGACGTTCCGGATGAGCTGTCTGCTATTTTGGTTTGTTGGTACTCTGGAGGGGGAAAGTCATACCCAGGAAGAGGTTCTAGGGATCGTCAGCCAGGATCTACCGAGTGGCATGATATCATGTGGGGATCGGGAAGGTACCTTGGAATTCATTGCGCGATCGAGGGGAGTTGGCATTTTGAATCTTGTGAATCGTTTGGAAATAACAATGTTGCACTCGTCCCAGTCGTAAGAAACCCACCCTGTTTTATAGATCTGGCCCGACGCGGTGGCAATAGACACATGGACAACGTTGTAGCCTACCAAGTATCGTCGGCCAATCCATTCGTCACTTCCGATATAGTTGGCCTAGTCCAGTCGCCTCAGGCATCAATCCCCAGCCACGGCGCTGCACCGCCACGGATCAGGGTTTTGCCCGCACGCTAAACCCAAACGGGCCATCTCCCACACAAGTCATCCACTTCCCGCCCCGTCCAATCCACGTCGGCCGTTGTCTTTCGTCCTGAATAAGTCCAACTCTCTCTCTCTTCCTCTCTTTCTCTTCAACGTCAAGTCATACACCCCCTCAATCCCGCCCATCATGCCTCGTGAAGTCTCCGACATCAAGCAGTTCATCGAGATCTGCCGCCGCAAGGATGCCTCCTGTACGTTTTCTCGGTCTTTTTTCGGTTGTTAAAGAGGTGGATTCGGGGGAGGAGCGAGACAGCTTCGGAAGCTCTCTCAGGTGGAATTAGAATGGATGGAATGTGGAAATGATACGGTTGAGGATGCTAACGGTTGTGTGATTGTAGCGGCCCGCATCAAGCGCAACCGCAAGTCTCAGCAGATCAAGTTCAAGGTCCGCTGCCAGCGCTTCATCTACACCCTGGTCCTGAAGGACTCCGACAAGGCCGACAAGCTGAAGCAGAGCCTGCCTCCTGGTGCGTTACTTCCTCTAAATCGCCCTGTCTAGGTGTGACGGTTGCTATTCGAGTCGGGTGGAATGGAAGAAACGGGAATGACGGAGACGGATGCTGGTCTGGACTTTTCACTGACGTCAATCATTCAACAGCCCTCAAGGTCGCCGATGTCTCCAAGGGCGGCGAGAAGAAGCGCTCTCTGTAAATTGATGTCCTCCACGACGGGAAGTAGGGCATGAGGGGGAAGGCGCAGCTGGTCAGTTGGTGTGAACTTAGCATGGCATGTGGAGGTTCAGTGTGGGCCGGCACAGGGACGATTCCGACCCCCCAGTCCTGTGGACTGCATGGGTAGGATGTTCCTGCGTCTGCTGCTGGTGCGCTGATGTGATGATCAGGACAGACGAGTGTCTTATCTACGCGCCGGCCGGACGACCCGCATTTCTCAATTGTCCGAGGTTGCTTTGCCGGAGCTTCCTCCATTCTACCATATAATGAAGATCAAAAAACAGTTGAAAACATCTGTCCACACGTTCGGCTTCCCAATGGCCTTGATATGATATGATATGATTCTTTCGGGTTGTAGACCGCACACAGGTCCTGGTTCCGCCGGATGGCGCGATTTGATCGATGTGCCTGAACGCTGCCTTGCATAATTCTTCGCTGTGAATGCGTGGGTCGTAGGATACTGGAAGAGTCTTCCGGAGTGGTTCCGAACAAACCCTAAGTTTCAGCAGGGATCGACCGTTTCATACTTGCTCCTGAATATCCTGTCATGAAACCTCCGAGTGTGGTCCATGCGGTGAGTTTGAGACAGGAACGACTAGTCAGGACTCCACGTGAATCAAATAGCCTATAATGAGGCTTGGCGCGCTGAGGTTGAAACGTCTTTTGCATCTTCCTTCCTCCACTTCCCCCCTCCCCTATCATCGTCTCCCGATTCCCCTCGAATGTGCCCCACGACGTATCGGTGATCCCTGTCCGTCACAAGGAAATCAGGAACATTCCTTCCCCTCGGCCAATCGTGGTGAGTGACAGCCCCATCCGGCCGTCCGGTGGCTATCTTTAGGGAAGATTGGCTATATTCATGGAGAAAATCCTCCTCGAATCAGAGTAGCGGGCCCATTATCAGACGCAAATCATTGCCATTCAGGACACGGTCTCACTTCTGGCCATCCAGAGGTCAGGTTTCCGTTCCTCTTGTCTTGAAGACCCAAGACCATCAGTGCGATGCTGTTTCAGGGCTGGACCCGGTTGGCGCCAGCCCTGGGCGCTCCAAAGTGCCGTCATCTCGGCACCCTCTCGAGTATTGCCGCCGGTCCGTCATGCCGGTCACCGCTGGTGGCTTCGCCATGGCTTGCCACCCCACAGCGGACCATGTTGACACCCATGTCTGTCTCCTCCCAGGGAGAAACTTCGGCTGTCCACGTCTGGTGGGACCAGGCCTGATCCACTGGCAGGGTGCTAGAGACACCGGTCTCCTGGAAGGATCCAACGAGGAATGGTATCCAGGCTGCGGTCCTGTCGCAGTCAACTGCCTCCCTCATAGCAACGGCTATACTCCTCGTTCAGATAAGATGGGTAGAGTACTTCTGAAGATCATTAATTTCACAGGTCCATGTACTCCACTGGATATTGATTAAATTTCGACGGCGTAGTGTCTCATTGGTGCGACGTTTCGACATTCGATATTCTTCCGAAATAGAGCAGGCGCTCCGGGCTCTGCTCCTAGACCGGAATCCTTGATCTCCGGATAATTTCGCCCATGATCTGGTGTTACAGAAAAGAGGACGTGCCAACGCTGTGGGGTTCTTTAATCTATTCAGCAAACACCATGGCGAGACGCTTTCTTCGTCCGACGAAGTATAAAAGGGCCATGGTGATCGCCCGTCTCTCAGTTGCTCTGCAAGCCCAATTCCATCGTCATTCCTTCAGTCCGCCGTTGACCGAGCAGGCTCTTCCCACTCTTTGGCTTACATTTGATATCCCTCTTCTTGTACTACTATCCTCTCTCTTCGCCCACCATGAGCTTCTCCAAGATTGCCTCTCTCACCGGCCTGCTTGCGTCGGCCTCGCTCGTTGCCGGACACGGCTACGTCTCCGGTATCGTTGCCGACGGCAAATAGTATGTCCCTCGGAAGAGGTCAGACCACCAACCGTGACTAACCTTCTTCCAGCTATGGCGGATACCTCGTCGACAAGTACAGCTACAGCGACAACCCGCCCGAGACCGTCGGCTGGTCGACCTCGGCCACCGACCTGGGCTTCGTCGACGGCCCCAAGTACAACACCGACGACATCATCTGCCACAAGGAGTCGAAGCCCGGCGCCCTGACTGCGGCCGTGCCCGCTGGCTCCAAGGTTGAGCTGCAGTGGACTGAGTGGCCCGAGAGCCACCACGGTCCCGTCATCACCTACCTGGCGGACTGCGGCGGCGACTGCTCCAAGGTCGACAAGAAGACGCTCAAGTTCGTCAAGATCGACGCCCAGGGCGTCACCGACCCGGCGGCCAAGAACCCCGGCCACTGGGCCACCGACGACCTGATCGCCAACAACAACACCGCGACGGTGACGATCCCGGCCGCCATCGCCGACGGCAACTACGTCCTCCGCCACGAGATCATCGGCCTCCACTCGGCCGGCCAGGTCGACGGCGCCCAGAACTACCCCCAGTGCATCAACATCAAGGTCACTGGCGGCGGCGACGCCAAGCCTGAGGGAACTGCCGGTACGGCCCTGTACAAGGACACCGACCCCGGCATCCACTTCGACCTGTACAACGGTGACCTGAGCAAGTACCAGATGCCCGGTCCCGAGCTGTTCAAGGCTTAAGGGAGAAGAATCTGTCTATAGTAGGGTTGGTGTGTCATGTATATATTGGATTAGGAGTTGTTTTGCAACCATGTGGAGCGGACCTTCCATGCATACCTTCATCTTCATCTTCATCTTCATCTTCGTATCTGTGGTTTAGCCATGGATGGCATCTTACTTGAGTCAAATTGATTGTAACCATTATTTATCTTTACTGTTCATGATGGCAATAACTCTCTGTCTCCTTAGTTTTCAACTCTAAACATCACTTGTAGTTGTTAAGCGCATATATATCCATAGACAATATTCTGCATGCAAAGGAAAGGAACCGTAAAACCAGCACAATATAATATATATCACCCAACTCCAAACCCACAAAAGCAGCATAAAAAACATCATCACCACACATAAACAAATAAATAAAAAATATATAAAATCATACATCCCTCACATACCCAACCTCAGCATACCCCCAAACCCCAGCCTGCCTCAACTCCCCATCCACCTCCGCAACAACAACGCCCTCCCTCCTCAACTCAAACTCCCCAAAATAACTCGGCGTCTCAGAGACCTTCTGAAAAAGCGCACTCTCAAACAGCGCCAAACTACGCCCATTCTCACACCCAATCTTGACACTCAACCGCGACAGCCGAGGTCTCCCCCCTCTCGCCAGATACCCCCGCACAGAGGGGGGGTGGTCCTCACTCGCGATGAACTCGCGCGCAATCTCGCCCTCATGCGCAGCGATATATCGCAGGAACGTCAGCAGCGCGGCGCGGCCGAAGCCTCGGCCCTGGTTCTTCTTCTCGGCGATCATGAGCTCCACTTCGCCGGCGATGCGCGGGGCGGGGTCTTGGGCGGCTGCTTTCTCGGCTTTGAGGTCTTCTTCTTCGGGGTCGTCGTCTTCTTCAATGCGTAGGAAGAGGTTGATGTCTCCTAGCATGCGGGGGGGAGTGTCGCTTTCTACGGGGAGGGTTTGGTGGTGTTGCTGCTTTCCCTCTGGTGGTGGTTGTTGATGCTCTCCCTCCGGTTGTTGTTGTTGTTGTTGTTGTTGTTGTTGTTGTTGTTGTTGATGCCGCGGCTCAGGCAGACAGATGATAAAAGTGAGCTTATCAGCATCATTACGCCAGCTGCGCTGCATGGCGTATTCACCTTCCAGGGTGAGGGGTTCCGAAGCGGTGGCTTCTTGAATTTCCTGGGAGGATACGAAAAATACCAGGTAGGAGTACTTTTGCATACGGAGTAGAAAGGGGGGATCAGGACCTCACGGCCACACACACCTCGTCTTGCATCCATTCGTGGTATCGCGGGACGTGCCAGCTGTAGTAGGGGACGAGGAGGACTGCTGATGTGGATATTGCTGTTTGTTCAGTTAGTAGGTGGTTGCATGTGGGGAAGAGAGTGGGTGTGGGCGTACCGGTTTGGGCGTTGAGGAGCATCTTGTTGTTGGGATTTACTCAGAGATTGTTATAGATTGGACTATACAGAAGACGTGGGTGCGATGTCTTTGTATACGAAAGAGTGGTCGCTGGACGTTGCGAGCGTTGAAGAAGCAGTGAGTGGGCGAAAATCCCACACGAATTGGGGTCTTGGCATTCCCGTCCATGTCTTGTATGTGGATACTGGATATACACCCGCTGTCTATGGATCTACAACTGGATTGATGAATGGTCAGACTCGTCATGCATGATACTATTCATTCATGGTACCTATTTCTTCTCCTCCTCCCCCGCAAAGGTCCCGATTTGCACCACCTCCACCTCTAACGTCTCCGCGTCGACCAGGACCAGCTCGCCGGTCTCGCGGAATCGGGGCACCGATAAGAGACGCACGCGAGGTCCGCCGCTGGACTCATCCGCATCGGCCATCTCGACGTCCCCATTGAGCTTCAGCGGCGAGTCGCCCTCGATCACCGTCGTCTTGAACCGCGGCTGGTTCCCCGCGAAGAAGAGATGCGGACAGGCCTCCATCACAAACGGATCATGCGACTGGAAGGGGTACGACCCTGTCACGATACCTATTAGTACATGTAGAGACTGGACCAACGAGTTCGGAAGACTTACACAGTGTGTCCGGAGCGGTGGGAACGCCACACCGCCAGCGCAGCATGGCTTCCATGACGCGTATGCGCGGCTCGGTGTCGCCCTCGGGGTCGTCACCGTCCGGATCGCCGAAATCCAAGTAGCGGAGAACGTCGTCGACGTTCTGCCCGCTACTGCCCCAGAGGCGCCACCCATCCACGTCACCCTCCCAGGGGTTCGTCACGCTGTCGAACCAGCCCGGCTCTTGCTCTCCGTCGCCGGACGGAGGGGGAGCGCAGTATGCCCGAGCGCGAGGAAACATGGCCCGGTGAATGGGCTGCTGGGGCAGGGCGAAGTTGGCCGGGTCGCTTTCGCCGGACATGAGGGTGACGGGGATACTGGGAAGGAGTTCGGCGAGGAAGGTGTCCAGCTGCGTGATCGGGGAGGGGTTGTACGCCGAGGCGTCGTATCCGTATTTCCGGGGGCCGGTCTTCTTCTTCCCGGCCGCGCTGTCCACCGACGAGCCCGTCGTGACCCGGGCGCCCAGGGAATTGCCAGCGATGATCAGTCGGGTGATCGTCGAGGGGTCCGGTAGCGCACCGTCCTGTGCGGCAGCAGACGTAGAACCGGTGTAGCCCAGCAAGTAGTCGGAGAGGAGCTCCAACGACAGCGTATCGCTCGACGTCCCGGTGATTCCCAGACCACTGACGAGCGCAATCTTGCCCTTCCCGGTCCCCTTCCGACCGGCGTCCCTCTCCCACCGCCGAGGCTGGGGCGCCAAGTCCGGGACCTTGATGTCGATGGCTTCGAAGTCGCCGTTCTTATTCTCCGTGCCCAGCACGGCAACGATCGCACCCGTAGCCAGCGGAATCGACCGCAGCATATTCCCGGTTAGGCGTAGTCGACCCGATTCGTCTTCCAACATGATCTGCGTGGACTCGGGATGTGCCAGGTCGAGGTAGGTCGGGCGTGGGGGAGGTGCCAGGGTGAAGTTCTGCGAGAAATCCGACATCAGCAAGTGGCTACGGGCAGCGAATCCGTCAACGATGGAGAAAGCAGAACATACGTCTTTCGTCAGATCCTCCAAGATATTAGGCTTGAGCGGCATATCCATAAAGATCGTCCCCGCAACCCAGCACAGCTCTCCCTGTCTAACGTCCAGGACTCGATCCACCCGACGCGCATGTTCGCCCGCGATCTATCCATCGTCAGCCAGAACCGGAC
The DNA here is from genome assembly GCA_023619815.1 of Aspergillus neotritici. Classification (NCBI taxonomy): domain Eukaryota; kingdom Fungi; phylum Ascomycota; class Eurotiomycetes; order Eurotiales; family Aspergillaceae; genus Aspergillus; species Aspergillus neotritici. Next base: position 974,779 of record JALZYL010000007.1, on the reverse strand, counting down.
GGTCATCTCCGGAAGTGCGATTCCATACGCTGAACCCATCCCATGCTTCCAGGGCAATCTGCTCCGCGGCCGGTTTTAACTTGGCCAGTCGCAGGAAGTACATGTCGCCATATTGTTGCTGGTAGTGTCGGTCTTGACCGGGGGGCAATCGGAAGGTATGGAGGGGGTTATAGAGGGAGGATTCGCGATTGATGGGTACGTATTCTTCATCACTGGGGGCAAGTGAGTGTCAGTTCGATTTCGTTCTTCTTGTCTGGGGAGGACGTCAAGCAGACTCACCTCGGCGGGCGCAGAAACTGCGGATCGGTCGCCATGGTGAAGGACGGGATGGATACGAGGGGGCCAGATCAATTCCGGACAAGAAATTGATATCTTTTTTATAAATTCTCGCTAGATAGAAGGTAGGAAGGTCGAGTTGGGGGAGGTGGAATGGTGAAGCAATGAAGATGTTCCTGGTCGGCGGACGCGAACCCCACGCGTCTTTTGGCGTTCTTTATTACTTGCTCTTTGCACTACTCCATAATCCTACTTTACTCCGTACTTGATAATTTACTGCTTTACCCCCAAACTATACCAAATCAATGAAATGCACAGTGGAAAGAAAAGAAGATATTCAATTCTATGCAATGTCCCTCGAGTCTCCACCAAAACCAAGGAAATAAGGAAATATCACAAACAGAAAGCAAAGGAATGACACTCACAGGGCGCGAAGCTCGATGGACTGGTCGCTAGTGCGCTCCAACTTGAAGTCAAGCACGACGAGCTGCGCAACAATAAAAGCAACATTGTGAATATCGTTGGCCGTGTTTTTCTCCGTCAACACCTCGAAATAAAAGCCCGGAGGCTGCGGCGCAATGGCCTCTCTGGCCGGATAGACATGGTAATTCCGGGATCGGATGCGATCGAGGAGATATTGCACCCGGCGGATTGGTCCCATGCTGGTGGGCTGGGCATTGAGATAGATGTACCACCGATAGCGGCCTGCAATCCTCTCGGGCTCGATGGTGGGAGGGGGCGCTTGATTCATGTTTAGCTGACATCCACGGTATGTGTGGCTTAGTCGGGAAGGGTTGTTGGATGAGGATGAGGAGAGGAGAGGATGAGGATGATACGAATGGTGAGAATAGAGCGGGGGAAGGTCCAATTTATACTCCATACTGAAACCTAGGAGGCGTAAGATTAGTACGAGAAAGAGTTCACTGTCCTGTCTGAATGAATTCCTTTGTTGATTGACCGACGCAAAGCCAAGACACCCGGCATAGGGAGTAGACAAGGCGAAGACTGACACCAGGATAAAGCGTAATCTCTTGATCAATATAACAATGCTTTGTTCTTGCTGTTCAGGGTCAACCGGTATGACCGTGAAGCACCGGGTTTCGGAAACAGCATTGTCGTATCCAGCCAGGGCTGTCCAGTGAGAAATACTGGGAGATTCAAAGGAGTCCAGACATCCGAAGAGCAGTGTCCCCGTCAGTATTCGTCGAATATGTATGATTCCCACGATAGGGCAGAGAGTAATGATAGACTATTGTAGGCATCTCTGCTGAAACTGGATGTTTATGTGAAACGAGGAATGTGTCTCGGATCCATCCATTGGCATGTCGGGTGGGATTGTTGACGAAGGGGAGGGGAGACCCCAAATCCCAGGCTTTGCAATGCGCAGTGCACTCTGATCATCTTGTATACCGTCCAATGCTTCACGATTCCATTCAACATGAGAATCTTGTCCTCTTCGAATAGCCTTCTAGGCAATATGACCGTCCTTGGTCTGCTCTTCTGCGCCTGGACCACCGCCATCAACTGGGAAGACTTCCTACCCAACCTGAACCCACGATTCTTCATCCCGAGTCTTCCTGAATCCGTGGCGAGCACCGCATATACTCCCATCACCAGCTACCAGCCCACAGGCTCCGTAACTGACCCGCTTCTGCCGAGTGTCAGTCCGGAAAACCAAGAGACTCCCATCCCGACGACCACAGCCACACCTGGCGCCACCTCCCCTGCGTCTAGACACTCCGCTCACACAACGAGCCCAGAAGGATGGAACGAGTGAGTCGAGTCAATCAATCCCGGGGGAACCCCGTGTCCACCGAACACGCTAATGAGCGAGTGGAACAGGCCCCCGAACAGGGTAGCAGTGGTGACAGGAACAGTGACCCAAACACCGGGAGTCATGGAAGCGACACACTCGGCGGGCGTACATCATCATCATCATCATCTCATCTGGAGGTCATTTGGCTATTGGAGTTCCCTGTTGTGGTCCATCTTGTGGCTTTAGTATCCACAGGGTGTTATGAGGTTGTCATGCATTCGACTCAACTAAGGTAGTATAGCCAAGTCATTGACAGCCGAGAACCGACGTAAATCATCATCAGAGGTGAAGAAGAACCACAGCTAGACCCGAGTCGAGCACTGAGCAGAGCGAACAGATGGGGAGAGCAGAGGAAGGAAGACACGATGAGCCTCGGTCCGGCCGGCGATCAACAACAACTAAACCCTTCGTTCCTCCACTTCCCCGCATCTCCATCTTCATATGTTTACATCTGCTGTCCTTTTCTTAGCGAAAGAGAAGAGAAACAAAAGGAAAGAAAAGAATCAAATACACTATTAGATCGATTTTATCTCAATTGTTCCCCTTTCTCGGTCATCCACTCCTCCCCCTACTCTTTCCCTTCTTCTACCTCGACTCCACATCGGCCTCTCCAACCGCGGTTATATACAAGACTGGCCCGAATACCGAGTACGTAGATTGCGATCTTCCTATTAAACTCTCCAGATCAGTTCAGCTAACACTGGACAGATACCATTAACCCGTTGACATTGACAACCATCCCATCTAACCGCCGAACACCCTGCGCACTCTCGCACCACACCGCCAATCCACACACCATGTCTCTCACCACCCCCCTCTGCACACTGCTGAAAATCCAGCACCCCATCCTGCTCGCCGGCATGGCGCGGGCCTCGAGCGCCCCCCTCGCCGCAGCAGTCTCCAACGCCGGCGGCCTGGGCACCGTCGGCGGACTAGGCTACACCCCCGAGCAACTCTCCGAGATGCTCACGGAGCTGAAAGCCTCCCTGCGCGACCCGTCCCTCCCCTTCGGGGTAGACCTCGCCCTCCCGCAAGTGGGCGGCAGCGCGCGCGCCACCAACCACGACTACACGCACGGACAACTCGACCAGCTCATCGACGTGGTGATCTCCCACGGGGCGCGACTCTTCGTCTCCGCCGTCGGGGTGCCCCCCGAGCGCGTCATCAAGCGACTCCACGACGCGAACATCCTCGTCATGAACATGGTGGGCGCGCCCAAGCACGCCGAGAAGGCCTTCAAGCTGGGCGTGGACATCGTCTGCGCGCAGGGCGGCGAAGGCGGCGGACACACGGGGGACATCCCGTTCTCGGTGCTGGTCCCTGCTATCGTGGACGTGGCTCGGAAATACAAGAGCCCGCTGACGGGGCAGCCGGCGCTGGTGGTCGCCGCGGGGGGCGTGAACGACGGGCGCAGTCTGGCGGCGTCGTTGGTGATGGGCGCTGCGGGCGTGTGGGTCGGTACGCGGTTCGTGGCGTCTAAGGAGAGCGGCGCGAGCCAGATGCACAAGGAGGCTGTTGTGGGGGCGCAGTTGGGGGAGACGACGCGCACGCTGGTTGTCTCGGGACGGCCGCTGCGCATGCTGCCCAACGATTACATCAAGGAGTGGCATAAGCGGCCGCAGGAGATTGCCGAGTTAACGGCTAAGGGCATCGTGCCGATCGAGCATGACTTTAAGAATGATGTCGACATCGATATCCCCTTCTTGATGGGCGATGTCTCGGGCATTATCAAGGATATTAAGCCCGCGGGGGATATCGTGCGCGAGATGGTGCAGGAGGCGATTGTGTCGCTCAATAAGGGGGCTTCCTTTGTGGGGGCGTCGAGCAAGCTGTGATTTTATTTCCTTCCTTTTTTGTTTTATTTTTCTTTTGATCGGTCTGTCTGTCCGTGTTAGATTCCGATTCCCAGTGACATAGTAGGTGGTATATCGGTGGGTAGATATGAATGTGATATGTTACGCATTTGCATTGAAATCATAACAGCATGACGTGTTTTCAGACGAGAATAGTCTAGCATGATGAGCATGTACAGGGCCACGAATCAACAACAGAACAGACAGGAGACCCTGCATCCACTTCCCATACAATCCAGGGAAAGTGATCGCGGATGATAGAGATATGCAGGTCGACTACAGGGTCACTCCAACAGAACAGACACTGGGCCAGATCTCCGACTCTAACCCACGGCCAATCCACCGGCAAAACATCAAAGAGAGGAAGGAGTCGACCGACAGGACTCCATCCAATGTCAGATCAGTCGAGAGCACCTCCCAAAACAATGCAAAAGAAAAGACAGAAAGTACCATTGCAAAACAAAATACTAATGACATCCGTTGATCATGGCCTTGTTCCCGTTGGCACGCGCCTCCAAGAGGTTCGGCGGCGGCGGCGGTCCAAAGACCGGTTTCTCCGGCTGTTGCGGCGCATGGCGGTCGCCGTTCAGGCCGCGACTCGGGCTGTCCAGCTCGTACTCCTCGTCGTCTTCTTCGTCCTCGTCGTCGTCGCTGATGCCCTCCTCGTCGTCTTCCTCGTCTTCGTAGTCTTCGTCATATTCGCTCTCGGTCCCCTCGTCATCTGCGCCCAGCTCGGCGGCCAGGCCTTGCCCGCGACCTTGGGCTTGCATGCGACGACACAAGGCCTCGAGATGGTGGCTCTTCTTGCGCCACTTTTCCAACTCTTCGTGATTCCGCGTGCGCTCCTCCGCCATCTCTAGGATATTGCGATTGGTCTGGTCGTGCTTGCGGGTGAGGGTCAGATTCTCCTTCTCCAGACGTTTGGTCTTCTTCGACATCTCCTCCATCTCCTTGCGGAAGGTCAGGAACAGCTCGTTACTGTTGTTTAACGTATCTTCCACCTGGGATCAATATTATTACCAACGCATCCAACACGCGGGGGAGGACGTGGTCCCCGACAACCGTACCTGCTTGAACTTCTCGACGTAGATGTTGAGTTGGCTCCGCAATTCGGCCTCGGTCTGGGAAAAGGTGGACACCTGCGAGCTGAGCGCACGGCAGCGGGCGGCTTCGTTCTCTGCCGCGCGGCGTTGTTCTTCGTACTTGGCGGTCAGGCATTGTATTTCGGCATCCTTGCTCCGAAGAAGGGACTTGTAGTGTAATTCGCGCATTTCGAACTTTTCGCCGATGGTTTTGATCTTGGCGCGCAAACTAGATAACAGGCGTTCAGTGACCGCAAGCCCATGCGAGAGGGGGGAGATCATACGCTTCGTCCAGGTCGATGTCCATCTTCTCGTTGCGGGGGTTCCCTTTGGCCGCCATGACATCTTGAATATCGTACAACAGGGAGTCAAGGCGTTCGTTGACAATGAGCCGTGCCTTCTTCTCCGTCTCCTCCAATTTCTTGTTCTCATCCTATCCAATGGTCCGTCAGTCTTCTCCCATGCTACCTGCCGGACAGGCGCGGAGACCACCGGGGAGACGCACCTTGACTTTCTTGTTCTCCTTGGTAAGCTCGCGGCACAGCTTCTCCAATTTGTCCTTCATGGTGACCGTCTTATTCAACTCCGATTTCCCCTTGTCCTGATCCTTCTGCAGCTGGTCGGCTCGCTTCTTGCTCTTGGAATAGTCGCGATCCAACTTTTTCATATCGGCCAGCAACTCGGTGTATTTTTTATGGACGGCTTCCAGGCGGGTCATGGGGGATTCGATGTTGCTCAACAGTTGATTGAGGTCTCGAGTCGCTTTCTTGACCTCCCGCTCTGTAGACACGCCGGTACTGGTTAGCTTGGGCCCTGAAGATATCCAGGAAGTTTCTCACAACGTAAAACAAGCAGAACAAAACATCAAGAAAAAAAGGGAAAGAAAAAAAATCAAAAAGTCACTCTCCGGCGATTCCACAGTCGAAAGGGAAACCACCCACCAATTTCCTGCTCCTGGTCCTTTTCCCCCGCGGCATCTTGTTCCAACTGCGAGATTTTGGCCGCCAACAACTTCGAGGTCTCATTCGGGTCGGCGACCTTTTTCCCCTTATTCTTCTTGGACATGGCAGCCGACGACATGGCGATCCGGTTTTCGAACTCCGAAATTCTCGTCCACGGGAGGCGAAATTCAAAGGTAGTGTCGCGTGGTCCCGTTCAACGGACGTTTGGGGGAAATGCGAATGCGAAAGACGGAACGGTACAGGCTCGAGAGTCGGAATGGGACCCGTCGGGGAGAGAGAGAGAGAGGGAGAGGGCCTTGTCACGCAGGCCGCCACAACCGTCACTCAATAGCACACAAGATACCCCCCGAACGGCACACGGGAAGGGTTACAGGGTCGATCCGCGAAGCACGATCGACCAGGAACGGCGGGAAAATGCCTTCCAATGATCAAAAACCCAGACGCGGGGGTGTCGTCCGATTCCTCCAATGCAGACCGGTAGGGAACTCCGGACGGGGGATTGAATGGGTGGATCGGGGACGGTCTTAGATCCCACGCAACCCAGTTCGGCACCGTGGAGAAAACCTAAATCAATGGACAATCCAGAAGGGGACAGGTTGATTGACACGGGTGGAGTTGAAAGGAGTGATGTATGTGGTTGGTGGAGGAGCAGAAGCCGTTTTGGTGCAGTGTGGCTTTAGGACTTTCTGCGTGTGGATTTCGAGGATCTTTTTGCCGGGGAAGAAGAAGAGGATCATAGTTAGTTCGTAGTCATCAAGTCTGTCTGGTAGGTTGCTGATGGTCGCACTAGGCCGAAAGAGGCAATCTCCAGTACACACTAAGCCTATTTGGGCATATGGTCTTGGCATGGTCACGGGACCACTCTGATATGGCTTCATCTCTCATTTCTCTTCTTCCCTCCTTCTTCCTATCGACGCGCGTTCAGAGCAGATCCTACCGATACGCCCGACCCCATTACCATGGTCGTTTGGAGATCGGATCGTCTCCTGTTCTTAAGACGGAGACAAGCGCAAGAACAACAAGGACCGTGAACCCCAGAGGTACACGTCCCCATTTCCGCTTTTCAGACCCTCCCTGATCAACTATCAGCCTACGCAGGGCGGACTAAAAGTGTGAGAACACGTGGGCTACCGTTGTCGTGAATGGGAGAGAACGACTGAATCTCCTGCAAAGGAACTGAATTCCGTCCGACCACGTGGCTATAGCATAGATCGCACTAGTCTGGATACACGATACACTGAATGTACATCTCTACATGCGTTCGCTGGAACGACTTCGCTCTCAGCCATAGTTATTTCTGCGGCTCTCGTTTTCTGCATAAATTTTGGCTCCAGAGTGAACGTCCTGTGTGTTATCACTTTCGCTGCCGTATGACAGTCGTGGTCGTCTGTATTGGTGCCTCATCGCAGCCTTGTAGATGACGTCGGGAGCTACGTGCTGGGCCTAAACCCACAAAATCACGCGGTACATGTGATGTTGCGAGTCGCGCTGCCGACAGACCGACTCTTAACATGTACTCCACTGCCACAGGCTAACAATGGAGGGGTAGGAGTGAGGAAGCAGAGAGGGCCGTGATGTTGCCGACACCGATCAGATGCAACGCGCAGTCCATGGTCCTCCTCCATGTCGCCGACGTCACCAGAGAAAAATCCCCCGGCGTCTTCAATCCCAGATCGAATGTATACTGATCGCTGTCGTGGGTTCTCAACATGGATGGTCTGATATCCAACCTCTGGGCAGCAGCAGCGAGTGGAATGGTACCTAACGAACCACCCCAAGCTACCCTTATCGGAGACCATCTCGACAGCCTCAACCGGAGACATTCTTCCGCACCCAGCATCCACATGGTTCTTGCAGAGCGACTCCAGCCCAGGATGAGAAGCACGCACGGGCCTCCCAACATGGGGCCGGCCCTGTCCTTCCCCGCACCTAGTTTGGACTACTCGTGGACTATCTCTGATCAGGAGACCACGTCCCTCGCTAATCCTCCATGGCTGTTTGAGGATGTCCCCGTCGGTGCCGCAGAAGATGGTGGAGACTGTTCGTTGGCAGCAATAATACCAGCTTGGTCCAAATCTGACACGTAATACCGCGGCATATACGCTGTGATTACACACGTACCACAGGGAGACTCGACTACGGTCTACACCATGACCAGAAGGTAGCCGAGGAGACATCTGCTTTTTGCATTTCAAAGACATCAGGCATAGGGGGTCACATCATGATTCGTCATATTGTACAGGGGCTGTTGTCCGCCGAGAGAACACGGGGGGTTTGGCCAGCAAACCGTGATTACGAGACCGCTCGCTCGCTCATTCGGGTATCACTCATCGCCGGGCTCAGTAGGTGGCCCGTGGGGACCGTCAGAAGGACCTGCGCGGTCCACCGATGTCATAACACGGCCGGGAGTGACCTCACTTGGATCGGGAGACGGACTGAATGGCATCGGCGGGAATGGTTCTGTCTGTGATTGATCTGCAGATAGTCGACGGTCAGAAGAGAAATCGCTTGCACCGGCGGAGTCCAACGGAGTGCTCAGGGCAGATCCACGAGGGGCATCTGGGCGAATCGTGAGAGACTGCGGTGGATGAGATGGCGAAGTAGACTAGAGCAAGTTAGGACACATAGTGGCACCCATAATACAGCGACTGAGAGACTCACCTGGTGTTTCCCCGAGTTGAGGCCACGCTGTGCGGCGAGCTGTCGGGCCGCTAGTCGTCTCTGGATAATCCGAGATTCCTCCTCTATCGCCGCCTGCTGCTCTTCCTTGTGTAGGTCTTCCATAGCCGCGCCCGTATTGTCCTGGATGACCTCCACGGTGGAGCTCGGCGTCGAACGCAGCCGGCTGCTCTTCTTCTTCTTCGCTTTCTTCAGCTTCGAGTCCTTGGATTCCACGCTGAACGTGCCAGACATGGACCGCATGCTCTCCGGCTTGTCCCCGAGGTAGTCATCGGACTCCAACCCGGTGCCGCGACGACTCGCCAGAGCCAGAGCAAACTCGTCGTCCAGCGGCACCGCATCCTCCTCCTCGTCGCTCGGGATCAGATCGCCCCGAGAACTCAAAGAATTGGCCGTCTCCCGCGATGACTGCGTCGAACTGCGATACCGCCCGTTGGCTCCAGCGGAAGCTTGCGCTCTATCGTCTTCTTCTTCCGCTGCCTCCAGCAGCGGCTCATCTTCCTGCACACTCCGCCGCAGTCCCGTCGGATGTTCCTGGAGATCTGCAGCCGACGGACGGTATTTCACGCCCCGCGCGCCCAGCCTCCAGGGGAACCGCTCCAAGAACCCAAGAAACGAGGAACTGGGGATGACGGTCGGGTCCGTCCGGCTATCCGGCGCCAGCGCCGTGCTCTTTCTGCGGACGCGCCGCGCACCGTAGCTCATTCTCCGCTGTCGACGGGGCTGTTCTGCGCCCCCGCGCGTTAACCCGCTACCAGCCAGCAGACGGTCGAGCTCGTCGGTCCCGAACCCCAGCAATCCACTCTCCACGCCCTCCTCATTATCCCAGTCATCGTAGAAGTCAAAACTGGCCTCTGCGCGATCGCGTCGACGACGCCGAAGGTGGTCCTCGCGGGTGGGAAGGCATGGCGCAGCACAAGCGTAGACGCAATTCCCGATGGAGGATAAGCACGGAGCGATATAGTCATGCGAAAACGTGTAGAGACCCTCCTGGGCGGTTTCATTCGCCGTCTCGAGGTTGTGTGATATCTGGTTGATCCTCTGGCGGACGCGGGGGTCTCTGGGCCGGATCATTCTCGAGACGTTTGGGCGATGGCGGATGGGCAGGCGTAAACTAGTAACCGGGGGGTGGTGAGACCCACGAACAAGTCAAGGAATGGGAATTACGTGGGGTAGCGTCTGCAATAGCCAGACACTCCCATTGGAATGTTGGTGATAGTTGTGTCAAGCGATGACATGCGCAACGGAGGGAGCAGGACGATAGAAGGTCGATCGATGCAAAAGACCCACGGGGGGAGGTTGACGGATGCAGGCCTGAGGAAGCCATTCCCGCCCGTTTTTCTCCACGTCGATGTCATCGCCTTAGTCAGCCGCACGTGCCGTCCTGGATATCATAATGGCTTCAATTCTCGTCTTCCTCCGACGCATTCTGACCCAATACGAGTGGGATTTGCAAGTCATCCATGGTCTACTACATCCGGTTCCTGAAGACCCCCCGGGTCCAGAAGCAGAAGACCGGCGCCCTCAATGTATCAGCCCTCATCTGCATCACCACGGACCTAGGCGACGCTGTCCTAGCCGAGGATGTGGATCTCCTGGTATCATTGAACGCTTCCAACACAGATCAAGTGCTGTACCAAGAGCGTGTAAAATGGACAGCAAGCAAGCGGGAGGTCCCCATCGCACTGGGCCCGTTCCCACCGCATCTATCTAAGCACACCCTGATCCTCAGTGTCACCGCGCCAACAGACCCGCGCAAGCCTCGCGCCCCCTCCGCAGACGCCCTACTTCCCGCCCAGCAGGATGATGCTCCCCCGCTAGTGATCTCCGGCTGGAGCGCACCATTCGGGGGGTCCGAGTCGCCCGTGGCCGAAAAGCTCGTGGAACGACGATTCAGCCCGCAGAGTCTCCGGATCTGGGAGGAAACGGGCAACAGCATAGCGCGACACATCTGGTGAGATTAAATACTCCACAAAACCCGCCCACCCCAGCCTTGTTTCCATCTCTAAAACAAGGCTCGTCCCCATTTCTTCCACCTCCAGGGACGCAGCGCTGGCATCCGTGACCTACCTCCAGCAGCTCGCAACCGCAGCGCCAACAACAGCAACCAACGCCGCACCACCCGTGCTGAGCGACCTCCTCACCCACTGCCAAAACTGCAGCCCCACCAACCCACTCCACGCCGTGGAACTCGGCTCCGGCTGCGGCATCGTAGGCATTTCGCTGGCGCAAACCCTCCCCAACTGCAACGTGGTGCTCACCGACCTCGCGGAGGTCGAAGAGATCGTAACGCAGAACATCACAGTGTCGCAACCCGCGCCCGCCTCAAAGGTCACCTTCCACACGCTAGACTGGGACGACGAGAACCTCCCAGAGGAGGTGACGAACGGCGGCGCCATCGACCTGGTCCTCGTATCAGACTGCACGTACAACGCAGACAGCCTGCCAGCGCTGGTCTCCGTGCTGGACCGTCTCGTCCGCGCGTCGCCGGATGTGCTCGTCCTCGTGGCCCTCAAGCGTCGTCATGATAGCGAGGAGGTATTTTTTGGCCTAATGCGTGATGCGGGGCTCCGCAGTTTGCATTGTCATCGTATGCGGTTGCCGGCGCAGCATGGTCAGTCGGATCAGATTGAGATTTATTGCTATGCGCGGGCAGATGCGCATTAGGGGTTGGTCGGCTTCTGCCGTATACTGAGTACATGATACTATCGGGTCTGTTTGTTTATGTGTATTGTATTATACCCCTATGAAAATCACGACAGCTATCTGCGTACTACATTTTTCGTCGAGTAATGCTGTCCTGGACGTCAGGGCGAAGTGCTTATGGAGATCCTTTGCATTTTCCCTTTTTTATACATAGGTCTGAGACATCCTCAAAGAATTGTATTCTAATAGTACAACTAACCTACTTCTCTACACCATGTTGTGCGTACTGGTACCCATATTCTACCGCCACTAATCAACCATCCGCCCAAGATATCCCACAAGACCATTTTGTCAAAGACACGATCAGCCGTCGCATGTTGTCGATCCATCCCTCTAACTAAACTGATCATCCCATACCATTTGGAGGAAACAATTACCCAACCCCAATCAGACTCTTCAGCCGCTCGCTAGTCGAGGAAGAGCTCCTCCGATGCTTGCCTAGGTAAAATCGGCGTCCGTGGTCAGAGACCTGGGAATTGGAGCTTCGATGGCGAAGACGGGAAAAATAGCCATTCTTGTCCAGATCGACGCGCCATGCATCCGGTAGTTTGGGGACATTCCACGATTTGTGCCCAGACATTCGACTTTTCAGTCGACGTAAACGCTCTCCTTTCTCTGACAAGCGTGCCATCACATGTTCCAAAGTCGAGTCCAGGGGGACGAACTCCGCATCCGCCTCGAGAAATGGGTTACTCAGACTGCCGAGCGACACGTTGGGAAGGGAAACACCAGGCCTCGTGCTCTGGAAGATCTGTTTACTCGCATTGACGCTATGGGAACGGGGTGGGGGCATGACTGGAAGACCGTTTCCAGGGTGCACTGGACGGGATGGATCATCCGAGTACGACCTATAGCACCTCCGGGAAAAGCCACTGAAATTCGCTGCTAGGGTGACGGCGCAAAGAGGAAGGAAGCCTAGGCTCGTCATATTCCGGCCTGTTTCATCAGTCGCACATTTCTCGGGAAGTGTTAGAGAGACTTTGGCACACAGCGCCCACAAGTCGGCATACAGGCGACAAACGACATAAATTTCGCCAGCAATCAAATTAAATTCGTCTGACAGGGGCTCTCGACGGTCCAGGAGCGTATATGTCGGATCTAAACATATCACGAGCGAACCTTCCTGGATGGCCCATCTCTCCCCCAGCTCCAGCCGAACATCCTTGTATGATCGCAGGCGCGTGCAGAGCTGCGGAGCAGTCTGACGCAAGATGTTCCGGGGTGGATTTTGGCCTGGCCACGTTCTATCTGATGCATGACCACTTGCCCGCATGCGGATATGCTCTGAGGATGGAGGGCAACCTCTGGTGGTTCCGTAAGGCTGCCAACCTTTCTGGCATTATTTCAGCTTGGAAGTCGTATCTTCGACACTACTCCACTTACCAGCAATGGGATATCTTGGTCTGACTCCCACGAAAGGGACCTCGAATCCGCTAGCGCATTGGCAGAGGCAGCAGCCAGCTTCCAGGAGAGGTGCTGTTCCCAGCTCTGGGGGGAGAAACTCCTCGGCTCTTCAAATATGTCAAACGCACCGTCACGATTCAAACTCGTCGACGTGTACCTCCCATGCAATTGAGGGTCTTCAGTGTCATCGACAAATGCAGGAGAGACGATTTCGGGAGGAGATGCTGTCCACCAGACTGGGGGGCGGTGGAAATACACCGCATGCCGACGTCTCTTGTTGAGCGAATCTTGAATGTAATCAGACTCTGTATCGTCACTGAAGTCATCTGTAAACACTGTAGGTCCCATGGACTTCAAGGAAGGAATCTGAATGGGTGCCTGTCCACCGGTGCTGAACGGGTTTGGCCGGTCAACCATGCTCATCGACGGTAATCCTGTATTGTATCCTAAACACGCAGTCAAGTCACCCCGCAGAACGAAACAATGCAATCACGGTAATATCTGCAGTGTAGATCCTGTAACAGAGCATGCTGAATGGAAGAACCTCGAGGGGCCATAATACAGAGCCATTATCTCTGTACTGACGTCCATCGCAGCTTCCATTCCCGTACAAACGAAGAGAAAGGAACGAACACCGGTTCCTCAATGCATCTGGGAAGGACACTAGTTGGAATTCGGTCCTTCTAAGCGCGGTCTCGAATCAAGGAACGTCTGGGCGTACCTATCGTGGCACTATCCCGAGTCTGTCATTGGATCGTGTGGAGCAACGGCATGAGACCGATTGGCCACAAGTTCAAGAATCAAGCAGGAGGTCGAATGTGACCACCAAGTCAGCGTGGACTGAGGTTGAGACATGCGTGTGTGATACGTAGCGGTGTGCAGGGGAGGAGGAGGAGAAGAGGGAAAGGAGTTGACTGGGGTTTCTTTGTTGGGTGGGACGCCTGAATTCTAAGTAACCCAATTAGGCATCCCTGTATCTACTGCTCTCTTCTATATATTCTCCTTGTATTCTTCTTATATTCTCCTCTCGCCTCTTTCCCACTCTCTTTTTTTCGTCTAGTTTGAATCTTGTTTCCATATCTCTTGGTCTAATTACTCCTCTCATCACGACCCCAGTCAATTCGTCATGCAAGACTTACTGGCCGACTCAACGTACACCCCAGCCCGAGGAGAACCCGATCCCTATCTAGTGAGCTCATCACCAGGGGACCGCGAAGCGCTGCACGAGGCAGCGGTGAAAGGGCAATTCGAGGAGTTCCGACCTGCTGCGCATAACAAGACATGGATCATCAGCGAGAGGTACTGCCGCATCGGGGACTCGGTCGATTCCTTCGAGCCCATCCTCCACAACCTGTGGTATCTCTACTACCAAGGTGGCCGGTACATGTCCCATGAAAGCACGGATCACGACCGACTGGTGCTGGACGTGCTACGCACGCGTGGACTCGGCCCTCTGACCAGGCCTGCGCCCAGCGGCTGTGGCATTGATATCGCGCGCACCCCCGCGGGGGCGTTGTGGAATGATCTACCCTATCTGGTGACAGACATGACGGAATACTGGATGAACGACTGCGCGACGATGGACGTCAGCCAGCGCGTCAATTTTGCTTCGTTCCTCGCCAAGTTGGCCTCGACACGAGTGGATGGGGATCGTCTGTGCCAGATCGCGCTGGTGCTCTTCCGCGATGCCCTGGAGACGGAGCGAGAGTTCGGCTCTGCCAAAGAGCTTGCGGATGCTGACCAGCGACGCACAATGCTTGATCTTTCCGTCGCTGCCTTGCTCCCGGCTGTTGCGACGTGGATCAACGAAGCCGGAGTCAACCTGCTCCTGCTCTCGGACGCGTCCTGGAATAGCTGCCCTGCTACCATTGCCCAGGGCGGCGAAACCTTCGTCGAGTCCCCTCTCGGTCGACGAGCGCCAGCGGGGTTCAGTCCCTGGAGATGGATGTACTGGTTGAAGCGACTGCACGAAATCAGTCGTCTGGCTGATGAGGCGTCGGAGAGCAGTCTGAAAGAGTGCGCCCAAGACGCGATCGAGGTCATGTTGGGGCATGTGGAGGAGAGAAACTCCAAGATTCTCAGAGTATTCGAGGCAGCGGGCGATGAGTTAAAGCAGGATCCCGACCTGGAGGGGTTGAAGAAATTGATGAAGAAGGATGAGGAAGATGCGTCTGAGTGAATTGAATTTCTAGATGGATTTATTTCTCTTTACTTATCTCGGTGAATATATATTATTGGGTTGCTACTCCCACATACATTTTGTTGAAACATACTTAGAATGCCAGATCGCCTAGGGTTCAATTCACTCATTCTACGCGCCGATGAAACAGATGAATCGGCGAAAGAAGTACTCGTGATGCGCTCAGAATAAGTAGCGAAAGCATCCCCACTCTGTTTTAGCCAGAGAAGAACCAAGTAGAACCAAGTACCTGACCGACTACATTTCTGTCCCCACGCTTTAAAGCTACAATCTAGAGCACAAAGTCCCATGACTCCATACTGAAGCAACAAGACAAAAACAGAATACAAAAATAAACACGATATATAGATGACCATCTCGTAAATTCACTAACGACAACTAGCGACTACCCACAAGCAGACATGTTGAATGCCGCACTTGCACTCCCACTCCACAAGAGTAAATCAGAGCCAACCAACCACAGACATAGCACTCCAAGAGAGGAGACCCAATGTCCAATCACTTAGACACAGCGGCAGTCCCGGCTATAGCTATCAAAATGGCACTTGTTGTTATCCTTGCCGCACTGCAAACACGAACATCATATCACATCAGCAAGGCGCTCAAGACGTCTAGATGACCAGGTCAGGTCCGTTGGTGTATACATACCTTCTTGAACTTGCAGTGGCAGAAGGCGGACCTGCCGTTCGGGCCCTTGTACTTGCAAGAGTTGTTCTTCTTGGAGCAAACCTGTGGGAAAGGGCGAATTACATGGCTGGGTTAGCGGTGTTCTTTTTATTACACTGGATACCTCGATTTTTTAGCACAGAGGGGAAACTCACCCCGTTGTATTTGATCTGGATGGCTGATTCGTCGCGCACCTCCAGATCGTCGTTGATGTCGTTGATGTCGTTGAAGTCGTTGAAGTCATTGACGTCGTTGATGTCGTTGATGTCGAGGCCGTTGTTTTCCACGGGACTGGGGACGGCGCCCACGACGGCGAAGAGAACGAAGCCGATGGAGGCGAGAGAGATGAGCTGCATTGTGGATGGTATGGGTTTGGGGTTTGTTCTTGAGATGGGAGGGCTTCTTGGGCTGGAGTAGAGTACTGATGTAGAGTCTTGAGAGGATCTGTCTGGATGATGCTTTCAACGTCGGGTCGACAGTCGCTTTATATACTACCAGATGTTGGATTTCCCATTGACACAGATGTTATGACAAGACGAGATATCCGCAACACCCTCCTCGTCTTCCATGACAAATAGTAAAAGCCATTAAGGAACGAGAGTAATCCTAGTCGACTGTGTCTCATGATCACGTTGCTGCCCCGGATCATACGAGTGGCAGACTGTCTAGCTCTGACAGAGCTCTGGGTATCATTCTGGGTATCACTCCGCGTAGTCCACAAGGTTCCAGCTCCCCAGAGCCTCACGACGCGACAGTGACACGTCCAATCGGAGAGTGACCGAGCATCCCTTGCCCGAACTGTCTTAGGGGACCTGATCTAACAGCAGCATGCCCTGTAGTGGAGATTACGCTACCACACCTGTAGAGCGTTGAGCGTACCTATGAGGTAACATGGAGGTGGAACCCTAGACAGGGTGATGTGGATGTGACAGTGATCCGTTAGGGCTGAATCCTGCAGTGAGACAGTAGGTTCGGGATCCTCCCGGTGCTGTCAGCACGGTGGACAGCATGCAAGGGACCCGGATAGGCTAAGATGCTATGTGATCCGCCGCACATAATCACGAACAAGAATTCAAATGCGGGTTGCCTGAACTCTGGGTAGTCCTGGATAGTCCTGGATAGTCCTGGATAGTCCTGGGCAAGAAGATGATAGGACTGTTGGTCAGCCCTAAGTCAGCAAACAGGATTCTGCAAGGCAAACACCGAGCCACAATGATTGGTTGATGCAAGGAATAAGGACGGTTTGATCGTCACAGAGCGCCAGTGAGACATGCATGAACATCATTCCACCCGTCTGTCCAAGAGATGTGGAAGAAGTTCCAGCTCCATCTCTACCGACCAGAAACAACCTCGTGTATAGATCGGATCTCGGTAACAGGGGGCTGACTCAGCATGCGGGGAGCTTTTAGGCCGTCAGTCAAGTAAGCAAGTAAGGGGCGTTTAACTCCCAATCCAGCAGTTCGACTGAAGATATTCTGAAGACAGTGAGCCAGACATCAGCTAGAACGGTCTGGACAGGAAGACTGAAGCCATGGCGCCTCCCAAGATCAAGCTCTACCTGGATATTGTGAGCCCCTTCGGTTACATTGCCTTCCACATCCTGCAGGTAAGAATGGCACGATGCGGACGATAAGCCTCGATGTATCCATCCATGCTGAAGCCCACCGAAGAACTCCCCCGTTTTCGCCAGCTGCAATGTGACATATGTCCCCATCTTCCTGGGGGGCCTGATGAAAGCCTGCGGGAATACTCCCCCTATCCGAGTCAAGAGTGAGTGCACCTCCATCCATGCCCCCCTGGATTCCGCAGCCTCGCCGGTGGGTTCGATTCGCTGACCATCTCCACAGACAAGGATAAATGGATCGATGAGGAACGGCGCCGGTGGGCGCGTTACTTTTCCATTCCAGTCGTCCACGACACCCCCGAAGGCTTTCCGCCAATGACACTAGCCCCGCAGCGCGCGCTCTGCGCCATCTCCCAGAAGAAGCCCGATCAGCTGGCGCCGGCCATTGGAGCTCTCTACCATTCGTTCTGGGTAGAGGGTAATGCCAAAATTGGACAGGTCGAGGCGTTCCAGCCCGTGCTGGAGAAAGTCCTCGGAAAGGACGGCACGCAGGATATCCTCGCGGCGGTGGGCTCCCCTTTCCCCGTACCTCCACAGTCACATCTAGGCACTTGGATCTTCCCCGTGAGTAGCGTAGCGCTGACACCTCCCAGGCGAACCAACCAGAAATCAAGTCCCTCCTGTCGTCCCTCACGGATCAGGCGTTCCAGTCCGGCGCGTTTGGCCTTCCGTGGTTCGAATGCACTAATAGCCAGGGCCAGACCGAAGGATTCTGGGGCGTTGATCATCTCGGGCAGGTTGCTGATTTTCTGGGGCTGAACCGATCAGCTGATAAGGGATTCAAATCGCTGCTGTAAATATGATAATAACAATAATAATGGAGATGTCCTTCTCATTGGTTCTCTGGGTATATGTCCATGCAAGATGTCAATGGCAACGCGGGTACCATATCCACTCACCCTCTCCACGCACGCATCCCTCCCCCTCCCAGTCCACTAGATAGCCGGCTTCGGGGCATCACTCTGATGTTTCTCTCGAAGGAACTCGACGATCTTGTCCGTCTCCATCTCGTCGATCTGACGGTTCTCTTCGGCGCTAGGCGGGGGATGACGGGTTACTGAGTGGAATGTCAGCCGTGGTCCACCCTCGCGGTATACACCATTCGCATCCCATCCTACACAGGACAGACAGACCTGGTTCTGGAGTCTCCTGTGCATCCGCCGTTCCAATCGTAGCCGAGCGGATCTGCGTCCATGTGTTCTGCACATGTTCATTCGATGCCACGGTAGTCGCAGTGGTTTTAAGCCCGTTCCAGGAGGTCGTTGCGAGGTCCGACACGCTGTCTCCGATGCTGGCGACGGTGTCTTTGGCGGACTCTGTGGTGGTGGTTGTGGGTTGTTGGGTGGGTTTCTCGTGGAGTTCTTGGACTGGCTGGTCTGTGGGATTCATCGTGGTCGATGTCGTCTAGGAGGGATATATCATATAAGAGGATGTTGACTAGGTATTTGATACTGGATCTCGATCGATGTGAATGTCAAGATGACTGGCTATAAATGACATCAGCAGAATAAAGTATGATGAGATCATTGTCCGCCCTACAAGGCTGCTGAACAGGGCCAATCCACCAACCGTCGTCCGTGACAGACAAAAGGCAATTATTAAAAATCAATCAGGAACAGAGCTCAATTGATATTGCGATTCATTCCTCTGGTCATGGATGTTGCATAGGAAGGTAATTGAGCAGCTGACTGTATATCATCCTTAGTGAACAATACACGCCGATATTATGCATATTATGCACAGAATGACATCATCTATGCATTGGCGGGGCTCGTCCCAAAACGGACTAGCGGCTGCCCCTCCGACTTCATCCTAAATCGGGATTTTATATCACTCTCCACGATCCGAGATTCGGCTTCATCTTTCTGCTGTTTGTCTGTCTGCGTTCTCGTCGTATAGATCTGATTGCGCTTTTCTTTGTCGTTTCTTTTCTTCCCTCCTTTATAGACACCATCCAGCATATAGACCCATCCCATTTTATCTCCCCATCAGCAAAAAAAAAAGAAAGCCACATACATTCAACAGAAAAGAAAAGAAAGAAAAAAGAAAAAGAAAATGGCTTCCATCCCCATAACAATCGTGACGGGCTTCCTCGGCTCCGGCAAAACGACCCTCCTCCTGAACCTCATCCCGCAACTCCCACAAACCTACCGCCTCGCACTGCTCAAAAACGAATACGGCGACGTAGCCATCGACTCACAGCTAGCCTCCACGAGCTCCATCTCCGGCGTGCGCGAGCTCCTCAACGGCTGCATCTGCTGCAACCTCGTCGGGCAGCTCAGCGACGCGCTCGACCAGCTGCGCGAGCAAGTCCAGCCCGACCGCATCGTGATCGAGACGTCCGGGAGCGCGTTCCCGGCGACGCTCGCCATGGAAGTCAACCGGCTTGCGCGCGAGCAGCCGGGGACGATCGCGCTCGACGGGGTCATCAGCGTGATTGATGTGGAGAATTGGCAGGGGTACGAGGATACGTCGTATACGGCGAAGCTGCAGGCGAAGTATACGGATCTGATCATCTTTAATAAGTGGGAGAACGTCTCGGAGAGACAGTTTGATTTGTGTTTGGATCGGGTCGGCGATCTGGAGATCGATACGCCGTGGGTGAAGAGCGAGAAGGGACGGGTGGACAAGGATGTCTTGCTGGGGATTGATGGCGCGCTGTTTGCGAAGGAGGAGGATGCCGAGAAGGCGCGGCTGTTGGCGCCGAATGGTGGACATGATCATGATCATGATCATAAACATGACCATCAGTCCGAGGTGGAGGTCCTCTCCGTGTCGCTCAAAGCGCCTGCCCGCCCAGACGCCACCGTCGACGTCGCCGCGCTGGAGCGGTTTCTGCGCGCCCCGCCCAAGGAAGAAGTCTACCGCATCAAGGGCATCCTGCGCTGCTCGACGGCGACTCCACCCGTTTCGTCGTCTGACGACGACGACAACCGCGCAGACGGATCGAAGCCCTCAAGCAACAGCCAGCATTACATCCTAAACTGGGCCTTCGGACGCTGGACAGCCACCCCGTCAGACACCGTCGCCGAAACGGTAGACCCTACCGCCGTGGTCCGCATGACGCTCATCCTGGCGCGGTACGAGTCCGCCAAGTGGAAGAAGAAGCTGGAAGCTGGGGGGCTGGTGCAGGTGCAGGGGGAGAGCGAGGGGGTGGAGTTGGCTGTTGAGCGACTTGTTTAGATTTGGTTGGATTTTAATTTTGTATGCGGGTTTTGTTTTCGTTTTGTATTAGATGACGCTGTGGTGTGAGATGGAGCTGGCTCCTCAATGGGTATTATGAATATATATATGACGGCGATGGCTTAGGCGGCGATGTGAGGATATACTTGTGTATACCCGTGAGACATACAATACGAGGTACGATAAAAGAATGAATGGATGGTCTAGAAGCGAAATCATCTTCCAACACAACAAGGCTAATAGCAAGGCCAGTAGCCTTAAGCTGCAGGCAGAGTACTAGCGAGATGTGGGAAGAGGATCCGAAAACACAACATCAATTACAACACACCAACATCTACTCTAGCGAGATGGAACAAAAAGACAAACAACAAGACCACAATCAAAGACACAAACATGAAACTTATCGCACAATATAACCTAACTAATACTCCAAAAGAGCAGACGCGCCCGGCTCGCTCGAGATGTAGATCACCTCGTGGTTGTCGGAAAAGCCGTTGAACCGCGTGGCGCTGCACTTGGTGTAGGCGCCCATCTCCTCAAAGTACAGCCAGTCGCCGACGTCCAGCAGGCCCGGCAGCGTGATGCGCTGGTCGATGACGTCGATGCCATCGCAGGTGGGGCCCCAGATGGAGTAGGCGACCCCGGTGGCGGACGGGGCGGCGGCGGCATCGCGGGTGGCCGCCTGGGGGTCGCTCGCGCAGGTCAGGATCCGGGCCACCGGGTGCTGGTGGTCGAAGATGATGTTGGAGAAGTTGCCGTAGACGCCGTCGTTGAGGTAGAGCATGTAGGCGTCGTTGGCGGGATCCTCCGGGTCGCGCACGTCGCGGCGGGCGATCACGTTGGCGGCCAGCGTGAAGGCGTTGGCGACGTAGTAGCGGCCGGGCTCGGCGATGACGCGGACGTGCGGCGGGAAGTACAGGTCCAGGGCCTCGCCGAGGACGGCGGCGAAGCGCTCGAAGCTGTCGTGCATGAAGCCGCCGCCGACGTCGAGGGTGTGCAGCTCGTGGCCGATCTCGGCGGCCTGGTCGAAGACCAGGCGGGCGTCCTGGACGGCCTTGAGGAAGGCCCCGGCGTCCTCGGCGCCGGACCCGACGTGGAAGCTGACGCCCACGACCTTCAGGTCCAGCTCGCGGGCCCGCTCGAGCAGGGGACGGGCCATGTCCATGGAGGCGCCGAATTTCATGCTCAGCCGGCAGAGGCTGGTGGAGTCATCCGTGAGGATGCGCAGGTACAGCTCGGCGTCCGGGAAGCAGGCCTTGATCTTATACAGCTCGTCGGCGTTGTCAAAGGTCATCTGCTTGACGCCGACACTGGCCGCGTGGCGCAGGTAGGACTTGGTCTTGCAGGGCTGGGCGTAGATGATGCGGCTGGGGTCGATGCCGGTCTCGAGGGCCAGATCGATCTCGGCCTTGGAGGCACAGTCGAAGCCGTTGCCGAGCTGGGCCATGAGGCGCAGGACCTCGGGATCGGGGTTACATTTGACGGCTGGGCGGGTTAGTTTGCGCACGACCGTGAATCCCGGGAGATCGAGAGATCAACTCACCATAGAAAGGGCGGACGCGGCCGAGGTTCATCTTCCAGCGCAGGTGCTGACGGTACACCTCGCCCATGTCGGCCACGTAGAACGCATCCTCCTCACCGGGACCGCACTGGTCGACGTTCACCTCGCGGGCGCGTCGACGGAGCACCTCGTGGACGAGATCCTTGGCAGTCAACCTGGATTGCGACAGATCGTCTCCTCCATGACTGACGAGCGGACTGCAATGCGCGGGGACATTGTAGTCATCTTTCTCATGACAGAATTTTGTCATGCATACTTCAGCAGGGACACACGCAGTCGGTGCCATAACCATGTGTGCTGGATTGCGCACACGGAACAGGGGGATGGAAGAAAGAGAGAAGAGAGAGATTGACGCGACTGCGTGTTAAGGAGGACGAAAACTTTCGCAACCGAGGTTGACTGGACCAAGCCTCCTCGACCCTTCCTCCTTAAGAGGAAGAACCGCCAGAGAGATCCTATGCGGCAGCTCTTGAGGTGAGGGAATAAGATGAGAGGGCGTCAACGCGCTAACAAATGGCGCACCGGCGGAGAACGCGGGGTTGGACAGCAGCAGGAGGCGGGATGTTATTAAGAATGTCACGAGGTCGCCAGGGCGAGACAATTTGACGGAGGAGCACACGGGAGGCTATGTAAGCCGTGATGGAATGGGACGCCTTTGGAACCGGACGAGTCCAAAGGCTGGTTCGACGATGGGGACGCGATTGGGGGGGGAGAAAGTGGCCAAATCGGGGGACCAATTTGGCAGGGAACAAACAAAGCGAAAAAACTCAAATCCCACTTAATCTGACCGGGAAAGTTAGTGGTCCGTCAGAAAAGACGATGAGTTTTAGGTAGAAGAGTAAAAAAAAAGGGGGGGGAGGTGGGGTCGTCAAGTAGGAAGTGGTGAGGTATTTATGGGGAGTGGTGGAGGGAGAGGTGAGGTGAGGTTTGAGGTGGGTGCAGAATTTTAAGCCACCAGAGCGAGCTTAGGGCAAAGGGCTCACGGGGAAGGCAACCATGACAGGGGGAGGGATGAGAGAAGGACAGGGAGTAAGGGGATTGAATGCCAGATAGGGAGATGGTGCAGGAAAGCAATGGCTAAAATTAGGAAGGAAGAGGAACAAAATCACTCACATATAAGGATGGTGGTGGTGGATGGATGGAGGAGAGAAGGCCGAGATGGAGAGATGGAGATGGAGAGGAAGAAGTCGGAGCTGAGTCATCACCCTATTCTTACTATACTAGCTCGTTTATACTAGTCGGTATAAGTCCCTGGTGGAGGATAACAGGTCAGATAGATATTGTAAAATCCCTAGAATAGCACAAGGCTGATCATCCTAGTCATCGCATCATGAATGATATCCCTCAACCGGTCAATTCCATTTGACTCATCCTGTCATCGTATAGATTATAGAGTGGATGATGAGGCTAAAAAGCGGTGTGGTTCTGCCACTGACGTCGTCGAGTCCAGGCCACCAGGCCATCAGGCACTCAGGCAGTCGACAAGGGTCATCATATCCGTTTCCCCCATGATTGGCAGTCTCATCACCATTGGATTGATAGGGAGAAACTCTATCAGAATGCAAACTCTATTCCAATAAATCTCTCGGTGCCTGGGAAGTCTATTCAAGCGTCTTGAATTGAGATACAGTGGTTGGATTTTCAATAGTCCCATAGATCATCATCTACTGTCAACCACTACCGAATATGCGACAATTCCTTCCTTTAATTTAGACTTGGAGAGTTATATTTGAGCATTTTTTATTTTTATTTTTATTTTTTTTACAGCTACATATACATAGAGGTATACATATATTTATTTATATATAATATTGTCGGAATTTGAATCATCGAATTCTTCATTACCATCCTCCATCGGGTAGGGTAGTCCTAGTCCTATAGTTCTATCCACACATCCCATTGATCATACAGGTACACCAATACCAGTGTACGGAAAGACAGTGTCCACAGCCAGGACCCATCCACCAGAGCGACAACCAAGATAACAGACGCCTGAACTACGGTGGAGGGGGTGGCAAGAAGCGGGGAGACGGCACACACGGGTCAGTGGCGATCCAACTACCTAGGAGTGGCTAGCATTCTACCCGGCTGGATTGATCTATCGCCAAGACCAGGCACATCCCTCCAACACATCGCATATGATCAGGCCATCTACGCAGATGATTGGGCGGGTCGGAAAGCGTGACACGATATTATATAAAGATAGCGTACGACAGTCGTCGGCAAGTCCAGAGAGACTGGGAAAGAAAAAAGGAAAGAAAAGAGAAGAAAAGGGAAAAAAGTGACATGCATTCAGCCCAACAGAAACAGACGCCGGAAGAAACAGAGGCAGATAGAGGGGGCACACAGATAGAAGAAACAGATCGCAGGCACAGTCCTGCTGCAGAATATCGAGGGCAGATCACCGGTCAAGGATGAGGGCAGCCCGGTGACTCCCGTCTCCCACAGTAAAGATCCGACACGAGACCCCGCCCATCAGAAAGGACCCGGGGCCATCGTTCTCGCAGACGCCGTCAATGAGAATACCGCAGGCGATCTTAGACCGGGAACGGGAGTCATGGCCTGGTCCACGTCCACCCCACCAGAGACCTGCACCCTTCGCATCTAGAAAACATGGAAACGCACGCAGAGTCGGACATCAACGATTTCCCACCGAGAGGGCCGCTTAACATTGGCAGGAACCCGCCCCCTGGGTGCCGGGCGCCTCCGGTCGCAGGTCGACGCCGGGCCGCGGGTTCGTGCGCAGGTTTCTGGGTCCCGCCTGGTCCAGCGGCAGTTTCTTGGCAATCGCGGTGAACAGCTCCTTGACATTCGACGAGGTCTTGGCGGAGGTCTCGAAAAAGAGCAATCCGGCCTCGCGGGCGTAGGCCTCGGCGTCGGCCGTCGGGATCGCTCGCTTGTCCGGCTGTTCCGTGGCGAGATCCAGCTTGTTGCCGGCCAGGGCGATGACGATGTTCTCGTTCGCCTGGCGCTGGAGTTCCTTCACCCACGACTTGGCCTTGTCCAACGATGACTGTCCCCAAACCGCCCCGTTAGCGCCCCATCCACAACTGTCGTGCCGTCCGAGGGGTTAAAGGGGTCGGGCCATACCGCTTGTGTGATGTCGTAGACGACGACGGCGCAGTTCGCATTCCGATAGTACATGGGAGCCAGCGACTTGTACCGTTCCTGACCGGCCGTGTCCCAGATTTCGAATTTGACTGTCGTGCTTTCGTCCAGCGAGATGGTCTGTGTCAGGAAGGCGGCGCCGATCGTGGATTCTCGGTAATCATCAAATTGATCCTGCGGTAGGTGTGAGCTCGATGGGATCTCCGGGGAGGGATATAGTAGCATGTGACGGGGCGCAAGGGATATCAGTCGGAACTCACTTTGACGAATCTCAACACGAGCGAACTCTGAAGGGGGGAAACCTAGTCAGCGACCAACGGGGTGATATCAAGACGGGGGAACTAGGTATCAACCTTTCCGACGGCAGATTCTCCTACGGGAATCAAAAACCATTAGCATATCATTCAGTCATCCCGGCATAAAGACCACAAAACGGTACCGTCAAAAAGAAGAAACCAGAGGATCGGAAAGAGAAATAGGGGTGTGGGACAACTCACCGAGCAGGACCAGCTTAAACTGAGCGAACCTCGCACCGGGACGGGCGCCTGCTGCGGCTCTGGAAGCCATGATGAGAGATGAGGGATGAAACCACCGGTGAACGGGAAATAAAGGGGGGTGGACGAAGAGAGATATTAATGAGAGCGTGAGCGTAAGATCAACGCAAAAAAAAAAGAAACTCAAATGAGATAAATAGAGGGGTGGAGGAGAGTTGGATGTGGAAGGGCGAGATGAAGAGAGGAGTTGAAGACCCGACGGGATGTTGGATAGCGGGAGGTTGAGTAGTCAGTAGTCAGTAGTCAGTAGGTCAGGTCAGTAGATAGTAGTAGTAGTAGTATTGTATGTAGTACGGTAAGGTAAGTAAGGTAAGGTACTTAGGTGCCTACTGAGTAACGAAGAGGATGACGATTAGCCACAGTTCTGTGGGCCTGTGGCGGTCTTAGTCAAGCGGCTGTATTGTACCTCGATCGTTGGTTTGAGTCATTACCGTACATCTGTATTGTGTTATATTACATCTGTACACCTCGATATATCCATCGATACATCCTATCAGGACATACCACAACGGTATCATACACCACATGTGCCCGTGCCGGGGTCCATGGTTGGCGGCATCTCCTCCATCGTCGTCATCCTCTTGTTTTCTTCCCTGGGCGGGATCTTAGTTGGCTCATTGGATTCGTGTCTCTCGTTCTCCTGAGGCTGTGATGTGTTGTTGATCGGCCTATCGACCTCGTCTTTCCTTCTACGCTCATTACTGGTGTTGAATCTGTCCACCTTGTTCTCCCACTTCCGACCGTGTTCGATCTCTCCCCTACTTTCGCCTCATCCTGCCTCGTCTCCCTTTCCGTCCATCATTACCGACCTACTACCTACCACACTCCACCACCACAACCACAACCACCTCCGGTGGTGATCCTCGACGATGACCACCTCCATCCTGCCCTTCCGCGATATTAATCTTCATGCCTCGTCCTCGCACTATGCCTTTACCTCCCCGTCGTCCCCGGATGCCCCTACGCTGGTCGTCGACCGTCCGACCGGTGATTTGCGACTGAACAATGGCACCCTGTCGGGGGCAAGACGCATCTCGAGTATCGCCGGAATTCTGGGCATTATCAAGCTGAAACTAGGTAAGGTCGTGGGTGTGGAGAGGAAAGCCACGGGAAACCCCAGAAGGCTAACGATCGCAGACAAGTATATCATAGTCATCACCAAGGCCCAGCCCATGGGGCGCATCCGTGGTCATATGGTCTACAAGGTGGCCGGGACCGAGTTCCTCCCCATGCGAGAGCGCTCCCTACACGACCACGATGAGGACACCTATCTGGCCCTCCTCAAGGAGCTCCTCCGGAAGGGCCCCATGTACTTCTCCTACGCCCTGGACCTCACCAACTCCTTCCAGCGCCAGTCGCAGAGCGATCCCAGCCGCCCCATGTGGGCGCGCGCCGACGACCGCTTCTTCTGGAATCGTTTCATCCAGTCGGACCTGATCGATTTCAGCCAAGGAGTCAACGACGCCACGGGCGTTCGCTATGCCCCGCAACCCGCCGTCGACCCCTATATCTTGCCCGTCATGTACGGAATGCTCCGCATCTCCCCCGCCCGGGTGAAGTCGACGTCCTTTACCTTCGCCCTGATCACAAGACGGTCGAGGCACCGGGGCGGCACGCGGTACTTCTCCCGCGGCATCGACGACCACGGGAACGTGTCGAACTATAACGAGACCGAGCAGATCGCCATCCTGAACGATACGACCGGTGGGCTGTCGGGCTTTGCCGGTGGACAACCGATGATGAAGGAGAAGGCTGCCGAGGTGGGCCGCGATCTCCAGGTCTTCTCCTTCGTCCAGACCAGAGGCAGCGTCCCCGTATACTGGGCCGAGGTCAACAACCTCAAATACACCCCGAAACTCCAGGTCCGCCGCGTGGAGACCGCTCTCGAGGCCGCGCGCAAACATTTCGACCAGCAGATCCGGATCTACGGCGACAACTACCTCGTCAACCTGGTCAACCAGAAGGGACGCGAGCAGAGGGTCAAGGAAGCCTACGAAGAATTGATTCAGATGCTCCTTTCGGCCCCCGCCGACCGAGGCGAGACCGCGGGGTCCTCCGAGAAGATCCAGACCCTGGAGCCCAGCCAGGAACAGAAGCAGATCGATCGTCTGCACTACATCTACTTTGACTTCCACAACGAAACCAAAGGCTTGAAATGGCACCGCGCCGAGCTGCTGTTGGATCGCTTGCTGGATGGCCTGAACCAGGGCGGCTACTTCCGGGGCGTCGAAGACCCCGGTCTGCCAGGAGGCCAGTTGGATATCCGTTCGCTGCAGGGCAGTGTGGTGCGGACCAACTGCATGGATTGTCTTGATCGGACCAACGTGGTGCAGAGTATGCTGGGCCGCTGGGCCCTGACCCGCCAGTTCACCGACGCGGGCATCCTGCGGCCCGGGGAGGCGGCCAACGACGACAGCGACTTTGAGAATCTCTTCCGCAATGTGTGGGCTGACAATGCCGACGTCGTGTCCAAGTCCTATTCCGGCACCGGCGCCTTGAAGACGGATTTCACCCGGACCGGGGAGCGGACCCGCGCCGGGATGCTGCAGGACCTGAACAATTCCATCACGCGCTACGTCCGGAACAACTTCCTGGACGGGCCCCGTCAGGACGGGTTCGACGTCTTCCTGGGCACCTATCTGCCCCCCGAGTCGGCCCTGGGTAGCCTGCAGCTCTTCCTCGACCGTCGGCCGTTGGTCGTCCAGTCCGTCCCCTACCTCCTGGGGGCGGGCATCTTCATGATCCTGGTGGCTTTGTTCACCAAGCGACTGCCCGACTCCGCCGTCTGGCCTATGCGCCTCTTTATCATCTTCTGGCTGGTTGTGTCCGCCTGGAGCGCACACTTTGTCTTTGGCCACGGGATGCTCTACGTAAGTTTCATTCGTTGTTTTTCTCTCCTCCCGTCCATGCTGACTGATCCCCCCAGGTGAACTGGCCCAAACTCAACACGCCGGCCGCGGGCTCGGAGGGCTACCAGGATGCCCTCATCAAAGCACGGTCGGATCCCATCGTTGGCCAATTCCTCCCCGCCAAAAGGCACCAGCGCGGATACAGCAACGCACGGCTGGGCTTCCTGGAGGAGGGGAAGACCAGGATCGAGTAACTCCGGCCACGATCCATCCCGCCTCCCTTTGCGTTCTTTCTGTCTCTTTCTTTGACTCGTTTATTTATTTATTATTTATTTATTTTCCCCATTCTATTATTTTATCCCATCCCCTTCTATTGCCTTTCCTTTTTGCTTTCCTATCCTGTAGGCACCTTCGAGCAAGTTGTACTTGTACTGTCGCGTTACGGATTCTTAGACCTGTCCTGTTCTTCTCGTTTTTGCTGGTTTCGTTCTACATCGCCATTAGATCTGGACCCGTGTTGTGGCCACTGCAGTTTACTTCGAGTGTATAAATTCAACTGTCCTTGACATTCCGCCTCTTCTGCATTCTCTCTGAAGATCGTGGTCTTCTCTATAGCGAGATCGATAACCTCGTCGATCACGATACACGTGACCGTATTCGGATTAAGTAAGCACCGAATGGACTCCTCAGGCCTTCCGCCCACGGTACTATTGGAGCATCTCGTCAGCTAGTGAAATCACGTCCGATGAGCACTCTCTGACCCTGATGCGGGGTTTGCGCCTATCTACTTTTCTCAGCCAGACTCATCAACTGCGCAACTTTTCATCGCGCCCTACGAGGATGTCTCGCAACTATGAAGTCAGTCCACCTATGCGCTCCGAGGGTTTCCCATTGCTGATGATGCGGGGTTACAACATAGGCTGCCATTGCGGCGCTCAATTCGCTGCAGACCAACTTTGCGACCGTCCAGGCACTCCAGAAGACTGTAGATCGCCAAGACAAGAATCTCCAGTCGATTCCGGAGATGGTAGAGTGGTTGCGGCGGCTTGGATATAAGGTTCGCTCTTTGCTGTCTTCCTAGAGCTGGTGGTGTCCTGCCCGTACTAATGGGTATTATTCCTTCAGCCATCGGATCTGAACCGGATCAACCCCGTTCACGTCGCCGGTACCAAGGGCAAGGGATCAACCTCGGCCTTTATCGCGTCGATCCTGTCCCAGTACACCGCGGCGCGGTCGGATTCGCCACGGACGCTCAACAAGATCGGTCTCTACACGTCGCCGCACTTGCGATTCGCGCGCGAGCGCATCCAGATCGACGGGGCGCCGCTCTCCGAAGAGAAGTTCACCAAGTACTTCTTCGAGGTGTGGGACCGGCTGGAGGCGTCCGCGCAGGCGGCGGGTCAAACTCCGACCGATCCGGGAACGAAACCCCAGTATTTCCGGTACTTGACGCTCATGGCGTACCACACTTATGTGAGCGAGGGGGTGGACGCTGCCGTCATCGAGTGTGGGATTGGTGGTGAGTATGACTGTACCAATGTGATTGAGAAGCCGGTTGTGGGCGCGATCACTAGCTTGGGCATCGACCACACGGCGATGCTGGGGAATACTATTGAGCAGATCGCGTGGCACAAGTGTGGTATCGCCAAGCCCGGGGTGAAGTGCTTCAGTGCCCCTCAGCCTGCCAGCGCGGAGAAGGTCCTTCACGATCGTGCTGCTGAGAAGGGAGCGCAGCTGGAAATCGTGAGAGACGGTCTGCCCCCGTCTGCTAGCGGTGGCAGTTTGAAGCTCGGCCTGGCGGGTGACTTCCAATACACCAATGCCGCCGTCGCAACGGCGGCTGCTGCGGAGTTTCTCAGGAAGGTAGGCATCGCTGATATCCCGGGCGATGTCCTGAGCGGTCCCCTTCCGGCGGAGTTTGTGAAGGGACTGGAGTCCGCTCGACTGGGCGGTCGATGCGAAACGAGACACGAAGAGAATGTCTCCTGGTACATTGACGGAGGGCATACTTTGGAAAGTATCAGACTGGCCGGCCAGTGGTTCGTGTCGCAGATCCACGCCAACTCGTCCTCCACCACTGCCGCCAACAAGAAGCTGCGTCTCTTGATCTTCAACCAGCAAACGCGCGATAGCAATGCCCTGGCCCGGGCCCTCTACGAGACCCTGTCCGCAGCCTTGGGCTCCGAGCAGCCCTTTACCCACGCGATCTTCTGCACCAACGTTACCTACAAGGACTCGGGGTACCGCCCGGACCTGGTGAGCATGAACACGAATGCATCAGACGTTGAGAGACTACAGGTTCAAAATAGTCTCGCGGAGACGTGGCGATCCATCGACCCCCATGCCGAGGTCCACGTCTACGCCACGATTGAAGAGGCCGTCGATTTCGCTCGCGCGCTCGCCGTCAAGGAGAGGGACCTTGTGGGCAAGGACGAAGCCCCTGTCACGACTTTTGTCACTGGCAGTCTCCACCTGGTCGGGGGCTTCCTCGATGTCATCGAGACGAAGCCCAGTCGGGCTGAAAAGCCGTAATTTTGATACAATTCTCGACTGCTATTCTTCTTTGTATCCTTTGTCCATTCTTCCTGTTCCAGTGTCTTCAACAACAGAGCGATACCCGCGAGGACTACAGGTCTTTGGTTTCGGTGTGCATGGTCGGCGTTAGTATAGAGCTTCAACAATCTCAATTCCTTGTTCTGGCAGGTAATCCGCATATAGACCGTGATTAACTCTTACTGCACGTAGATTTACAGATTTACATCGCCAGTACTTATCTCATGATTCTTGTATCTTGCATTATCTGTTTCTCAGGTTTGGCGGCGCTAACGTGCCGAGGTAATCCAATCGACGATGCTGTGGCGGCGTCACCACCAAGAATCCTACCCCAACAACAACAACCTCAATAAGTTCTTACCCCATGTACTAAACCTATAATCAGGGCCTCTTAAAAAGGCATTCCCCATAACCATGAACGGGATCTATACGTATGCCAAGTCCAGAACCAAACTGGTGACGTGACGTGGGGCACCGCGTGAAACTTCCCGCACCGCACGCTAATCCCAGGAACGCAATCTCTCTCTCACTCACACTCTTTTTCTTCCCCTCTCCCCTCCACACCACGCCCCCCCAATCGCACAACCACCCCCTCCAACCCGCCCGTCATGGCCGACAACAAGGACAACAAGGGCAAAGCGCCCCAGCAGCAGAATTCGGAGACCGGATCCAGCCAGAAACCCTACTCAATCGGCGACAAGCTGACCCCTAAAATGGCGGAGTCGCTGTTGGAGAACAACCCCGCTTTGAAGAACGAGATGGCGGGGCTGGGCAAGGACAAGACTGCGGAGGCCCTGCGCAAGATGGACATCGCCGACTTGCTGACGGGTCTGGCGGTGGGCGGGAAGAACCAGAAGGATATGGCGTCTTATAAGTTCTGGCAGACGCAGCCGGTGCCGCGGTTTGACGAAACCAGTAGTGGCTCTGGTGCTGTCGGGGGCCCGATCAAGATGATTGACCCCGAGAAGGTGTCGAAGGAGCCCGATGCGCTGATTGAGGGCTTTGAGTGGGCGACGCTCGATTTGACTAATGAGGCTGAGTTGCAGGAGTTGTGGGATCTGTTGACGTATCACTATGTGGAGGATGATAATGCGATGTTCCGGTTCCGATATTCTCAGGCTTTCCTGCACTGGTATGTGTAGCCGGACTGCGTGTGCGTGTGGAGGTTTTGCTGACGTCTTACAGGGCACTGATGTCGCCGGGTTGGAAAAAGGAATGGCACGTGGGTGTGCGCGCCTCCAAGTCCAAGAAGCTGGTCGCTTCCATCTGCGGCGTTCCCACCGAACTTCGCGTCCGAGGCCAGAAGATCAAAGTGACGGAGATCAACTTCCTCTGCATCCACAAGAAGCTGCGGTCGAAGCGGTTGACTCCGGTCCTCATCAAAGAGATCACCCGCCGCTGCTATCTGAATGGCATCTACCAGGCGATCTACACGGCCGGAGTGGTGCTGCCGACCCCCGTCAGCTCCTGCCGCTACTACCACCGTCCCTTGGACTGGTTGAAGCTTTACGAAGTCGGCTTTTCCCCGCTGCCCCACGGCTCCACCAAGGCCCGCCAGATCACCAAGAACCACCTCCCGAGCACCACGTCGACCCCGGGTCTGCGCCCCATGGAGCTCAAGGACGTCGATGCCGTGCAGGATCTGCTGGAGCGGTACCTGCGTCGGTTCGACATGAACCAGGCGTTCACAAAGGACGAAGTTAAGCACTGGCTGGTCCACAAGGACAACGCGGAGCAGGAGCAGGTGGTGTGGTCGTACGTGGTGGAGGACCCGGAGACGCACAAGATCACCGACTTCTTCTCGTTCTACAGCCTTGCCTCCACGGTCATCCAGCACCCGAAGCACAAGGATGTGTGCGCGGCCTATCTCTACTACTATGCCACGGAGACGGCCTTCCAAGACGACATGAAGACCCTCAAGGAACGACTGCAGCTGTTGATGAACGATGCGCTGATCCTGGCGAAGAAGGTAGGACGCCCCCCCCCCAATCCTGGATTTCCCTCGTAGCGTTCGATATGACTAACCCGGTGATCCGTAGGCCCGCTTCGACGTGTTCAACGCGCTTACTCTCCACGACAACCCCCTGTTCTTGGAAGCGCTCAAGTTCGGCGCCGGCGACGGCCAGCTGCACTTCTACCTGTACAACTACCGAACCGCCCCTATCCCCGGCGGTGTCAACGAGAAGAATCTCCCCGACGAGAAGCAGATGGGCGGAGTTGGTGTTGTGATGCTGTAAAAAACAAAAAAGGGCATGGAACGAGATACGACGGGCGATCCTACTTAGTCTCGTATAGTACCTGATATTGGGCTGAAAAATCTTTTTGTTTGAGGAACAGCGCAACCAAGGCATGATGAAAATGAGATGATATCCCACTATTTATGATTGATTATTGCCTTTGACTTTTGCATGCGTCCAATCCAATCCCCAGTCCAGTAGCTTTTCTATATGTAGATAGATCTGCCTGAGGTGCCAAGGCTCCGGTTCCGGGCCCCGTGACGTTAAGGTGTCAAGGCTGCCAAGGCACGCCAAGGAACTCCAATCAGCTTATCTCCCCTCCTCCTACTTTACCTTCATTCTCCATCTCGTCGACCTCACGATCGCAGTTGGGCCAAGAAGTCGCCATCGATGTGATCGGTAAGAGGTACTAATCAATGGATGAAGCACGCACCAGTATCATTATCATTCCTCTTGAACCAGTCGTCTAATCCCCGCAGACGAGAGAACTGACAACATGGGTGTGGGTCCCTCAACGGAAGACGGCCAGGCCGCATCGCCAGGTGAGTCGTCCATGAGATAAGAGTGAAGGGGTCAATGACTATCAGGGTCCATACTAAGTATATCTGCAGAAGTCCTCAGCTACAGGCTAGCTGAACGCTTCGCGACCAAATGCTTCACCCCACTGGAGTTGACCCACTTCAAGGACAACTTCTTTAGTCGCGCAACAGACCAGGACGGGGTCAAGTACTGGAATGAGAAGACCTTGTCTGACTTTCTGGGAATCCCGGACGGGGACGCCGGCGCTCCCCACTGCCCGCTGGATGCGGGCCCCGTGGTCTTTCGCATGGTGTCGTATCTGGGGGCGTTCCCCTTCCAGAATACCTTGGCGCCGAGCGTTCTCACCTTCGAGGCTATGGTTAAGGTTGTTGTGTTGCTGACGGAGCGCTATGGGAAGGTGTTACGGCGAGCCCGCAGGGACCGGATTAGGCTGTTGTTTGGGAGTCTTGCGGATGTGCAGAGGAAGGATACATCTGTCCTGTCAGATCGTGAGCATGAGACTGGCGTGGAGGACAGCAGTGCTGCCGATCCGCCGAGGTCGCACGCTCCGGGTTTCTCGATCGATGAGCCTGCGAATGATGAGTACGAGGATGATGATGACGACCTTGCGCTCGCGGCGTTGGAGTCGTTGGATGCAATCGAAGTGTTCAAGCATGACTCGCGCATCGATAAAGCGGTCTATGAAGCTCGCGTCTCGATCAATACCCTCCGGCGTCTGGTGATGTTGTTGCTGGTCATCTCGCCGTTGAAGCCGCTGGAGTCTGTAAGACCGTATACGTCGGAATTGAGCGATCAGCGCATGGAGGACATTCGGAATGAAGCCGAGACCATCCTATCCGCCTTTGGCCAGGAGCCGTCGGGTGGCATTAGCTACAAGTCGTTCGCGCAGACCATATCCACGTCGCTGCCGTATTTGTTCGATCCGTTAACACCGTTGTTTGAGAATCTTCTGTTTAGTAAGAATCTGGATCTTTCGCAACGCAGGCGTAAAACCGATTCTACAGAATTGGAACCGGAGCCGGAACTAGCTGAGGAACAAGCACCGACGCCCCCGCCGTCAGCGCCCTTCTCAATCATGCTCCCCGGGGGGTTCGAGTCCACCATTCTGAGTCCGACCGTCGTGTCTCATCTGTCTTTCTTCCTTCCCTCAACATCGGCCGATATCAACCTCCTGCGCGGCAACGTGCGTCTGCATCCTGTCTTCTCGACCACAGCGCACGGGTCCTCTCTGACCTCGTTCTCCCACAACGTCCTGACCTGGCAGTCGAGCACCCTTCTCCTCCTCGACGGAACCCTCGACACAGGAAAGGCTATCACAATAGGCGCATACCTCCCGCAGCCCTGGAAATCCAGCACCTCGACATCAAAAGCCTCCGAAAGCACCACCCTCCCCTGCCTATTCCAGCTATCCCCGAAGCACATCCTCCTCCCAGGGAACTCATCTCCATCGGTACAGAACGTACCCAACGCCCCAGCAGCCTACTTCTCCACAGAAACCGGCCTCGCACTAGGCTGCCAAATCCCCCCAGCATCTCGATCCCAGAAACTGCCCCCAACCCCACACGGCGCAGGAAGCCTAACAGTCGACACCAGTCTCGAAACGGCAGACTTCCACGTCTCCACCATCGGCCACAATGGCGTCTTCCTCCCCCCAGCCTCCTCCTCCCCCTCATCCCCAGAACCCACCACCTCCAAAACCCAAATCAACATCCTCAACCTCGAAGTCTGGGGCGTGATGCCAGACCCCGCAACCGCATCTTCCGAACAAGGCCAAAGCGCCATCGAGAAACAGCGGCAAAAATGGGACTTCGAGGCGCGCGAAGCGGAGCGTCGTCGGAACTTGAATCTCAAAGCGGGGGCTGGTGACCCTGCGAGAGAGAGCGCGCGCTGGCTGCTGGAGACGGCGGGGCTTGTCGGGAGTGAGTCGAAGTATATGTAGTTGGATATTTTATTTGGTTCCTTTCCTTTTTCTTTTTTCTGTCTTATAGGATGTCAATGACTGGAGGACGTGTCCTCCTTTTTGGGTTGTGAAGGCTACATCCTATCTATTATATTATACTCAGTATGTACGTGTACTGTAGGCCTATCGTTCGGGTTTTTATTGTATTTGGTCAATATGATTGGAATGGTATCAGTGTTATCGTAGACACAGTACAGGCACTTCAATTAATAACTTGGATTGTTTTTCTATATTTATCATACAGCATCATCCATCGTCTTTCACGGCTCGAGCATCACTCCAAAATTAACCAAAACACGCAACGCCAGTTCAAGCAAGGCCCACCCCCAAATCAATACACGCCCATAGGCGGAAGCCCCGTCGGAGGACCATAATAATCCTTAAGCTCCTCCTCCTCCTCCTCCTCCTCATCCCCTTCTCCCTGGCCCTCATCTTCGCCCGCCGTGTCCACCATCTCGACGTCCGACTCTGCCGCCTCGGCAGCCTTCCCTCCTCTAGAATGTCGACTGCGGCTGCGGTTGCTGCTGTGCGGAAGAGGAAGAGGAGTGCTTCCTTTTCTGGATCGCTCCTTCTCCTTCTCCCTCTCCCTCTCCTTGTCTGTGCTGTCGAGTTCCTCAGCGGGACGATCCTCGCGCGGAAGACGGAACGCGAGGAATCCCTCCGGGGCGCGCTCCGCGCGGTCCATGATCTCGTCCATGTATTTGCGGACTTCGTCCGCAGGCTTGACGACGCGGCTGAGGGGCTCGAGGACTTTGGCGTTCGTGGCGTGGATGCGCCATGTGATGGGTTGGTAGTATTCTTTGAGGTTGCTGGCGGCGGTGGTGTCGGGGGTGTCCTTGGCGTCGGAGGATTTATCCTTGCTTTGGTCTTTTTCGGGCTTGTCTGGGGTGGGTTTTGTTTCTGCTGGTGCGTCCTTTTGGTCGGTCTTTTGGGTGTCCTGGCCGGTGGCGGGATTGTTGTCGGTGGGTGTTTGCGCGTTCGGGGTTGCTTGGGTGCTGGTGCCCTCTTTGTCTTTTCCGTTCGCGTCGCCTTTTTCGTTCGATTGATCCTTGCCCTTGTCTTGCTCTTTGCTCTCTTCGGTCTTCTTCTTCTTCTTGGATCGGGACCCTGCTTTTCCTTTCGCGCGCGAAGTGCTCCCCTCGGTCGAGTTCTCAATGGGAAAGGGTGCGTTTGGGTCGACTTTCCTGACGAGCAAGAATGATGCAAGCACTGTGGTGCCGCCGGGGAGATATTCCAGGATCGAATATTCCGGGAAGAGGTAGCGGTCTCCGGAGCCTGCATGGCCCGAAGTGCTGCTTCCGTACGGCGTCAAGGGAGAGGTGAATTCGAACACCACCGACTTATAGTTGATCCTGGGTGGGGCCGGTGGTGGGGGCGGCGGGGCGGGATGGTAGTACGGAGACGGGGCCGGGGAGTTTTGTTGTGGAGGTCGAGACTGGATCGAGGGTGGGGTGGCCTGGTGTGGTGTTTGAGGGGGATACGGGGGCCCAGGTTTCGGTCCCACGCTCTGCGGTTGGGGCGGGGGTGGCATTGGTCGCACGGCGGGGCTGGACGGCCTCGGGGTCGCATTCTGTTGCGCCGCCAATGGCGGAGCAGGCGTGATACCAAGGTTAGATGGGCCAGCCGGGGGCGGTTGTGTTGGCGCTACCCCGGGCTCTTGCTTCACCTGCGCGGTTGTACCAGGCTGCTGGGGCGTGGGGTTCTGGGGGGACTTCGGCGGCGTTGATGTTGATGACTGAGGTGTGGCGGGAACAGACGGCGTCAGCCTTGGAATTTGCACCTCGACGCGCTGCATTGGCTGAGGCGGTCTTTTCTGCGGATCATTCTGTTGGGCTGGCTGCGGGGACGGCTGGGGATGGTGTGGGGTTCGTGGCGCGGGTTTCGTTTGAGGGGTGGAAGGTTGCGATTGCTGTGGTTGTAGTTGCTGTTGCTGTCGCTGCTGCTGTTGCTCCCTGGCCCTAATGATGGCATTGAGTTCATCGATGTGGGCCTGGAACGCTCGAAGTTGCTCCTGCGACGCCTTGCTCGATGCCACCACTCTCATCAGAGCCTTCAATTCCGGATCGGAAGCTGCCCTCGTTGCCAGCATTTGAATCACGGGGTCCGGACTTGGCTTGGCAGGTTGGGCAGGTGGAGGGTGTTGAGCAGGCGAGGGCCGTTGGATGGGCTGGGGTGGCTGCGGGCCGGGAGGAGGACGATGAGGGGTGTGATTAGGGGTTTTTGCCGGGCGTGCAGGGGGTGGGTGCGGCGATTGGTAGTACCCCGGCTGTGGGGGAGCTGGGCTGGGGGGAGGGTGTTGATTCGAATGCTGTCGTTGATTCTGCGACGGAGGAGGTTGAGGCTGATACTGCTGGAAATTATTCGGATGGCCATAGTGAACCATCGGTCGCTGGGGAGGAGTGTATTGGATCGGGGGCGGCGCATTGGGGTCTTTGACCGTGTAGACCATGGCGTCGAATAGATGAGGCCCGACCACAACGCTGCAGGGCCCAACCTTTGACATAGTCTCCTTGGGCGGATTCTTCCCTTCTAACTGCTCTCTCTTGGACTTCTTCGGTTTCGTCCAGTACCGCACGAGGATGCCGTCGCTCAGCCATTTCTTCTTCGACCGTTCCAACGAGGCGAGAAGCACCGCACTAATGACGCATCAGTTACCCCATGTCCTTCGAATCCCGTGTGGGTCCCCATCCCGCTCTGTCGCACAATATCAACCATACCTTTCCGCGATCGACTGATAATCTGTGGACGGGAGGTCGTCGGGCTGCGGTGCTGCCACCATCGGCAGCCCTTCTCCGTCTCGGATCTTCGTCGGCAATGGTGGATCGACCGGCTCTGGCGGTGGCGGCGGAGGTGGCGTCGCAGCAACAACGGGAGTCGAAGCCTTCTTCTTGGATGCATGCTGCTGGGGTTGCGACTGAGGCTGGGGCGTATTGGCTTCGGAGACTCGGCGTTTGGCCGCAGGCTCGCGACGGTCACGAGCAGACAGCCGGCGTTTCTCGGCCATCTTGGGAATCCGGATATTAAGACCAAGGAAAACAACAAGATAGATCACCCGAGGAAACCGTAAGCATCTCGAGGGGAATGTGGCGACAAACGGATGAGCGAGAGAAGAAGAAGAAGTGAGAGACGCGACAAGGAGAAAAAGACCAAAAGTTGGACCATCGTCACGGGCTGTACTCACCGCCTTTGGACGGGGCGGCAGAATCGGCCGTTATCAACAAATACATCATCCTATCATCCTATCTCTCCTTCATCTCCACGCGCTTCATTGTCTCCCAACGAGATTATCCGGCCATGGTGGAGACGCAATCCATCTTCAAAAAGGCCTACTGGTCCCTGGCTGCGGCTGGTCTGGTATATATGGGATTTGTCTGCTCCATGACCTGCTATCCAACCGTTCAACGAGCGTACGAGCTCCAATCTATACGAGCCGTTGGAGATTGCTAACGCAACGATAGAGCCCTCTACGTGAACAAACTCAACCCCGCGCTGTGGCAAGATGTCAATCAAGTGGAGCGATTTGGATTCCTGAGTATGTCAAAGATGCTTTTTCATAGGGCGCGAGGCATTGACTTGGCCAGAGACGCAGGTCCAACCGTTCAATTTGACCACCCCCGATAACGAGTCGCTCTACACATGGCATCTCCTTCCTCTCCATCTGTGCCGAGAGCACGAGGAACAACTCAACGCGAATGAGCCCTCGGGTCCTGCGGAGGACTATACCCGGACCCCGGCGTTTAGACTATTGGCAAACGACCCCAACGCCCGTGTGGTGATCAGCTGTGCGTAATCCTGGAACGGTCGAGACGTGCGGTGGGTAGCTCACTAATTATTTGTGCTGGTCAGTCCATGGCAATGCCGCCCACATTGGCTCCGCGCAGCGACCAGAGATCTACCGTCAGCTCCTCGGCATCTCTACGCCAGCGAACCCCGTCCACGTATTTGCAATCGACTACCGCGGATTCGGAATATCGACCGGCTCCCCGACTGAAGAAGGCCTGATCACAGACGGTGTTTCTCTCGTCAACTTTCTCACGGCCGGTCCTCTCAAGATTCCCCCATCGCGCATCGTCATCGTCGGCCAGAGCCTCGGAACAGCCGTCAGCGCAGCGGTAGCAGAGCGGTTCGCATTTGGGTCTTCCGATCCGACGGCCATCCAACCGGCGCTCAAAGACCCCGAGCCATTCGCCGGCGTGGTCCTCATGGCATCATTCAGCAACGTACCCAGTCTCATCGATTCATACAGTCTCAAAGGAATCACGCCCCCAATGCTATCCCCACTCATGGGCTACCCGCGCATTCAAAACTGGACAAAGAGCCATATCCTCGACCGCTGGGACACCGCCGCCCGCGTCGCGCGGCTAACAGGCGTCGGACCCACCGCCGAGGAGGACTCCACGAGCACATACGCACAGAAAGGCCTGGACCTGGTCATCGTCCATGCCTGGAACGATGACGAAATCCCATGGTACGAAGGTCACCGCGTCTGGCTAGCCGCTACAGGCGAAAAGCAGGACACCCCACCCGGCACCATTGTCTACGAGCGAAAGGACGCAAATGGCCCTAGCGAAGTCCGCGTCTGGGAGAACAAGGTAGCAGGTGGTGCCGTGAAGAAGGTCCGTTGGGAACGGGTCACCTACGGTGGTAAGTGGAACAAACAACACTGGTGAATACGGAAGAAGGCAGATAGATGCTAATTACTTGTTCACCCCTATGTAGGCCATAACCGCGTCGCTACCTTCTCGGCCGCTACGCTCGCTGTGCTTAGAGCTTTCGAAGAATGATCGATCCTCGGCTTGAGGATCGCCGCCCTCGGTGATGTATATATATAGGCTTACTACATATGGTACAAGACCACACGCGATCTATTTTAGCAGACACTGTTTCGTCGGAACCAAAGGATACATACATCCCTACAATAAAGAAACACAACACAACCCCAAAACGAGTACCGAAATAACAAAACAAACACCTATATTGTCCCAATACCCCAACCGCAGCTATGAGAGGAGATAATATCAACCAGAACAAAATTCGAAAGCATATATGTACATATAGAGCTGTCTCATCCGTCACGGGGCGACCATAGAACACATTCGTCCCCGACCCGGTCTATATCATACACAGAAAGCAGACGCGGTCACTTCATTCTAGAAAAAAAAAGGAGAAAAAAGGAAGTTTTGATATATAACGCCCACAGGGTCTATCTGTTGATGTTGATGATGGTGATGTTGTTGCAAATAATACATGGCGCCAAATTAAACGGTTAGGGAAAGAAGAATACACGTCGTCTTCGTCTGGAATACATGTCGAGAAGGTAAGGGGAAAAGGGGGTCGGGGTGGTATGGTCGAGATCAAGTTGGCGAGAGTTGACCGCGGCTTATGTAGTTGGAGGGGCGAGAAGGATGGGCCGTTTATTTCTTGTGGCGGTCGGCCTGGGCCTTGAGGTACTTCTGGACGAGTTCCTTCCTGTAGACGCGATATGGTTAGCATTCAAGTGGGCCAGGAGAGATTTGGGGGGAACTGGGAAAGGTTGAGTGGAACGTACTGCAGGTGAGCAGGAGCCCTCTCGTAATGGCTGAACTCCATGCTGTATTCACCCTTGCCCTGGGTGGCAGCGCGCAGGTGAC
The DNA here is from genome assembly GCA_023619815.1 of Aspergillus neotritici. Lineage (NCBI taxonomy): Eukaryota > Fungi > Ascomycota > Eurotiomycetes > Eurotiales > Aspergillaceae > Aspergillus > Aspergillus neotritici. The sequence goes on along the minus strand of JALZYL010000007.1, from coordinate 933,336 downwards.
TGCTGAAACCGAACATGCCGTTCAGACTGCAGTCGGCAAAGATGGTGACTTCGTCCACACCGACCTCGGAATCGTTGATGGTCGCACCGCGCTTGTTCAGCAGCGAGATGATGTCACCCTGGAACTCGGCCGGCGCAGTGACAACGGTCTTCATCAGAGGCTCCAGGACAGCGGGGCCACTCTCATTGAACGCCTTGCGGAAGGCCTGCTGCGTGGCGTTCTTGAAGGCCATTTCGGAGGAATCCGTCATGTGGGTGGCACCGTCGTTGATCACCATCCGCGTTCCAAGCACCTTGTGGCCGATCAAAGGACCCTTCTCGCAAGAGAGGTGGAAACCCTTTTCACAGGCGAACAGGAACTTCTCCGAGATGCTACCACCGACAATCTGCTCCTCGAAGTGGTTCTCCTCGAGCTTACCGGTCGGCTCCATCCAGCCAACGACACGGGCGTAGTCACCCGGACCGCCGGACTGCTTCTTGAGCAGATGGTCGAACTCGACACGGCTACCAATGGTCTCACGGTAGGCGACCTGGGGCGGGCCGGTCTCGCAGTCCACGCGGTATTCGCGGCGCATGCGCTCCAGGTAGATGTCAAGGTGCAGTTCACCCATGCCGGAAATGAGCGTCTGCTCACTCTCGGCATCGTGGGTCACGCGGAAGGTAGGGTCCTCCCGCTGGAAACGGGCCATAGCCTTGGAGAAGTTGGCGCCGTCCTTGTTGTGCTTGGGCTTGATCGACAAGGAAATGACCGGCTCGGGAACGAACATGGAGGACATGCTGTAACCCAACTGTCCGTCGGTGAAGGTATCACCGGAGGCGCACTCCACACCGAACACGGCACAGATCTCACCGGCTCCGACTTCCGTAACGTCCTCCATTTCGTTGGAGTGCATGCGGACAATGCGAGGGATCTTGACCTTCTTGTCGTTGCGAGCGTTGAAGACATTCATACCCTTGCGGAGGGTACCCTGATACACGCGAATGTAGGTCAACTGACCAAAGTTGCTCTCTTCCAGCTTGAAGGCCAGACCGACCATCGGAAGCGAGTTGTAGGGCACCAGCTTCACGGAAGCTTCCTTGCGCTTCTTATCCAGGGCGAGATTCTGCACCTCGGAGGGGTTGGGCAGGTAGTCCACCACACCGTCCAGCATCGGCTGCACCGACTTGTTGGCCAGGGCCGAGCCCATGAACACGGGTGTGAACTTCAGACCAATGGTGGCCCGGCGAATGGCGGCCTTGAGCTGTTCCTCCGTGGGCTGCTCCTCGAGGATGAACAGCTCGGCGATCTCGTCATCGACATCGGCCAGAGTTTCGATGAGCATCCTTCTCCGCTCGGCGACGACATCCTTCACCTTGTCGGGGATCTCGTCCGACACGCGGATCTCCTCACCACTCGGTCCCACGTTGTAGAGGGTCTTCATCTGGATCAGATCCACAACACCCTCGAACTCGTCTTCCGCGCCGATGGGCACCTGGACGGCAGCCGCGGGCATCTTCAGCTTGGTGTTGATCTGATCGACGGCCTTGAAGGGGTTGGCACCCATCCGGTCCATCTTGTTGACGAAGGAAATTCGGGGCACGTTGTACCGCTTCATCTGTCGATCCACGGTGATGGTCTGCGACTGGACACCGGACACGGCGCAGAGAATCATGACGGCTCCGTCCAGAACGCGCAGCGCTCGCTCGACTTCAATGGTGAAATCGATATGGCCGGGGGTATCGATCAGGTTGATGTGGTACTTTTGGTCCTTGCCGTCGGCGTCCTTCTTCACCCAGTCACAGAAGGTGGCAGCGGACTGGATGGTAATACCCTTTTCGCGCTCCAGGTCCATGGAATCCATCTTGGCACCGACCGCATCACGACCACGGACCTCGTGGATAGCCTTGATACGACCGGTGTAGAAAAGAACTCGTTCGGTACAGGTGGTCTTACCGCTGTCGATGTGGGCCTATATGGAACCGTTGTTAGTTGGATGGACCGGTTTTTCACCCCCGACGACCCGGAAGGCCTTACCGCGATACCAATGTTTCGCACACGGGACAGTCGCTCGGCCTCGACAGGATCTAAGTTCTCGATGATGGACTCCTGGGACAAAGTCTCGGGGTTGGCCGCGGCGGCTTCAAGACTAGAGGAAGGAAACCGATTAGCGTGACGTGAACAATACAAACCAGAAAGGCCATAGACAGAAGAGCGACCGTTACTCACACCGCCGATGCCGTCGCCGAGGCATTGCGTCTCTGGTACAAGTCCTTGTTCAACACCGCAGACCGGTAGAGCGGGACCGCGGAGGGCGAACGGAGAGCGGCCGTCGACGCGCATCTCTGGGACAAAAAGGTCTGGAACTGCAGACGAACAGGAGCTTTGGTCAGGCCAGAAACGGCACGGTAGGGCAACCGTGCAAGCGAAGGACACCTCATGGCTGTTTATCCACCCAGAACACCGGGGAATTGATGGAGCGCAGGTGCTTTGGGGAAACCAGGAAGAATCCAAGCGCGAGAAAAAAAGTTCGGGGAAGCCAGGAACGGGTCACGTGTGGGGGTGGGTTGGCCACTCAGTGACCGGGAATAAACAATATCAGGCCATTTCCATACTACGGTCTCCTATAATGGCTTGGGGGATGTACGGAGTATACGGAGGATACAGACTCGAACTAGATATAGAAATATTTATATATATTTACCTGCTTTTTCTAGTCATGGGATATTTTCAAAATTCTCCACGTCTTCCATCTATGCTGAACATGCCGTATCGTACGTGACAATACGGGGGCTCACCGCCTTCACTTCCGCGGACCGCAAAGGATCATGATGTCTTGGATCCATGCGGAATACTCCACCTTCTCTGACGGACCCAATGCGCTCTGTTTGCCATTCCGGCTTCAATTCTTGCCCTGGTTGACAACTTGAACGGGTGGACGCAGCAATGCGACCGGGCATGGGATTGCTGGCGGCCGTCTCGCGAGGACAGCCGTCGAAGCTGAGGAAACCCGCCGTTAGCCTAGACCATGTATGGACTCTTGCATAGATTCTCTGCAGCTTCAGTACTAACACTAAAGGGACAGTTTATCCAGAGACAGCGGGTTCTCAGTCTATGGCGGGAGATTGTCAGGGCGCTACACAGTCAGTATTATTTTATTTTATTTTATTTTTATTTTCTAAACAATATAAATCTTCGACTCCGTCGACGCTGACGCTCGCTCAGAAATCCCCCCGTCGTCAACCCGAGATGAGCTGCATAATTATGCCCGCACAGAGTTCGAGCGCCACCGCAACATCACGGACTTGGTGAGTAGCCATGCTTCCTGCGGTAGTATCGGATTTGTAGTACTGACAGGGATGCGCAGCAACATATCCGGTACTTGCTTTCGGTATGAAACCCACGGGACCTCTCGGAATCCCCGGGCATCTAACAGGAGACAGACCGGAAAGGCCGAATTCGACACCATGAGACGTTATATAGATGAGCAGGTTGTAGGCTGAGATCAGACCAAGTCGAGGACCGGCATAGAGTCGAGAAGGCTTCTGGATATTCGAGGGCCAAAACAACAACAAAAAAAGATACATACGTACTAATTTTTCTACACAGCTTAATGGCTTTCTCTTTCTGTTTTAGTGCTCACTGAGCACGCCCTGAGCACGCCCTGAGCACGCCCTGACTATCAGCTGGACGTGGTTCAGACTAGTACTCGGCGTGGTTCAGAGCAGTGCTGGAAAATCTCTCAGTGTGGTTCACAGAATAATCTCCTTGATTTAGATTATATTTATAGCTAAGCATGAGTCAGAGACTAGGTACTTCTCTTTAAAAGTACTTATATAGTCTATAGAAAGCACCCTGTGTATAGGCTCTAAAAGCACTCAAGTAATTCTATAAAGAGTATTATAAGGAATCCTATTAGAATCTTACTAGACCCTACTAGACCCTACTAGACACAGAGGCCCTATATCGCTGTTAACAGGGCATACATAGGTAGTATGATATCATGATGTCTATATAGTCATTACGGGTGAATATCTGCGTGGTGAGATTTATTATTATAATAATAAATTACTGTAACTTGCTAGAAACACCAGTAGTAAATGATAGTATTATGAATATAATTTATATTATTTCTTGATTGTCTGCCATATCACCCCTATCTCATGTTATACACACGTGTGATACATATGATCTATTATTCTAACAGTTAGGTCGGGCTCTAATATAAACTAGTAGCACCGTATCAAAAAATATTGATCTTAACTTATAATATTTTGTGATAGATACTGCATGAACCGACAGGCTAATCAGGCTAAATTTTGACTATAATATATAGAAGATCCTATAGAGTAACTAGTATAAGTTTAAGCTGGATTCACCGCGGAGATCCTAATGCCAGTTGAGTAATCCCAGTATGCTCGATACTTGAACCTCACGGGATAATCACAGGCCCTGCTGGTCTTACCCTAATCCCAGGGCGCTCGCACCGGAGCAACCCCCATGGGATAGGATATTTGAAATAGTATTATTTTCAATAATTTACATCGTCCACATTTATACCATAGCCCAGTGTCTGTACCTAGTGCATGAATGCCCCATACTCAAGTCAAACTACAGAGACAGCATTAAACACCCACTTCGAAGATATACCCACACCCTTCTCGTAGAACCGGTTGAACTTACGGCACAGTATACAATCAGACAGTCTGTCATGTCTCTGGGTCTCTGAGACTAGTTCATCTAATCGGATCAATGTATGAGGGAATGCTATTGACTCTTGAAGAATCAACGAGAGCCACGACAGCAATCCTTAATATAGAATCAAGATATGGAATGTAATTTCAATTTCAGAGCTGAACCGTGTCGATTTGACCAACACTTTCCAAACCACCCCAGACAGGTAATTCACTTTCAGGTGAGACTGAAGCCCTTTGGGCATCATCACGCGGAAGGTCGAGGTCTAGGATTGCCACTTCGCCGCCCAAATCGCTCTATACTCTGGCGATATAGGTACACCCTTACCACCAAAACCCAGGATCACGTCGCTGACCTGGGAAAGATCCACGCCGGTATTGTATTCTGGCGGCAGGCTTATACTCCACGTGCAAAAGGGACTTAAGGAGATCGACTTCTGGCCGGAACCGTCCTCAGTATTCACCAGAGCACCACCGACAAGCCACCTCTCCTCCAAACTACCATTGCCGTGCTCAATAACCTCGTATTCGTATGATTCGGTGATAGGGTTGTGCGTGAAATGGAAGATAGTCGAGGGGGACTTTGGATCCACAACACTGCAGTCACCATGACACTTCAAGCGCACGTACACGGTCTTACTGTCAGATTGGAACCGTACACCAGGGATGGAAACCGTAAATTTGGTCAGTTGGAGCTGTGCTAGTCCTCGGAAGGCTTTCTCATTCAAGGGGATGTGGAAGGAGAGAGCTCCGTCCTTTCGAAAAGCGGCAATCGAGTCCGTGCTTGCGTATTTCATGGGATGTGTGATCAGGTTTTCAAACGGCTGCTCGATCCGGGTGACTTTATTCTCGTAGTCGATCACGTCCTGCAGGATCTGGCCTTGCATGACGCTCAGTTCCGCGATCGTGTTTCCACCTTGGAGGATCTTGCTAAAGTCCTGCAAGGTCCGATATCGATAGGCCAGCGTTTCGTAAAAGAGTTTGTCGATCAGGCTATCCTTGTAGTTGTTGTATAACCCTAGGAGAAAATTCCGGTACGGCGCGAGCGTCGGGTCGAGTTTACCACTTTCGGCGCCTTTTAGCTCATTCATCTGGGCGGTGGTCTGGTCAATCTTGCCGTACAGTTGCAGGACGTCTTCATCCAGTTTCGAGCACTGTATCACTTTCATGTTCCGTGCCTTGCAAAGCTCAACGTAGTTTTGAATCACTTCCCGATAAGCTTGGGCCTCGTAAAGATCCATGTAGTCTGCCAGCTTTTTATCAACTGCAGCAACATCTGCTGCCAGCTTCACGGAATCCGCGCCATCAGTCTCGAGGGAATGCTCTATGCTGTCGAATTGCTTTGCCGCATCCGACCAGTCGCTTGCGAGCACTTTGATATCCTTGACCAGATCCAGGAAGTTACCGGGCAGGTTTCCTGCGAATTTGAGACCCGAGTTACTGAAGCGAAGGCCTCCAGACTTGTCCTTCACGTCCTTCCACACATCTGTTATATCCCCGGGGAAGCCTGACAATGAGCCAACCAACTTCACAATCACCTCGTACTTCTTACACTTCTCTTTCTCGATGACTTTTGACTTGAATGAATCCTCGGCGCTTAACATTCTGCTCCGGGCTAGAAAAATTTTGGCCTCCAGGGCAGTGCATTCATCCCAGAGTGTGTTACGCTGCTTGATCTCCGCTGTAATGGCATCTTTATAAGTCTCGATAGCTTTGGATCCTGCGCTATACGCACGAGAGAAGTCGTCATATTCTGACTTCTGGTCTTGAAGATATTCCGTGTAAGTGTTGAATACTGCTTGTACTGTTCCACCCAGTTCCAGCATAGGTGTGACAGTAGAGCAGTACAGGCTGAACGAGGCTGTCGGGACAAAGTTGGCTGCATTTCCAAAGTAATCCAGCCCTCGCGATAGCCGTGAGAGGTACGTTGCAGCCTGCTGATGCAAACCGAGCCACTTGGTAGCATTCTCAGCGGCGTCGCGTTTGGCCGTGAGATTGAATATCCATGTCAGAACTCTGCCCGCCCGCTGAAAATCGCCGCCAAGATAGTGGATTTTGACGACCTGCATCATCATCTGCAGTTGGGCGAATAAGTGGGCATCGGCCTTGATTGTCGCCTGGATATCGTTCATGATCTCTGTGGTGACGGGACCCTTTGCCCCATCCTCGCCGTTGATGACCTGGCCCTTCTGTCCTGCTGGACCACGAGGTCCATCTGCGTATCGGTTGTTTGTCAAGAAAAACTCTAAGACAACCTTGTGCGAATGCGACACCTTTTTCCACTCTCCGATCCTCCCACCGTGTCCTCCCAACCCTCCACGGCCCCCATTCCCTGGGCTCCCAGGCTTCCCACAGCTACCCCCCGCGGCTGTCGAAGTAATGGCTGGAGGCTTAGTGACAGTTGAGACGGTGATAGCACCCGCATTGCCTCCAAATCCCGGTGCCCCTCCGTTGCCCCCAGTTCCACCAACATGGCCCTGGTGTCCTGGGGTTCCCGGATATTTGCCATCAGGTTCTATACGGTGATCGATGGTCTTCGTTTTCCTTTCGTCGTCTTTCCCACGTTCGCCTTGGGTCCCTCTTGCAGCATCCCCACCGTTCTGGCCATCGCGTCCCTTCCCACCGGAACTGTTCAAGGCCAAGGGTCTCTCAATGATATCCGCTAAGATCGTAATATTGCCCCCCGCGGCGCCGTAGTCCTCTTCGGTGATCGGATCCGCGTTTTGGCCGTTGGGATTTCCCTTGTTCACGGCTGGATCATCGCTGGTTCGTGGTTTCGGGGGCGGGGCTTGCTTGTCCTGGTCTGGGGGCTGGGTGCTGAGCATGACGCCGTTTGGGTTTAGGGACCGGCAACAAACAGTCAGGTTACGGCCGGGGAATACAAGCTTTTCTTTTCCGTCGAGGGTGAGAGCATCAGCGTAAATGACACAATCCTTAGTTGGATCGATCAGATCGTCCGTCAGGGTCAGGTCACTCGCGAGGATGGTGTAGCGGGATTCCTCCTCGTATCTCTGGTAGAGAAAGTCCCGTGGGATGGCGTCTCGTGGGATGGCCATGTTGGATGCTGGACTGCTTGCTACCTAGGAGTATCAGTTTTGGTGTCTGTCTACCTAACGAGTTCAGTAGGTGTTGTATCAAGAGCGTGACATGGTAGGGTCGGCCTTGCCTGAGTTGCTTTTATACCCATGAATGTATCACATGGCACACAGATTCCAGTGCTCATCACTTGGCTGAATGTTGAGAGATCACATCTCGTGCTTGGCTGCAGCAAGAATACATGTTGTGCTCCGGTCCAGCCAGCCCAAAGCATACCTGGAAAGTGGAGATCAACTCTCATCTTTAGCGGTGAAACCTAGTTCGAGCCATTACGGTTCGTTCTCTCTGCAGTATAGTGTTGTTATGGTTGTTTCTTGGTTGGCTGACTTTTTATGACAAGGTAGAGCCATGCCAGGAACTCAACAGATTTGGACAACAAAATTGATGATATTGAGTTTCTTGATTCCTCACTATCGTTTATATCAAGACCATTATGGATAGGGCCAAACTTCACCACCCGGGGGCTGGCAATACCACAGAAAAATTCCTGCGCTGGGGAGACATAACAAGACTATCCCTAGCTATCCCTCGCTATCCCTAGCTATCAGGTGTCCCACATAGCCTATAGGATTCCCCCATGCCGAATGGGCTTATGATTGAGAGGAGTTCCTCATCCCGAGACACCAGACTTGATCCAGGCATCCTTACAGGCTTGTTAGAAAAACAGATCATTATGACTATCATGTAATTAGTGCTGGGCTTGTGATATATTCCCAGAACTACAAGCCATAGACTCTTTAGTCACCATTCTTGGGTCAGCTTGGCGGAGGTGGCCTGCGAGTATCACTACTCATTCAACCCTTACATCATGAATATGATAATCATATGTTGCGGACCAAGAACAATACGAATTACCCAGCAAGACCACTGATTCGTGTCATGGCAGCTTTTCAGTCGAGCGGGAATTATCTGTTATCATAATACCAAGACTATAAGAATTGACGGGCCTGGGATAGCCTCATATCCGGGCCCCTCAGCCATGAGTGGCTCGGAAGGATCCCGGAAACAGAGATAGCTTCGAGGATAATGCAGCTGTCTCACACACTCTCTCCCAGTGATCTCCAATTTTCATGTACTAATGGATGTTGCGTGCTCACTTAGCCTGTGAGACATCTCATAATCTAAAGTAGTGGCTGGCTGGGCTGTATTAAGATCGCTTGCATACAGAGGTCCACTGTCTGTAGCACCAAAGGAGCGGTGAAGACAAAGCTCTTGATAGTTTTAAATACCTTAGAATGACTGTTACTCGCATATGACGTATCTCTCGTCGTGGGACAGCTGTTTCTGCATCTGCCTTGGAGTCATAGGCTAAAATGAAGCGGTGTCAAAAGTCTTCCTGATGCTATGTCTGATGATATTTAAAGACTAGATGACATGCAAAGTCCAGTTGGTTCACACCTCATACAAACATGAACATCTCAGCACTCGAACCATCTGACAGTATCAAGACAACATTAAAGCACCTGGACCAAGCTCTATTGAGAATCCAATCATACGCAGAGATCCGCCTGTTTATAGCGGGCACAGCAAACTTCGGTCACCAAGCATCGTCGGTCGATCTTCTCCTACGCCTCGCCTTTGACTATGAATATCCGGGCTTAATCACGGTGGTATATGACAAGGGCGATCCAGACTGTGGGGATACTGTAGAGAAGCTAAATCGGCTCTTACACCGGTACAACGTCAAAGAAGCCATAGACTGCGGAGCACCTTCAGAGACACTACCACTGCAGCTTCATCAGACGCGCGTGCGGTGGTTTTCGATAGAAGAATTCAGCTCATCTCAGAACACCGGAAATGGCGTGGACCTAGTGGATTTTGGTCTTACAGGGGGAGCAGAGATAGGGCGAATCTATGACCGCAGTCTTGCAGACATGCTCAATGTGCGGGTTGCGTTGAAGGCGCAACCGTTCCAGTGGCCCTGGTGTCGCGACGGAATTGATTTCCATTCCACGACTCATCGGCCGCCGGTGGACCTACTCGGCGATGATTGTCTGGGATGGAGGCTATTCCACACTGCGTATCGGATCCCAGGTATTCTGAGTTCTTCTATGCCTCAAGCTCCAAGAAGGGATCGAAAATACAACAACGATGCTGTCCTGCAACGTCTGCTGCATCTCCGAGCGCACTTTTCTTGTGTTTATGGACTGCGCCAGAATGGGGTTTGTGATATTGACCCGGCGAAGGTTCTTTACATATACATTCTTGCGCTTCTGGATGCGTTGTCTTCTGGTTCTGCACCCGCAAAGGGAGAGGGAGCAAGTTCTATCACTTTTCGCCGAGCTCTGGTGGTTAATCTCGACAACTTTTGGGCCGACGCCTTCGATAGGCTGGAAGACTCCATATGTGGTAATCTCCCTCCCGTTTTCCAAAATCATCAAAAAGGTTCGAAACTAGATCTATCACCCTGGGTTCGGTGTATTGCGTCTCCAAATGATCTGCCAACTGCCTTGGACTGGTTTGACAAAAAGCTGCCACCCCAGGCCAAAGGTGCCGTTCAACCATACAAGGCCAAGATACTGTACCTCCACATAGGATTTGTCTCCCCGGAATGGTTCGTACAAGCCCTCGACCGCGCAGATTTACCGATTGTATTCGAGGGACAGCATACTGCGTCAGCGGTGGCCTCGTTAGGAAGGCCGTACCTCAAGCTCCAAGATTCGGTGCTTGGATCTTTCTCCCAGGTGCTTAGGATCCCAAACGACACTACTCAACACAGGGACGTGATAAACCAGATCGAAGCAGCGAGTCTCTACCTTCAGCGTGGCGCACTCGGCAAAACAGAGCTCCAGCAATCGGTTGCTTATATAGCTGATCTGGTGGCTGAGTGCATGGATCTGGATATCGCCTGTCCATTGAGCATTTACTTGAAAGATCTCCGCTCGTATTACCAGCAAAGGGGTGCAGATAAATGGGAGAAACTTCTGGCTGCTTGGGATAAATATGGTTGTCTTGACCCTCCTGCGACAAGGCCTAGCGTGTCTTTCGAAGCATTCTTTCGAAAAAATAAGCCCAGGCTGATAGAAGAAGCGGAGCTTGAACTTGAGAATACTAGGAAGATGCTTGTTGATTTTGGTGTGCAGCGTTGTGACGAGCCTGGGACCAAGTACTAGATATCATATATGATGTTGGAATATCTTTCTTTCATTACAGAGCCCGATCTAGAGCCGGTCGATGTTTTTGGTCTAGTGGTCTAACATTTAATGAGATTCGTCAAGATATGTACCAACTAACCTATATGAAATGTTCCTGCTGAGGTCGAAGTATCACCAAGTACCTACTCCGGAATAAGTATTATCAAATATCTATCAACAATCTACTTCTAATATCCAATCAATACCAATCAACAACAAAGTTACAAGAACATCAAAGAATCCGACGATCGCCCGGCCATAAGCCTTGTGGCTGCCAGCCAAGCCATCCTATTATCTCCGACTACGGAGTAGTAGAGTTATATAACCGCACCGCAAATTCCTCACTAAACCGCACTGAACCTGTAGTAGTGTAGGTTTAGTGGCAGGGAGTCAGATTCTATAATAGATTTAAGAATAAAAAGCTAGAATTTATAGTAATTTTATATTTTTAAAAAATATAAGTTAGACTTTAGATCTTTAAGTTATAATTTTATTAAATTATCATGGCCAGGGATATAGACTGAGTATTCAGTTTAGTAAAGTAGATAATGTAGGGGATTAGACATCTAAATAATATTGACTCCTAAACCTCACTGACATCGGCCTCCACCGCTTACATTAAGAAGATAAAAAAATAAGATATTAGTTTCTTAATAAGCTTGAAAATATAATAAAAACATTCTTTTTATATCTTTAACAGAGCTATCAGAAATAATTATAATTATATTTAATAGATTTTACCACCTGAAAGTCTTAAATTACTTTATAACTATATCAGATAAATCATAAAACTTCTTAAATTAGAGAAGATAAGTATTATAGAGATAATTAGTTTAGTATAGTTATCAAGCTAATAATATATAATATTAAGATATGAGTACGGAGTAGTTCAGGGCATATGTACAATAAAATATGATACCCAATCACATCAAATGGTTCCAAATTTTGCAACAACCGCAATCACTGCTGTCTCGACCACAGCAGCTTCACGGCATCTAATACCCCGACGGACTTCTCTTCGGAGGTCTCGATCGCGGAGTGAGCGGCATCTGGCGGAGACGGTTTCTTGCCGGCCTCCTTGGCGGCCGCCTCGATAGCTGCATGACGTTGACGCCAGTCGCGGTCCTCCTTGTCTCGAATCTCCAACTCGCGCAGCCAGGCATCGCGCTTCTCCTGGCTGTGGCGCTCTTCCACCGCTTGCTCGAACTCCCGGCGCTGCTTGCGCTCGACCTTGTAGTACATGCCTCCGGCAACGACGGCAAGCAGGGTGAACCCTTGGGCGTAGATACGGGCGCGGAACATGCGGTTCATTTCGACCGAGTCACCCGCTTTCATTGAACGATAGGCGCGGTAGAGCGCATAGCAGGTGGCGGCGCATCCTACATTCAATGGAAATCAACAGTCAACGGATGGACTCGGTCTCGTATGGACATGCAAAGACAAATAAGAATGGGGAAATTACCCAGCGGGATCAACGGCTCCTCCTTGAGTCTTCTGCGGAACTTCTGGAGCGACGTCTCCTCCTGGAATTGACTAGATACTCGGTCAGATGCCTGTGTGCGTAGTGGGACCACTGTTGGCGTCTCCGGATACGCACGGGTTGTCCTCCAGGGAGGAAGGAAGAGGTTCTTTGCTCATTGTGACGGTAGATGGGCCAGTCGGTCTGAAGAGGTGAGGATTTTCGATCGTTGCAGGTCCAGAAAGGGACGACGGTCGAACAACCGGTTGGAACGCGCGCCTGGAGTTCGAGTCAGCAATGCCCTCTCCAAACAACATACACCACCACACCATTAAAGAAGCATTACCTTTGTTGTGAGACTCGACTGTGTTCCTGCGATGATCGAGGAGAATCGAACTGTTTTTCACCAGGGACGAACCATGGCATGACGTCGCTCGGAACCGGCGCTGTAATTTTCGAAATACCAGATACGCTGCCGTACCGGATGGTATTTTTGCCCTCTCAACTGTCATGCCATCTACAGCTACATACTCGAATACCAGGTCAATTATTTAGGTATTACATTGAATGATATTAGAAATATAATCAATAGAATAAATCCGATATGTTCTGTATACTATTGTTTTGTTTTTTATCTATTTTATTATATATTTTCTTCCTGCTGTATAACCAGCCAATCGGAGTGCCCCTCGGAATGCCGGCCGTACAAAGTTCCGGACAGCGTTTGCTCCGATCAAAAGCGGCATCTCCGTCAACACTTGCGATCATCGCTCTCCCCCCAGTCCCTTTTCCTGGCAACAATTCCACCCTCAGATTGGTCTCGCGTGTCTCTATCGCCGGCGGCTATAGAGGATCCGATCTATCCGCCAATATGCTGTCCTTCCGTTCCGTGTTGCGCCCCTCGACGGGAGCCCTGCGCCAACTTCTCCCCTCCATGATCCGCCAGCCGTTCTCCAATGTCGCCCGTCCTTTTTCGCAATTAACACGCTTGTCTCTCGGTAACGGTCTGCGGAATCTGCGCGCCGGAAAGGCGCAGACGGAGAATGTGTCTGTCGCGAGTGTGGGGTCCACCGTCCGACAGATTGAACAGGTCCGGGGGATGAAGACACGATCGTCTGTGAAGCGGCTGTGTGAGGGATGCAAGGTATGGAATTATTCGACAATACAGAATTTGTCGAGACTACTCGTTGGGTATATTTACTGATACTGCGACTCAGCCCGTGCGGAGAAAGAACCGAGTCTACATCATCTGGTAAGTCGACGCTCGACGAACACGATGGACGCATACTCACAGATCGGTGCAGCTCGAAAAACCCCAAGCACAAGCAACGACAAGGGAAATAGACGAAATGAGGTAGAGAGGTCGAAAGGATTGCGGAAAGTCGCGGGATGGGCACATCTTGGGCTCCCTCGAGACCGCGGCTGGCGGCATAGATACGGTTGTGGATATACGGCATCGTCTAGATGCCCTTCGGGACTGTTCGCATGTTTATTGTTGACTGGGAATCCACCAGCTGGTTGGTAACGGCGCTTATGTTGAATACTGCTTCATATATGTATAGTACAATGTGCATCTCAATTTTCACCTGGACGTTGGCCTGTGGGCAACTGATTTTAGCCACAATCCTCCATACCTGGATTCCCATCTGTCATCCACCCCTCGGATGGCAGCCAGAAAGGAACAAGACCTGTCGCCAGGCAAGTCACTCCTTCGGAATGCCAGCCACCGCAGGCATTGAATGTTGAGCAGTCAAACTGCACCTCTCGCAACCACAGTACCGACGGAGAGTGTCACACCAGCATTCCTACCAGTCGAATTCTCTCAACAAGAACGAAGGTCAGGAATGTACCTCCCAGGGCTGTCTTTACACAGTATAAAGCTCATCCCACGGGGATTTCGCTCCGTATCTTTTATTCCCTCCATTAACATATCTCCCTGACCTCTATCTGCCATGGTTCGCTTCACCACCGGCCTCTGCCTCTGGGTCATCCCAGCGGCACTTGCATCCCCATTTGCTTCCATATCCCCTAAGAGACACCTTTCCCTGTATCCAGTCAGTGAGGACAATGTCGATGAGCACAGCGGAGGTCGTGGTCCCTACCTAGATCGCGAGAGCGTGGGAATAGACCGCGACGCACCGGCAGGATGCTCAGTAGACCAGGTCATCATGATCAAACGCCACGGAGAGCGATATCCAGCCAAATACGAAGCCAAGCCCATCCAAGACGCTCTGGCCAAGGTGCGCAAAGCCACCCTCGCGTCCGAGAGCGGCGATCTCGCCTTCGTCCGCAACTGGACGTACTACGTCCCTGACGATTGCTACGAGGTGGAGACGACGACGGGCTCTCATGCCGGCCTTCTGGACGCTTACAACCACGGCAGAGAGTACCGCGAGCGGTACGGAGGTCTCTGGGACGGGGAGACCGTCCTGCCGCTGTTCGCGAGCGACTTGCACCGAGTGATTGACACTGCGCGACACTTTGGCGAGGGCTTCTTCGGCTCGGACGGCGAGTACTTGACCAAAGCAGCGCTGAACATCATCTCCGAGTCGACGGATCGAGGCGCTGATTCTCTGACGCCCAAGTGTCGTGGGAGCAAGCCTGCGTCGGAGGAGATTTGCCATGGATGGCCGCATGATCTGCCGCAGTTCCATCCGGCGGCGGAGCGACTGAATGCTCAGTATCCTGGGCTGAATCTGGACTGGAAAGATGTCCTCTGGCTGATGGGTGAGTGGTTTCTTTTCTTATCATCAGTGCAATGCCTGGCTAATGCTGGACAGCTATGGCCGCCTACGAGCTGAACGTGCGTGACCACTCCGAGTGGATCAAGGTGTTCACCATGGACGAATGGGTCAATTTCGACTACGCGTGGGGGATGAGCTTCTACTATTGCTCTGGGTGAGTTCCCTGTTTCCAGATTCAACGATCCACAGATCATTAACAAACCACGACAGCCCCGGCAACGAACACTCTCGCGCGGTAGGATCCGTCTACGCCAACGCCAGCCTTACCATGCTCAACGACGGTCCTTCATCGGGGAATCTCTTCTTCAACTTGTATGGCACCCTCAATTCCATCACTATCACACTGTCCCCTACTAACCACGCACCCAGCGCCCACGACGACAACATCACCCCTATCATCAACGCCCTCGGCATAGTCAACCCGGCACACCACCTCCCCGTTGACCAGGTCTCCTTCACAGACACCTGGCCACTCCCGCAGCTCGTCCCCATGGGCGGCCGGCTCACCATCGAGCGCCTGCACTGTGACGCCTCGACCCTGGGACCAGGAGGCCCCTATGTGCGTATAGTGCTGAACGAGGCCGTCGTGCCCTTCCGCGACTGCGTGTCAGGGCCGGGCTACTCGTGTCCGCTGGGAAGTTACACGGAGATTCTCTCGCGTGGGTTGCCAGATTTTACGACTGAGTGCGCTGTTCCGCGGGACGAGCCGCAGTATTTGGACTTTTGGTGGCACTATAGTCATTCTAATGCTGCGAATGACTATGAGTCGAAGGAGTTGCAGAACTGTCATCCTGTTAGGAAGTGAGTTGGGGCGTAAGATGGGGTTTGCGGTGTTGGGCACACACGGTGTGCTATGGTGCTCGCGCTTATTGTCTTTAACTCTCTATATATCAGTCAAAAGCTTAATCTATAATATAATAGTAGTCGGAAATCAAAAGTGCCCGCACTTGCCATCAGCCGATCCGACTAAACATTCTGATACAGCCAGTCTTTCCACGTCTCGTCGCTCAGGATCGACCTGACACGAGCTTCCAGCCATTCGGTGTTCCCCCAGAAGCCCCAGGAGGCCTGGAATCGACACCAGTCCACCAGGGCCGTCTCCCAGTGCCGTCGGAAGGTCTCCCATTCGTAGTGACCGGGTTCTTCATCGCAGAGGAGACTCTGGCGGTACCGTTCCAGCAACCTCCTCTCACCCTCTCGCATCGTCAGTTCCTCCGGCAGAGGCTCATCGACCCCAGCATCAAGCAGCATATGCAGCGGAACGGAGCACGTAAACAGCTTCGCCAGGTCACAGACTCCTAGGCCCAGCCCGACGTACTGGAAATCGAAGAACGCCACCTCGTCTCCCTTGGTCGTCGTGAAGAGATTCTCCGACTTGACGTCGCCATGGATGTACGACTCAACCGGCCGTCCGCGAGGCGTCAAGACCTGCGCGGCCATCTCTGCGATAGACATCGGAGACCCCTCCAGCACCGTGCATAGGGCATCCGACCACTCGGAGTCGGTGTCCTCTGCCAACGAAGCGTACTCTTTCCGCCGCGTTGCAAGGTACGTGTACCCGCCATTGAGCCACAGCTTGCTCCCGCCAGCAGCAATATCCCTCCCCTTCTTCCGCCTCTGGGATTCTTGTAGCGGCGGCAATAGATACGCACCCCGCTCATCACCCCGCCGCAGCAGCCTCCACGAGCGAGCATGAAACCGACCCAACCAGTCCAACGCACCACACACCTGCACACAATCCAACGCGCTCCTCTTCCCCCCAGCAACCGGAAACCGCGGTCTCAAATCCGCCATAACAATCGCCATCAGACCCCGCAGCTCCTCCTCTTCTTCCTCACCCCGCGTCGAAGCCAAACACTTCGCAACAGCAATATCATCACCCAACAGCGGAACGACATCAGCATAAAAATGCAGCTCCACCTCATAGCTCAGCATCTTCCGCAAATGACCCTCATCTTCTTCTTCTTCTTCTTGGCCACCACCGCCTTTCCGCAGCGGCGGCGGGGAAATGAGCTTCAGGATAAGAGGGTACGTGCTTCCGGCCGATCCAGCCGGTTTTACCCCGCAGAGCGCGCTCACATGCTTCGCTGCGGCGTCGGTCGTCGCGCGCGCTGTGATGGCGCAGATTTGACCGTATCCTGCCCAGAGTGTCTGGAGCGTGGTGCACGAGACTAGGTCTAGCGAGTGCCGTGAGAGCAGGATCTGCGCGACACGGTCGGGTGTCGGCGCCATGGCGGATTGGGTGGGCCAGAACTATCAATCACCGCGGGTGTAGATGTTGTTGTTGGTGGTGCATGGTCGGTTGGAAGACGCTTGATATGTGGAGAAGCCGTGGTGGGAGGGAGGTGGATGTCACGTGATGTCTATGTGTTGATGTAGTAGATGGGTTTGAGATGGGCACACTTGGCGAAGAAAGATATTCAGATTCATTAATGGTGTATTTGGATTGAATTAGAGTACAAGATGCTTATAAGGTTGTTTCTGGCTTCTACTCCTGGGTGATAGAGAGCCCATCGTCCTCCAAGGATACCAAATAGTAAAATAAATCCATCATAGAGTATGTGTAGCTCTCAAATAAGGTATAAACAGTATCGAATAAAACAGCAAAGCCTACTATCCAAGGTCAATCTCCTCCTTGGAGAGATCCACAGGCGAATTTGCGCCGGACCCTCTCGGAGTCAGCGACACCCCCGGGTGCATTCTCTGGACATGCAGGTTGAGGTTCCACCGTCGCGAGAAGCCGTCCGTGCTTCGCTTGCAGGTCTTGACAGGGCAAAGCAAATCTCGCTTGCGGTGCCGGCCTTTGCCCTTTGGCTTGGACCCGTCGTCGTCCGTCTCCGGTGCGGCGGAGCTGTTCGCCCGCGAGTGGGATTGTCCTTTCGTTGAGATAGCGCGGGAGCGTGATCGGCTGGATAGAGGGGGTAGCAGCGGTGGTGGTGGTGATGTGGAGGGTGAGGGCCTGGCTTCCTCTTCTGACTCGCTTCCGATATAGCCCCAGTGGGAACTCCCTTCTTCTTGCATTTCTTGGAGCCTGCCCTCTTTGAAAGTCTGGAAAGCCATATCCTCGCCGAAGAGGGCCGCGCACCGCTGCGCAGTTCGCATTACCGCGGCAGAGGGCAGCCCGAGCATGGACGCCACGCCTATGACCTCACTCCAGTCTCGGACACCGAGGCGGACACGGCTTCGAGACCGGCCTCTTTCGCTTCCGCGGGACCGGCCGCGGGATCGGGTCGAGTCTCGCGACTTCGAGGCGCGGGCTGAGTGCGCGTGAGATGTATGTACACTGCGTGAACGGGTGGCGTTTGATGCGCGTCCCCTGGAGGCCCATCGCGTGCGCTTCCTGCCTCGCGACTGGCTCCGTTCCGCGGAGATGGCTGTGCGTTTTTTGGGCGACGAGGTCCCGGAGGCTATGCTCTCCGCGTCGGTTGGTAGCTCGCTGGCGCTGTCGTCGGCGGTGAGTCCGCTTTGTCGAGCATGGTGTAGGCCCATGAGGAGACGATCCAGTTGAGTGAGGATGTTTCTGGTGATCGGACGTAGCTGTCGTCGTGAATGGTCGTCGTCTGCTTGAACAGCCGGTCGGAGAGGAACGCCGTCGATCAGCTCCGCGTCGCTTTCCTCCTCCATCACGCCCGTGCTCTCATCCTGCGTTTCCCCCTGCGACGAGGCCATGCCCCCCCTCTTTCGGACCAGGGACCTCCCTCTCGACCGCCAAGGTCTCGCCTCGAATCTCTCCTTCGCAGTCTTAAGCATAACTGCCATGACCGACTCCTCCAAGTCGGCGCTAGGCCGGATATCCGGCTGCATTCGCAGTGTCCACGCTGCATCCTCCTCGATGCGAAACCGCTCGTTGACTCTGGGGACCTCGCTAGAGGGCACCGGCCAGGCGGCCCATCGTCTAGGAGGAACAAACGCATCAGATTCGCTCAGCGGCGTTTTACTCTGCGCCGCCTGTCTCGCGATATCACGGGCCCGAAGCCGCAATGCAAAAGCGTTATACAGATGGGCGGCCAGGTCGCGTGCACGCATCTCCTCGAGAGCCTGAGCATTCTGGCGGTCCTCCGCCGTGAGGTTACGCCAGGTGGAGTCCGGGCCGCGGAACCTGTTAGGTCGGTACTCGGGCGATGAGGACAGCGCACGTTGCGGATGGGCGGATGCCGCCGTCGCATGCTGATTTGACATGTTGTCGAGCACCTGTTCCGTGTCGGTGTCGCCGTCAGAGCCCAGCCCGCCGTCTTCATCGTCACTGTCGGTGTATGTCGCGTCGTCAGAAAGGTCGTTGTCAATCAGTGGCACCTCTTCCATGATTGCGTCCAGCGCGTCTTGATCAAGGGCGCTGCGCCCCTGCTGCGTCTGCGTCGCAGATCCATAATAAGAGTCCGGGATATCCTGACTGCTGGGTCCTCCGAACAATGATTGGTATGGCTGCGCGGACTGGGGCGGTTGCGTCGACCGCGGCGAGCTATTGGCCGGCAGCGAGGACATGCCTCATAAAGGTTGAACGCCAGTCACAGACACCCAGCGAGGCAGGCAAGATCGTATGCAAGAATACTCATATAAAATTATAAGACTGGGGCTGGAGCTGGTCGGAATCTTCAAATCCTGGTCGAAGCGCAACTATGGATGACTCCGGGCAGAATGTAATTGGCAGATTTTTCGCGGGTCACCATGACTTGAGGCCGAGACGTGCAATACCACACTCGGGCTTAATTCAATAACGGCACCGGCAGTGCCCTGGACATCCTCGAGTGAGATTATAGACCATGCGATGGGGAGACAGGATGGAATGTCCGTGGTCGCTGGACTTGTCAAAAAAAGTCATATCACGTGGTTTCGTTATTAAACGCAGGTCACATGATGTCATTTTGACAGTGGGATATTCAGCCCATCTTCAGTAGTTAGTTGATATATCGGTTTGTCGATGGATTTTGTGGGTTCTATATGCTGGCTGGACGTTATAAGATACTCTGATGTACGGAGTTGTGGTGGATTAGGCAGACTCGTGTATACAAAGCACAACACATTACTCTATAACTCCTATAGACAGTACAAAGACGCCATGATGGCCAACACGGATATCGTTTCCTCCAAGAAAATGTATAACTTTTATTGCACCGCTTATTTCTCCGCCTTCTCCAGCTTTCTTCTCTTGGACCGCAACTTGGCCGCCTCGTCCGACGTCTTCTTGTTCGAGTGCATCATCTTCTCGAGCAGCTTCCGCTTCTTCCGGCTCATCATCATCTTCTGCCTCTCGAGTTCCTCCTCTTCCTTGCGCTTCTTTGACGCGATCTTCTTGGCCTGGGAGGACTTCTTGCCCTTCTTGTCGTCGCCGGCACCGCCGTGGGCCGAGAAGGGAAGACCAGCGGCTTCGGCCTCCAGCTCCTTCTGGTGACGTGACCGCGCAGCCTCCTCCTCATCTTCGGACTCGGAGGCAGCGTCGTCCTCGAGCCCGTCAAAGTCCTCTTCCTCCTCCTCGCTTTCGCTCTCGTCGTCGTCGTCGGAGTCGGCGACATCCATGTCGGGGTCGGAGTCATCCTCCTCCTCCTCGTCGTCTTCCGCGGACGCTTCGGCCTTGGCATCCGCCTTCTTGTCCTCGGAGGCCTCCGCCATCTCTTCATCGCTCTCTTCCTCTTCCTCGGCCATCTCAGCCTCGCCTTCCTCCTCCTGCTCAGCCAGAGTGGCGCGAGGGTCGTAGCCGCCCTTGGAGGGCTTGACCCACGGGCTCAAGTGAGGGGGGAGCGTGGCACCCGGGGCGTACAAGTCGGGACGGAGGAGCTTTCCTTCGTTGATACAGTCCCACACCCACTGGGGCTGGACATAGGTGCGACCGGGAATGCGCGTACCGGGCTTGACCTTCGGCGCAGCACCGTTCTCCGACGCCGCCGGGACGGGGGGAAGAGCAGACTCGGGCAAGGCAGGTCGGTCCACGATCTGGTGAGTGATACGGGTGTCGGCTTCGTTGTGCGTGAAGGCCCCGCTACCCAGCACTTCGTCCCAACCAATCCGTTTGCATCCGAACGAGCGGAGGATGAATTCTAAAGGAGCCTTGGGGGCCTCACGGGAGACGTAAAAGGTGAACGGGGCGAAGAGGGCACCGACTTCCTCGACACTCAGATCGGGTTGAGGCAGGGTATCGGCCTCAGGGGCGGTCGGCTCGAATTTGTCAATGGCGTCGGACGATTCCTCGGTAGTTTCCACCGTCTTCTCATCCTTCGTCTTATCAAGACCCGCAGACTGGATCACCTTGTCGACCTTCTCCTGGACCTCACGCGAGACTTCCTGGTTGGCGGAGCTGCCGTTGGTCTGCTTGTTGCTGGCTTCGATGGCCTTGGGCGCGTCCCCGACGGCGCGACCTTCGAGGGTAAACGCAGCCAATTCGGCACCCGTGTCGTCGCTGCGGGTGTCAAACTTGGGCGGGTAGCGCAATCCGAGCGTCGAGTACAACCGGTAGTTGACGAATCCCAGCAAGGTGGTGTAGAACTCCACAAACGTCGCCATGATACGGTAGTCGACATCTCCATTGACCCGCTGGACGAACCGGTACGGCACCAGCCACATGATATCCTGACCCTGGATGGTCGCCTGGTAGTAGATACCCTTGATCGACAGGAACGACTTGCGTAGGGAGTTGGTGGCGATCAGGTAGTGTTGGAACTCGTGGCACAACCGCTGGCAGAGTGCGATGGTCTTGGGGGGCACATGCGTGGTGGACGGCAGGCTGGCGAACAGGAACAAAAGCGACAAGGCATCATCGAGGTCTCTGAGGGCGTCGATGAAGGTAGGGTAGCGCTCCTTGACGATGTGGTCCAGCGTCATGCGAGGCGCATGGTTCTTCTCCAGCCGGGATGCATCGCCGACTTCGCCGCGACCCAGAGACCGGGCGATCTTCTTCGCAAGCGCCTTTTGCTCACGAAACTTCCTCAGCAGCGGCTCATGGAGGAGATACTGGATGTCTTTGGTGTAATAGAACGTGGTACTCGGGGTCGAGGTCTTGGACGCCTTCTTCTTATTCCGCGGCTCACGAGGGTAAATACCTATTCCGCCGCACCGGCTTCGTCAACATCCACAGCCACCATCTCGCAGGGAGTCGACCATTGACCGCGCACGGCCGATCAATGCGACCGGGACCATACGTACCCTTGAAAATACATAGTCGACGAAAGTCAGGCAGCGAGATCTGAAGTTTGCGCACCGCCTGTGTTCTGGTGATGTAGTTTTTGGCCTGACCAGAGGTACCTAAAATCCGTCAGTTCAAACCGAAAAAAACCATAAATTCCATTCCATAAAAAAAGAGCATACCCTTCTTCTTGATTTTCGCCATCTTGACGGATGATGGTGTGGTGGTTAAGGAGGTTGTTATGGGAGAGAAAGATTGAAAGAGAAGGACCTTTTTTTTTCTGATAACAGAAATTTTGCCTCGATAAGTTTTTTTTTTTTTTTTTTTTTTTTTTTTTTTAAAAAAAAGGGATGGCCCGTGCACCGCGGAGGTTCCGGTCTTGGCAGCCCAAGGCCCACCTACGAGTAAACAGTCCGGGTCTGGAGAACGAGTTGACTCCAATTCAATCCGTCCAGTCTGGTGGAAACGATGCTCTTGGGGAGTCTCTTCTACTTGTCGTGATGTCGCTCGATCGCAGAAAGGCAGGGGTCTTTGCTGCGGCTTTTCTCTTGCGTCTTCTTCTTATCGTCCTTTTCCCTTCGCTCCCTGACTTGTTGACGGGCCGAGTCGAGGTCTCAACGCCCGTTAGCAGTTTCAAGAGACGTGAGTGGTCGCGTGCAGTCGCTTGTCGGAGTTGGTGGAGTCACGGCGCTGATATTGGTGGGATTAGTCCAGGAAGGCCTGTTTCTATACACTCGCAACGTGTCGCCTTATGATGGAGGTGTCTTTCACCAGGTATGAGCGGAAGCGTGGAGTCCCAGTCGATCGTCCGACTCCCTCGTGCTGACTCCGGTATGACCGATAACAGGCGCCACTTCTCCTTCCCATTTTCGCCCTGCTCCCCAGTTCGAGAGAGAGTCCACTTCCGAGCGTGGCTTTCTATGCGTTGATCGATTTGTTGAATGCGAATGCGTTGATCGCCATCTCGGATTCGGGACAGGCGGTTTCGGGGAGGTTCTATTCGGCGCTGCGGAAGCATATTAGATGGGACGGGTTGGCGATTGCTGCATGGTCGGTTTAAATTTTAATATTGGATAGTGAAGGGGTTCTGGCGCTGACGAGGTGGTCTAGGTTTCTGTTCAACCCCTTTACGATCGCAACATGTCTGGGCCGGTCAACCATGGTGTTCACCACCAGCGGAATCCTCTACGCAGTCAGCAGTGCGGTCAGTGGCAACAGCGTCAATGCGATGCTGGCCCTGGGATGGGCGTCATACTTGTCTATCTATCCTGCGCTGTTGTTCATTCCGTTGGTTCTCCTGTGCTATGATGTGCGGGCGCAAAGGACCAAGGCCGCCCCTGGACTCGCCGTCTTCGTGATACAGCAGTTGGCGACTCTCCTGTTGAGCGTAGCCGGTCTACTGGGCATGTCCTTCCTGATCATCGGCAACTTTTCTCAATTTATCTCCGCTACGTACGGCTTTCAGCTCCTTGTGCCGGACTTGACGCCCAACGTCGGCCTCTGGTGGTATTTCTTCATCGAGATTTTCGACTCCTTCCGAGAGTTCTTCCTCGGCGTTTTCTGGCTGCATCTCGCCGCATATGTGGGGGGATTGACCGTGCGGTTGCGACGTCAACCGCTCTTTGTCTGCACGGCTCTCCTGGGAGTCTTCGCCATCTTCAAACCCTATCCTAGTATCTCGGACGCTTCCTTATTCCTCGCCCTTTTGCCCCTCTATCGACACCTCTTTCCATGTAAGTCCGAATCGACCAGTTTCCCTCGCGATGTACTAATACCAAGCAAGTGATGCGGTATACGTTCTTCGCAGTATCGGCGCTTCTCTACGCCACCCTCCTGGGTCCTGCGTTCTATCACCTGTGGATCTACGCAGGCTCCGGTAACGCCAACTTTTTCTACGCCATCACGCTCGTGTGGAGCCTCGGACTGTCAATCTTACTGGCAGACACCATCTTCGCCGTCCTCCGCGACGAGTGGGAGCTGGAGAATCCGCAAATGCGGGGCAAGGACGTGAGACAGGTGTAGTGCATAATTCCGTAGCTTCATCATATATAATATTTATTTGCATCACTTCATACCCCTCCGGCCACGCAACCCGAGATCATAAAGGTTTCGACAAAATCATGTAGTCCGGCTCATGTACCACCCCACTCCGCAGACGGCGCGGCCTCGGCGAAGACTCATCAACCACATACCCAAGCGCATTATAACACCGCACAGCCGCGGCATTCGAGCAAAAGCAAGTGAGCATCGCCTGCTCCAAGCCCACTCTGCGACCTATATCTTCAAAATCCAGCAACAACCACCGCCCTAGTCCCCGACGCTGCACCTCAGGCTTAATATGTACCTCGTAGCAGTAAATGACCTCCTTCCCGTCCTCATACGTAACCATGAAGGAAAGAAAGCCCACAAACGGACCCTTTGCCTTGCCACCATCGGGATCGTCGCGGGCCGGCGATGATGACTCGCGTCCTCGAACAACAATATACCTCATGTCAGGCAGCCGCATCTCCTTCTTTTTTGACACGGGGTTCCACCCAATGCTTGAGTTTTGGTACGCCTCCGACGAAGTCTGCTCGATGAGCTGGAAGCATGCGTCGAGGTCCTCTGCGGGGATGTTATCCGCTGTGTACAGCTCTGCCGTGTACACGTGACGGGACTTTTCCGACTCAGCGTCCGCCTGGCCACCGGTCTCAGTGGTCCGAGGAGAAGACTCGAATTGGAGGCCCTCCAGGGGCACATAACGCGAGATAAACTCGTCGAGCGGGAGGTGGTTGGTGCGCTCGACCAGCGGGACCGGCTTGGGTTCTGGGACGTGTTATAACGCGTTCCGGGGATAAGTCGTAGTGGGCGTGGGGTTACTCACCCTTGGTGGTTGTTGTGGTGGTGGTGGTGGTGGTTTCGCTGTTGTTTATTGTCTGCTTTTTGGCAGACAGTCGTCTTGCTTTGGTTACTCGGGCGCCCTTGACTGAGGATGGCATGTTGCAGTATTCTTTCTTTCTCTTTTTCTTGTTCCACGGTGTAGTAGTAACTGCAATTGTCGGATTCAATTGTGTTAAATTATCGATAGTTGTAATTTTGAGCGGATGCTGGTTTGGAGAAGAGGATGGGTTTGTTTGGTCGGTATGGAGAGTGTAGAGAATGAAATCGGGTTACAGAATATCATCCTGTCCGCTGCTTTTCTCGGTTCCGCCATTGAGCAACAAACACGCCCATCATCAATCCAAGGACATTTATTTGTTTGTCCCTTCCTTTTATTTTGTTTAGAAATAGTCTATATTCAATCATACGTTTTGTGGTAGCAGGTATTTCTTTTTGCAGTATCCTACGTTACGAGTAAAGTATTGCCTGGGTCAGATATATATTGTATGAGATGACTCGGCCTTTATCCATAAGGTATTATATTTCCCAAAAGAGACGACTACTCCCACCCATACTTCTATTGACGCTGCGAAGCAGCATGCTCTTCAGCGCGCCTTTCAGCTTCTGCAGCCCCGACTTCACCAAAAATGTCGATTCCCCAGCGGAATGGGAAGTTATATCGCTTATTACGATCCATCTTGTTCAAGGCTTCGAATTCAGCATCCGGGATGACGAAGTCTGCGGCCGTTAGTTTTGACAATCTGACACAAAAGAAATAGAAAGCAATACCTTGAAAGTTGCTTTCAATCCGCGAAGGCGTGACGCTTTTGGAAAGGACGCCAGTGCCGCGTTGGACAGCCCAGGAGATGAGCAGTGCGGCCGGATCTTTATTCAGCTTGGCTGCGATTTCTTGCACAGCGGGGTCATCGACAACTCTGCTCATTGTCAGTGATGTCTTATACTGTGTGTATAGAGAAGGATATACCGTGGCAACTTATAGCTATTGTTACCCAGCGGACTATACGCGACAGGAAGGATACTCTGCATCAACGATCAGCATAGTGGCTCACCGGAACTGTCGAAAAATTGCATACTTTCTCTTTCAGATAGGCAACAAGCTTAGGCTGCTGGAGATAGGGATGGGCTTCGATTTGGTTCACTGCCGGTGGAATTTTGGCCGTCTTGAGGAGCTCCTCTATCTTTTCGATGGTACAATTGCTCACCCCGATGCTCCTAATCTTTCCAGCCACGACAAGCTTTTCGAGAGCTGCCCATGTGTCGCCAATGGGAACATCTGCCAGCCGGAATCGCTTCGTCACTGGGTCCGTTGGAGCAAGCGTTTTGTTGGTATACTCGAACGCCACTGGCCAATGGATCTACAACAGTCAGAAGGGGAGGCTGTCGGAGCTTTGCCAGTTGCATACCAGGTAGAGATCGAAATAGCCCGTCTGCAGGTCTTTCAAGGACTTGTCGACAGCTTCTTCAACATGTTCGGGATGGTGATGAGTGTTCCAAAGCTTGCCGGTGATCTGTCCAAGACAAGGAAATGTCAACGCTGAAATAACGCTTCAGTATGGAGTAGTTAAAGCAACATACAAAGATCTGATCGCGGGGAACGCCAGACTTCTTCCACCCATTTCCCACTTCATGTTCATTCAGATAATATGCAGCCGCATCGATATGGCGGTATCCAACACGAAGGGCCGTCTCGACGGCATTTTCCACCTCGTGTGGTTTTGAGAGCTATCCTTGTCAGTGGGGTTGATTGGGAAGAAGCTTATGTGGGGTCTTTACCCATGTTCCGAGACCGATTGCAGGGATGCTGTATCCGGAATTAAGCTTGAAGCTTCGGCCTTGCGCCATATCGCTAGGTTAATTCGGTGGGAAGATATCCTCGTGGCAGTGTTTACGGAGTTACAATAAATTGATGGATACCAGGCGACATAGGAGAGAAAGTGGGTGGCATACCTACCTATGATGCAAGGGGGGAATATCTCGGGCATGAAGTATACGCCAGACTCTTTACCCCTCATCCTTTGCAGGTCCCGCCGGTACGATCACACCTTGTTACAACTGCACCATTGCAGGTCGAATAAGAACTACCTTTTCAATTATTGGGTTAATGGGGAAAGGATGGCCCTAGAGTTTAATTCTAGAGATCAACGGTACAGAGTGTCCCCTGTCCATAACATTTCGACACCTTGGAGCTATCCCGCACAATAACCTCACTATCTCAAAAAGACCTTGACTATAGCTCTTTTGCTGATATTTTATCTTTATAATAGAAAAAGAGCATTTCATCCATACGACGAGCCCGTCCTAGGGTAAGCCTCACAATACCACGCGTCTGTCACCTCTGGGTTCGATAGGCTTCGATATTTGATTCCGAAATCCGTTTAACCAAGGGAGCGGAAATTATATCCTGCCAAAGCAAGAGGCGATTTCTCGGTTGGACTTCAGCCTACATGCCGATTGTACAGTTGTCTGGTCACGTCGACAGTCTTAGACCACCATCCTCACAACGCTGTTCCGGTCAGAGTCAAGAGATGCGGCATACCGGAAGAGGAGGGTACTTCCAAGCCCCAAAGGATTCGAGGGACGTCTGTCCCGATTGAAGGATCGTTTCTATGCCGACTAGGAAAATAAAAAATACTCCATCAACCATCAAGCGGACCTTGAAAATCGTTCTTCGTGGAGTCCATCCCCCCACCCGGAAAAGTCTACAAAAAAGATTGGACTATTGTATGAGAACCTTCGGGAAGTTTTCCCTCCCTTTGACCCGTTCGGAGGGTTTATGGAGTGACTTCAGGCCGATACCCACCGCAGATTTCGCTTGCTGACACCCACGAGTCCACCACAGCAGCTCGATTGCTAGATGAGGAAATGATGGCGTGGGTCGGTTTGTCAGCCGGACGAGCTTCAGTGGAGACTGGAAAACCCTGATTTGCTGATAGCAACTGAATTCCGTTCTGCCATTTAGGAAATATCCGGTGCACCGGCGAACCGGCAGTGTAAAATGGGCTTGTTGGCATTCATCATAGTTGATAATAGTCATGATGGTGGGGACTCGTCCCCACTTACGTCAAGACAACTGCCGGCGCTGCAGCAGTTCCTTGTATTTATACCCTGTCGTCACCTTCACGATGAATAGCCAAACAATAACATACAGAGCCAATATTTCACAGCAATTTATTACACAATGTCATCTCAGAAGCAGTGGACCGTCCTGAACAAGGAGAACGATTTCAATGGTCTCTCCTACGGTGATGCGCCGGTGCCGAAGTGTGGTGAGAATGACGTCCTCGTCAAGCTTAATGCAGCCTCTCTGAACTATCGCGACCTGATCATTCCCAAGGTGCGTTGTAGCCCTTTTCTCCCTACAGACCATTGCCTGTCTTCAGATCGTTTTCCATGGCCCCTGGGTTAGCTGTATATCCCCCAGCTAACACGTTCAACAGGGAAAGTACCCTTTCCCTCTGGACCTTCCGGTGGTCCCGGGTTCTGACGGGGCTGGTGAGGTTGTTGAGGTTGGAAGCAAAGTCTCCCTGTTCAAGAAGGGTGACAGAGTGACTACCCTGTTCAACCAGCAGCACCAGTATGGGCCCATGAACCCCATTGCTGCCAACTCTGGTCTTGGTGGTGTCGTCGACGGTACTCTGCGTCAATACGGTGTCTTCAACGAGAACGGCCTGGTCCAGAGCCCGAAGAACCTTAACGATCTCGAATCGAGCTCTCTCACCTGTGCCGCCCTTACCAGCTGGAACGCCCTGTATGGCTTGAAGCCTCTACTTCCCGGACAGATCGTCCTGGTTCAAGGAACTGGAGGCGTCAGCATGTTCGCCTTGCAGGTACGATTTTCGCAGTTCTCTCCAGAAGAAGCGAACCGTTGATCTGACAATTGTTTTTTTCGTAGTTTGCCAAAGCGGCTGGCGCGACTGTGATCGCAACGACTTCGTCCCCGGAGAAAGCCGAGAAGCTGAAGAAGCTTGGCGCCGACCACGTTATCAACTACAAGACCCAGACCAACTGGGGCGAGATTGCGCGTGGACTCACGCCAAACAATGAGGGTGTTGACCACGTTATCGAAGTGGGAGGCGCCGGAACGCTCAAGGAAAGCCTCAAGTGCATCAAGTTCGAGGGTATCATCAGCGTCATTGGCTTCCTTGGCGGTGGTAGCCCGGCGAACCAGCCCGTGGTCCTCGAGGTTTTGAGCAATATCTGCACCGTGCGCGGTGTCTATGTTGGCAGCAAGGCTCTGATGCAAGACATGATCAAGGCTATTGAAGTCAACAATATCCACCCTGTTGTCGACGACAAGGTCTTCACCCTTGACCAGGCCAAGGAGGCGTACAACTACATGGTAAGTACTTCTTATGTCGTAACGTGGACTATGCTAACGGATACAATCTAGTGGGCCCAAAAGCACTTTGGCAAGCTGACTATCAAGATCGATTAATGGGCTATAGCGTACTGTCTATAGTGTAATGTAGGCTGTGACTTTTCAGCTGGCAATTATGTGTGTTACGAATGGATATTAAATACTGGTTTTGTTAGTATCTGTAAGAGAGTAGTACATGGACACAAAAGTAGTTCCCTGCATCGCACCTTGTACGGCAGGATTGCGGGTTTTTGGGAGTATAGCTACTCCGGGTACTTTTCCTCTGCTTATATATACCCCGACATTACCATATTTCCCCTCACCGCATCGTCACTACCGCTCCAGCTCACCGTGCATGACTGACCCCGCCCCCTACCTGAATGCTCTTGATCCTAATTACGATATAGTATCTTTAGAAGCGTGGGATTTTCTACTTGAATCCATCTATCGAAAACAACGTTACTTTACTCGAAACTATACGATCTCGCGGGATTCAGATACCACCCAATGCAGGCCAAAGCGGGGAAGACTACGTCACTTCCCATCACCGGCCCGGGCCCCAATTCTACCCCATCGCGGATTCATTTCGCAAGCCCGGCACAGATGGGGTTATTCTCTCGAGTAACGTGCTATCCACCGCTGGGACAAGTCACCTGTGTAAAGAGGCTGTACAGAACGCTGGGTCGCAAGGATGAAGATGTCGTGAGTACTTAATACTACCCAGGTGCTAGTTGAAGTATATGAAACTGGACTGACCCGCTTATTGTGTTACCAGCTTCGGTTCACGGTCGTCATAGAATCAAGCAATACATTTCCGGAGCAGAGTTGGGAAGCGCAGATATGGCATAACATCACTGGTCCGGAGTGGGGGGCGCTCCCGCTCGAGAAATGCTCTTCCTCAATTGCGCCGCTGATGAACGGGGTCGAGAGCAGTTACCGAAATTACCGCCATGTGTTTGCTGGACAGATAGGTCTTTTACAGAATGGAGGAACGGCCCAGTTCACGGTTCGATTTCGGGCGTGTCCCGACACGGATTGGGAGTGGGTGAACGAAAAGTATCATGTAGCGGATGGAGAACTGGTCTTCAGCGCTGAAGAATCCCAGTTGGACCTGATGGCTCAGCTGCCGGACAGAGAAGACCTTGCTAGGTACTTTGAGAATCTTTCGTCTGAGATTCAGGTTGAACCCCGCCAGAGCGAATCTCCTGGTTCGAGGTTATGGCGTCTTTCAGGGAAGGCTGTTCCTGCCGAGGGGTCACATTCGGGATTGACCAATATGTCGCTCGGGATACCGTCTTCGATAAATCGATATTTTGCTCTAGTGCGGTCATGGGCTCCGTGGCTGGCCCCTAGGCACGGTAAAGAAAAGCTTAAGCTGAACGAAGACGCACTGTTTTGTTCATTCCTTCGCCTGGACGGAGTGCACGTTGTCCTCCTGGCGATATCTGGAGTAAATAACGTGACGACTGTGCTGAGATCTCGAGACTACGGAGAGGTCATTGTCAAAGCGCAGAGTGATAACTTCGATACATCAGACTTCCAGGTTCTCGCTTCTGTCGCGGATACTTTCGATATAGCCATGTCTGCTGTCATATACGAGGCTCGGAAGCTGACAAGGCCATATTCCGCCGATGGCCCAGTTGATCGAGTCCCAACTCCCGTGTCCCCTCCAGGAGACGACGAGGTCCTGGTGGAGAAGGACCCTCACGCGCAATGGCTATCTGAGTGGTATGATGGGCTAACTTACTGCACTTGGAACGGGATAGGCCAGGACGTGACCGAGAAAAAGATCCTCAATGCTCTAGATACGTTGAAAGCCGAAGAGATCAGCATCTCTGGTCTTATAATCGATGATAATTGGCAGACTCTGGATGGCGAGGGCGAGTCACAATTCAAGCGTCGATGGAAACAATTTGAGGGTAACCCGAGAGCCTTCCCGCAGGGGTTGAAGAGAACCATAGACACGATCCATCGTGTTCACCCGAAGATCGAACACATTGCCGTCTGGCATGCATTGTTCGGCTATTGGGGTGGCATCTCCCCTGATGGAGAAATCGCGAGGAAGTATAAGACCAAAGAAGTGAGCATTAAAAACCCGGCTGCGGGAGGGCCTATTGCCCAGGCATTCGAGAAAGGTTCGCTGCTCGTCGTGCACCCGGATGATGTCCAGAAGTTTTATGGCGATTTCTTCGGTTACCTTACTTCCACTGGCGTGGATAGCGCTAAAACAGACGCGCAATTCTTCCTGGATCTTCTAGAAAATCCAGAGGACCGACGCTGTTTCTTGAATGCCTACCAAGACGCCTGGTCGATTTCATCCTTGAAGCATTTCAGCTCGAGAGTTATATCGTCCATGTCGATGTTTCCTCATGCCATCTTCCACTCCCAGCTCCCGACTAACAAACCCAGCATCCTTCTCCGAAACTCTGATGACTTCTTCCCCGACATTCCTGATTCCCACACATGGCATGTTTTCTGCAACGCGCACAACGCGCTTTTGACGAGGTTTTTGAACGTGATTCCCGATTGGGACATGTTCCAGACAAGCCATCCGTACGCTTCGTTTCACGCGGCTGCAAGATGTGTGTCTGGCGGCCCGATCTGCATCACAGACGTGCCCGGCAAGCATAATCGATCACTGATCGGCGAGCTCACGATGCCAACTGTTGATGAACGAACGGTTACTCTTCGGCCAGACCTCGCAGGGCGCACAATTGACATATATCATGACTTCAACGAGCGTCACATTCTGCGGGTCGGTAGCTATACCGGCTGGGCGCGGACTGGTAGTGGAATAATGGGACTGTTCAACATCTCAGACGTTAGCAGCTCCGCCATAGTTCCTCTGGCAGATTTCCCAGGCATCCACGAGGGCTACACTGGCCAATACATCGTTCGAGCGCACACAAGCGGCAAAATCACCCAACCGATGCAGCCAACGGAGCATGATTCCTTAGTATCCGTGCAACTAGAGCCAAAAAGCGCCGAAATCCTCACCATGTACCCACTTCACTCCTTCAAGGTTCGAAAGGGACACGGGCGAGAAACAAAGGTTGCCATCCTCGGACTACTAGGCAAAATGACCGGTGTCGCAGCTCTCGGGACCTCGGATATTGAAGTCGAGACTAATGGGCGGCTCAGATTTGAAGTCCGCCTCAAAGGCCTCGGGCAGTTGGGGATCTATTTCTCTGATCTGCATGACTGGGACATCGATGAGGACGTTATGGTGATGATGCTGGGTGAACCCCTACCCCGGAAGACGGTGTGGAAGCAGGGGAGCAACGAGGCCACAGTCCTCATTATAGACGTGCTGACGGCATGGAGAGACCTGAACCTGAAGCCAGGCTGGAGTAATGATGTTCTGGTACAAGTTTTTGTCGGTTAATGCTGCAAATGTTGCGCTGATGAACCGGTGAGGGCCAGTCGCGGTCCGCGGTACTATTTTTTTTTCATGACTTCGAAACGTATATAACTCCGATGAGTTTGGGAATTAATTTTGTTGGTGACAAGGCTCTTCGTATCCAAATGCACCCTATCCCCGAGGAGACATAATTCGAGAAGCCGAGGGACAAACAAAAACGCCAAGCCACAGGTGGAGACCGTCATGTGGGGGAATCCCGTCGGTTCAATTGACATATCACCATCTCTCCTTCCTCCATCCATCAGTTTGACTATAGGTCACTCCCATATTCGTTGATTCGGACTAGAGCTCTCTGCCGAGGAGGCCAAAAGATGACATACGATTTGTCGCCAGACTCGTGCTGTCTAATATGAACCATGAAATCGAGACCGACACCACCCATCCGAAAGCGAACGAGCCATGGAGATGCAGCGTCTGCTCATCGGTTTTTCATCGCATCGACCACTATAAACGTCACCTAGACACGCGTATGTCAACGGACTCCGGAGCTAGCAAGGACTGCATACTAAAATGCTCGCTGGTTGTGATTTCTAGACAGGACGGACAAGCCATACAAATGTATCTTTTGCGGGTCCCCATTCAAACGAGGGTAGGACACTACTATTGGGCCGTCCATGATTATTCTAAAGCTGTAAACAGCCTACTAATCAGAATTACCAACAAGGGATGTACTACGTCGGCACTGGAAGACTTGCGCCGTGCGCAAAGAAACCGGCAGGGCCATCCCGGAGCCGCGGCCAGGTGGCAAGGGCAGAAAGGCATGCGACAGCTGCGCCAGACTGAAGAAGTCGTGTAGCGGAGAATCGCCTTGTGTGGAGTGTCAATCCCGACAGAAAGAGTGCACTTATCAACGTCTCGTTGAGACGCATGAACCTGATTCCAGTGTCCGGCATTCTTCACGAGAAGACGACCACGAGAAGCCTATTGAAGAGAACAGCCAAGCTCACGATACGAAGCGGCAGTGGAATCTTGGACTACAGACATTTCTCCCACCTGTGCATGTCTGGTATGGCGTATACAATCGCTCTACCTAACCTGGTTAGTTACATTTTTATGTTGAATGACGTAATATCACTGGTGTATACTATGGACCAGGGTCGAAATTGGCGGAGTTATGTTCCGGCAAGAGGATGTGGGAGGACCAAATCGCGAGTATGAACAAATGGACCTTGATTGATCATAATAGGGAAGCATTTGAAATCAAAGTGAAGGCTTCGAATTGGTTTCTACCGGACCGAACTGAATCCTCATGCCAGGACCGAATAGATCAACAGACTCCAATCTCCGGAGGCACCAGCATCACCCAGAGAAGTACAGAAGTATCTTGCCATGTATTTGCGCCCATTATCTGGTCCCAGAAAGGAAATGACCGTCGCATAAGCTCGCGTCCCCTGCCATCCTCCCGCCGATGATTAGTGTCTCCACTGTCGGGATTTCTCCACGCGGGGCATGTTAGCGACGGACGTTTCATGTGCCAATGACATGCTGTGTTTATCAATGGCACCGTCCGTTCTTGTGCCTGGTCCATAAATACTCCATCGTCTCGCTCATGCTTTGAGGGATCTCGTCCAGTATTTTGGTGTCCTCTGCATTCCTCTTCC
This sequence comes from Aspergillus neotritici, assembly GCA_023619815.1. Taxonomy (NCBI): domain Eukaryota; kingdom Fungi; phylum Ascomycota; class Eurotiomycetes; order Eurotiales; family Aspergillaceae; genus Aspergillus; species Aspergillus neotritici. Next base: position 898,860 of record JALZYL010000007.1, on the reverse strand, counting down.
ATAAGATCCAAAGTCTATCGCGCGGCAAGTCCATTGTTGAACAAAAATGTCGCCACACGCAACCGCCGATCACTTCAATAACTGGCCGAATGATAAAGGGGTAAGTCCCAAACCCTCGCTGGTAGTTTTATTCTTACTTACGTATTTCGCAGTTCGATGCGGACTTTGAGCAAAGGGATCCAGTTGAGCTGCCTGTGACTGGAAAAATCCCACCCTATGTGGCCGGCGTTCTCTATCGCACTGGTCCGGGTAAACGGACAGTTGACACAGAGCAGGGTGGGTCGTTCCAAGTAGACCATTGGTTCGATGGGTTTTCCCAGACGCACCGATTCCAACTTGTTGCCACGGAGAACTCGGATTCTCCCATACGTGTCTATTACAATTCCCGTTTCTCCACGGACAAATTGATCGAAGAAGTGCAGAAGACAGGGTCGGGCAGTCGCCTGGTTTTCGGACAGAAGCAAGACCCATGCAAGACAGCCTACAAGAAGGTCCAATCGGAGTATGTCCCTGCGCCGTCCGAGGTCAACGTTGGTGTCACGCTCTCCGTGAATATGCCCGGTCTGGGGGCATTGGATGGCAGCACCTTGGCGGACGGCCGTTGGAACGCTTCGTCTGGCATCAAGACCCTCTACGCGAAGACGGACTACAACATCTTCAAGCGGATTGATCCCGAGACCCTGGAACCCATCGGGCTTGCATCGCAGGGAAACTTCCATCCCGACCTGAAGGGCCCTTTGTCGGCGTCGCATGCACGGTCTGACCCCAAAACGGGGGATGTGTTCAACTTCAACTTGGGATTCGAACCACTTCCCACGTACCGCATCTTCCGTGTTTCTGCCTCTACCGGAACTACGGATATACTGGCGACTTTCCCCGCAGTTCCAGCGTATCTTCATTCCCTGCTGATTACCGAAGACTATGTAATTCTCTGCGTGTGGAACTCGCATCTGTCCCCGGCCAATCTCCAGACAGGCAGCTTCATAGATGCGATGCAACCCTTTGATCCGTCTCAGCCGGCCAAATGGTATGTCGTCGATCGCAAGACCAACAAAGGTCTCGTTGCAACCTACGACAGCGCGCCATTCTTCTGCTTCCATACCATCAATGCTTGGCAAGAACCATCGCCCAGTGACCCCAGCAAGACCGATATTGTCGCGGATCTAGCGACCTTTGAAAACCTGGAGTTCGTGAAGTCTGTCTACTACGACCGGTTGGTTTCATCGTCCCCCGAGGCGAAAGAGTACAGGAAGGTCCGGTCAGAGCAGGGTAAATCGAGCCTGACCCGATTCCGGCTCCCCAACGTCCCAAGCACGCCAACGGAGGGTGCCCAACCCGCTACTGTGGAATGGTCCGAAGGCAAGGCAATCTCGCCGGAATTGCCCACAATGAACCCCAAATATACCACCCAGAAGCACCGCTACACCTACGGCATTATTGACACAAACGAGTCGACCTTTTTCGACGGACTCATGAAATTCGACAGCGAGACCAAAACCTTCCAGACCTGGAAAGCCCGGGGACATTCGCCAGGCGAGCCGATCTTCGTCGCGGATCCGAATGGTACCAATGAGGACGACGGCGTACTTCTGAGTGTGGTTCTGGACGGCCCTAGTGGGAAGAGCTACCTTTTGTGCCTGGACGCCCACGACTTGAGTGAGCTCGGCCGAGCTAATGTGGACGGACCGGTGGCGTTCGGCTTCCACGGCCAGCATGTTCCGCTCCGCAGTGGAGCGCCCACTGGCGATTATTAGGGGGTTGAGTTGAAGTTGATTTATTATTGTGACCCAGCCATAATCGGGTTGATCAGTTTGAATGCACCCTCGTTGACGCCGTTCAATCTACTAGTTCCAGCTAAGAGAATCAACTGCACTATATATACCCTGTCAATTGACCAAGCCGATATTCTGTGTTTTGTGGAAATTCCCCACAAATGCATAGATATAGTGTATCACCACGGAATATGTAGGCAACAGTATCAAGGGCCTGAGGCAACGGGTTTTGTGGAATTGCAACCGGTCCGTATGTCAGCTGACTTGTAGTTTTTGTAAAGCTTCTTCCCACGTCGTTTATATTTTGACGTTTCCCTACCCCTGCAACCTTCTATATAGCTTTTACATCATCATATCAGCACTATCTCCGACTGTTTTCATCCGTCATCCCACATGGGTCCACTGCTCTGGACAACCGTTCTTTAAACCACTGACAATCCGCAAAAGTCGAACATCCTAAGAGAATTAAAGTGGACTCTGATTATTATTGGTATATGCACTGTACTACCAGGTACCGTACTGCATAACAATGGTCTCTGCCTGACTTCGCGTGATCCGTGTATCTAGAACGTTTGCCTAACAAGGGCTTGGTTACTCTACTACAAACACCTGAGCAAAGGCATCATGGATGAAGAACATGGACCAGCATTTCTTCTCGGGTCATCTGCCAGAGTGGGCTAGCACCGTCGAGGCAGAACAGAGAATTTCGATCCTTCGCGAACGACATGTGCGGCGGGCCCAAATGACAACCAGGTTCTGCAGCTCGTCACGAAATACCACGTCAGATCCGTGGTCAGCTATGTGACCAAGGGTGTAAGTCATCTAGCCTAGCAGGTTCTTGAGCCGACAACTGATGTGTAGGATGCAGTTCCCTGATTATACAGTAGGGGACGCGGCAGCCCAGCTCCGGTGCGACCCCTCCAGGCGTCGGAAGATAGAAGATGAGGGATGAGCTCGATCCGTTCTTCGCCGAGGCGAGAACATTCAGTCGTATCGATGAATTTTCTACCAGCTCAGAGATGCAATATTTCCCCCGATTTCACGGCATGATCACCGATCTGGACGCGTCCAAGTTTAATATTGGATATACCAACCGCCGCGCGATTATACTCGAGGTGATCCAGTCGCGCCTGGCTTCTCGACGTATCTCAGCAGCATACCATCCTAGTTCTAGAACGGAGTCTGTCAAACGATTTAGCGAACGGCTTCAGAATCCTCAGTTAAAGCTCAGCGATTTGGAAAAGGAATGATACGGTTCTCTCCTTGCTGACTTCGTCGTCTCACCGCACTATATCGGATGGGGATCACCCATGGCGATGTGCGAGACGAAGACTAAGCCGCACCTAGCGCTGAGATGTTAGAATTGCGGGATCACCTTGAATCTGCCCAGGATACTAGGGAAAGTATTCTTGTTTCGCTCTTCGATTCTCCGGATGAAGCATTGGAGTTAATCGTCCCTGATCGTCTGTTTCTTCCCCCTTCTGTTTTCACCCATGTCCTGATTGATTCTTCTGTAGTTTTCTCCCTTCCCTCACTTAGCTCTGTCTTCCCTTTCTTGCAAGATGTTTGCCCAACTGATGATCCAATCTGGCATAGCTGGAGAGGTCGAGGTCTTGAAGACTACCTATGATTCTGTCTAGGCACGCCCCAAGAGATCAAATCCGCCAGGCCCATTGGCCTTAGTGTCCATAAGTGGCACGTTAGAGATTGATGTCCTGCAACTCGAAAGCGACGATAGGTGTTCCTATTTCCTCTGCTTGGTTCCCAAGACATGGTTCACAGAAGGTATTTGCGCCCTGATCTTGCGAGTCTGTTCACCCCTTACGGATGCTCATAACGTCGGGTATGTGATCAACTGGACAGTGTTCGATGGAGTTATTCATGAACAGACTCGCCAAGTGCAATTCTCGTAGACAATGCTGCGGACAAATTGCAAGTCACAGCCCCCACGTCAGCCAGGGCCTCGGCAAAAGGCACTTGGCTTTTCTTGTGACGCCCCCAGTTCTCACATCGGAATTTTTTTCGCCAGTATGTATCCAGTAATGTGCAGTGATACTATCATATACTCTCACAGATGACATATGCTCGATATTGTCGGTTTCTTTGACCGTTTGGTCTCCACCAAGATGCGGAAAAACAATGTCGTGTGGCGCTATACAAACCTTGTCCATTAGCTCGAATTGACTCCGCCGCGAAATCTCCGCACTATCCTATCTTAGTGCGATTTAGTCTCCTCCATTTCTCCTTTAGCTTTTTGCGGGCTTCTTCTCCCCACAACTCCTTCTCTCCTATTACTTTAGGCAATCACCACTTGTCAATCCTCTCGAGCGAAGATCAAGCCTCCATCAAGAAACCGCTGCGCTAACCTCTTCATCCCCGGATCCAATCACTGCTCAAATGAGGGAGAGAATCGAATCCATGGGGATTTTCGTCAAGTGATAAACGCGTGCTATTCCCCCGAACTCCACTTGCCTATCCTTTCCATCCCCGCATCATCGCAATGGAACTTGACATGGATGTTCCCCCCACGAGCTCGGAAGGTGCACCCTCCACTATGCAGAGTGCTGCGAGACCGACCCCAAACCGTCGCAGGCCAGCTTGTCAACTGTGTCGAAAACGCAAAGTTCGCTGTGACAATGCACGGCCGTCTTGTGGATTCTGCCGATATAATGACGTACCATGCGAGTATATTACGCGATCTGAGGATGGAAAAAGGTATGTTTTAACGTCCCGTGGATGAGGTGGTTATTTGGCTTTATTGATTTGACTTCTTTCTATACTGATACTTTGGAATTCAAAATGACCAGCGAATTGAAGCAAATCTTTGAGCGATTAGATGGATTGTCCCAGGCTGTTGAAAATATTCAGCACCTTCTCACCTCGAACAGTGGGCTTCCCCGGAGAGGACCTTCGGCGCGCTCGGTAGCCGAGTCTGAACTGACCCTTGTAGATACACCGCAGCATACGTGGACGTCAGGTTTGACGCCCCAGGGTCGTCAGGGGAGCGGCCCCATGAGGGCGGCAGAGCCACACAAAGATTATCTGCAGATCCCTGCATGTCGAGGGAGCTGCGACACCGTGCTGACTTGGCCCGTATTTCTCGGGAGATTCCGAGAAAGCTCTCTCATCACCACGCTCTTCCAGTCTTCCCACGGGTCGGTCGAGGGACGACCGATGGAGACGTGGAATGTGCCCGATGGATTCCGATCCACTCCAGACGAGCAGATACCATTTCTAGTCGACCGGTTCATCCAGAATGTCCACACAAAAAATCCAATCGTTGACTTGGAGACACTCATCCGTTCCGGACGACACGCCGCTGAGTTTGGTCTGCAGTGGGATGCCCAGTCTTGTCTGGTTCTCCTCGCCTGCGCTCTCGGTTGCATCTCACAGCCCTTCACATTCTCGATGCAAGGACCGTACCCAGAGGTCTCATTGCATGATGGGCTGAACCGGCAAACATCGACCTCCGCGCCTAGTTTACGCGAAGGAGAGACTTTCTTCGTCATGGCCTGCAGGCGAATCGGTTTGCTGCGGTATTCTGTCATCGGTGCTCAGTGCCACTTCTTCGCGGGAGGTATGCTCAATCGATTGTCTCCTCTCGTAATGTCCACGGGTTAATGTTGTTGATCTCAGTCTACCTTATGTACACCTTTCGTCCGCTTTCCGCTTGGAACCACTTCTACCAGGCTGCGACTTTCTACCGACTCCGCCTCCGAATGATTGATGGTCTCGATACCTCGGCCTACGAAACAGAGCAGCAAGGTGCACCGGTTACTGAGCGCCTAGAACAGAGTTTATATTGGTCATGCTTTAAGTCGGAGGTTGAGATTCGTGTGGAATTGCCCCTCCCGCAATCTGCAATCGCCGAATATGAATATCCTGCGCTCTTCCCAACCCCACCGACCTTATCAGACGTGTACCCGGAGAATGACTACCAAGGGCAAGGTTGGACCAATAATCAAGCCGGCTCTCGGTCTGCAGAAGGCTCACCGGCCACCCATCGGCACCCTTTGTTTGGTCGTGCGGGCGTGGACGTGCGAAACCATATAATCAAACTCTTCGACGAGGAGCAAAGCTGGTACTACTATCTGACCGAGGTCGCATTGAGGCGGATTGGTAATCGGGTTCAAAATGCCTTCTACCGAGGAGAGCCGTCCAGTTGGTCGAACATCAAGCCGCTGATCCCAATAGCGCTGGAATTTGAATCGCAGATCCACGCCTGGTCCGCAAACCTCCCGGCCACCATGCAATATTACGCGAACGAGACCGCTCCCGGTCACGCAAGGCAGTGCGCATCTTCCTCTGATACCCAAGACTCGATTTCCCTCGAACTCAGCTGGGCCATAGGTAACCGGTTCCTGGAGATCCGTCTGTGGCTCTATCAACCGTTTCTCTATTTCGCGGCCCACTATCCGATCGAGGCGACCACGTCGCCGGTCACAGAAACCGCCTCTTTGGCCCTCACGCCCGAGGAGGCAAGGACGGTCCGTGGCCTTGTTCAATCGGGATTGGACTGCAGCATGAAGATACTGGACGCCCGCTGTCTGCGCCACCGCCATCACGGGATTTGGTTCGATCTCAGAGCCCTGGTGACTGCTTCCTTGATCTTCATTGCCCTAGCCAAAGGCGGGAACATAGACCTCCCCGGAATCGACGGTCCGGGCGGCATCCGAAGCCGTCTCGATCGGACCCTCGAAGCCCTCGACTACTGGGAAGATGAAGCCCCAGATATCAAAAAAGCGCGGCGGGTGTTGGAAGATTTAATCCGAGAAACCAGTTAAATTACAGTGAATAGGGTTAGGATATTCAAGTTCCTTAACTATATCGACAAAATTCACAGACCTTCCTGTGGAATGCCTTCCTCTGAAACCTATTGTCTGCATGTCATAACCAGACCACTCAAAAGAAGCATACTCGACGCCCTGACAAGGGAATGGTATTTGAGGAGTTCAAACGTGTTCCGATGTCGCCTTTTCAGTATCCATTCCAATCTCCAAGCTGGCCGCCTTCCATTCCCCAGGATTCTCGCGAACCCGTGCCGCTCGTGTGAGGCCAGGGTTGCTTTCGGCCAGTTCCTTGAATTTCTTCTCTGCGTCCCAGTTCCAGGGGCTGCTTGCTGCGAATAGGAGGTCGATCTGCTCCAGAGTGCGTTGGTTGGATTCGGGATACAGAGCCCAAACCATCGGAATGGCGATGATATTGGCAATGCCGAAAATATAGAGCGTCTTTTCACCGATAGAGGAGAACATGACGGGACAGAGTAGAGTCTAGATCGAAAAGCATCCCATCAGTGTACCTTGTCGAGGTGGCTCGTTTGGATCCAGACAGGGATTGCTTACCAGCCAGCCGTTTCCAACGCTCCATCCTACCACACCCCATGCATTGCCCTTGGCCCGGACGGCTAGGGGGAAGATTTCTGCAGGATAGAGCCATGGGACAGTCAACCATGTGGCCCCGAAAGCGGAGGTGAAAATGAAGATCATGGAAGCCGCCGCTGCGCCGTATGATGAAGCCTTCGCGCTATCCCCAGCGTTGTGCGCTTCCTTGCAAAGGTATGAGAAAGCACCGCCCAGAAACATGGCAATTCCCTGGGCCATGGAGCCCCAGTACAGCGTCCACCGGCGACCAATCCGATCCAACGTGAAGACACAAACGAGGGTAGCGAACTGTTGGTTCAATCAGATGCGACTCAACGAGGAAGAGACTGTTGGCGACAAACATACCATGTAGAAGATATTGTTCAAGCCGCTCACCCATTGGCTTTTCTCGGTATCGAATCCTGCCATTCGGAAGATCACGGGTGCATCTAGGGTTCGGTCAGTCATTGTTTCCTGACAGGTTCAGATCAATAAGGCTACTGACAGACTGTGACACCGGCGATGCCAACCCATTCCTGCATGATCTGGAGCCAGACGACTAACTGGACTCGGCGACCAATGTGGAGGTCTCCCGACCCTCTTCCCAGAATCATGGACACATACGAGGTGCTGTAAGCCTGGGTCTTTTCCAGCTCCGCAATATTGCAGATATCCTGGAACTCTGCCTCCGCCTTGACAGAATCTTCTGGGCCTGTTCCACGGAGACGTTGGAGAATATACCGTGCCTCCTGTTCACGACCAACCTTGACTAGCCATCTGGGCGACTCAGGGAAGACCCACACCACGACAAACAGCATCAGCAACGGGATGATCTGGAAGGCAATGGGGAATCGCCAACGGAATGCTGACCGTCCTCCGTCGATAAAGGAGAGACCACTGATGGTAGAACATTGGAATTAGCTTACAATTCGACCCTGGGACAGTCTCCAACGGACTCAGCGGATGAATGACCTAACTTACAACTCAAGCCAGTAAGCAACGACGACACCAAAGATATTCAGAGTGAACTCGATGGCAATGAACTGGCCTCGCGACGTATGTTCTGCTGTTTCCGTTGCCCACACAGGGACGATTGCATTGAGAATTCCGGTACCCCATCCATTCACCAAGCGAGCTATTCCGTCGAGATCAGTATCAGTTGGGTTATGGCGCGCCTAAGCATGCACTTACCGCAGATGATCCAGATATGGTTCTGCGCCGAACACTGAAGTGCTGCACCGATTATCGACACGAGAGCGCCGGCTGCGATCGACTTCACACGCCCAATGCGCTCTCCAAGCCACCCACCGATAAGCGCACCGACCAGCGTCCCCAAATAATATACCGACACAATCCCGCCCTGCAGGAGACTGTTTGTGATGACCGGGACATTCTTATCCCCGTCGACGGTGGCCGTGTGCCCAAGACCCATCAGTTCGATATAGTCAGCGGCGTTGTTCACGCCGCCCATCATTCCCTGATCATAGCCGAAGAAGAAGATGGACAGCGCAGCCACCGAGTTGATGCCGATTAGAAGTCTCCGCTTCTCGAGCTTGTGGACAACATTCCACCGATGAATAGTATCGGCCATGGCGAGAACCAACAATACAGGAAGGCCCAGAGAGTAAAAAGGAGACAAGATAGTGGACTGCGATAAGATCACAGCATAACTTGATAGTATTCCCCGCAATCCGGGGTATTGACGAATGCATCTTTTATATATAGCCCTCACAAATGCGGGTAAGACCCTGCGGCCTCGAAACTACCTTCGTCACTATAGCGTGAACCCCAGAGTATGGAGAAAAAAGGCGCGTGGAGAGAGGGAGTATAGGCTAAACTCGCCGTTTTGCCCGTACGGACCCACTCGCGATGCCGTCGACGCAGCCAGTGAGAGCCATCGCCCCACAGAGGCGCCCCGTGAGGCCTAAGCTACGATCAAGAAATTGCTAGCTCGGGACGGGCCCGCAACGGAAAACACGCCGTTCTCTCCGTTCGGTTGCACATGGTGCTCCACTCGGGGGCGCGCGTTGTGCGCGCCTTAGGTTGGTGGCTGCTGGCCAGGATGCATGGAAGCTTAGAACGGGTTCCCCGGAACATTCTAAGGATCGTCCCCATTGCTTGACTGACGATTCCTTTGGGGAAATCGTCCGTTGAACCGAAAACGTCGGGCTTAAACTGCCACAGAGCATTGACGCAGGATGGGCACTAAGTGCTGAGACCACTACGGGTTTGCATCTTGACCCGTATTTCGGAATTCCGTTCCTGGAACACGCGGGACAATGGGATAACGTGCTACGGTTGGCTAATGTCTCATGGCCTGACGAAGTGGAACGCACAGCGAATCATGGTTCACATTCAAGACTACCTATTCTAGTATATTCGGCCCAGTTCCTGTTCCTATTGAGGATGGTACTTAGCGTTTTTAGGATGGTGTCTGTGCCAGAGCTGTGTCCACCAACGCCCGGTACTCCCGTTGTCTGCTGCACTGGTCCAGGAAGACCTGGTATTTGGCGGCGAGCAGTGCCCTTTCACGCTCATCTTGCGTGGGATAGAATGTTGTCCCAGGCTTGCTCATCCGCTCTATGACTTCCCAAAGATCCAGTTCCTTTCCTGTGCTTGCAGAGGCCGCCTTGACGCCCAGCATGGCGGCTCCATGACATACAGCCGCGTGGATGTATTGAGGGAGCACGACGGGCATATTACAGGCGGACGCGATGAGACCCACCAGGATAGAGTTCTGGCATTGGGACCCCGACATGAAGATGGAGCTAATGCGGTGCCCTGATCGATTCATCGTCTCCACAATCTGCTTGGTTTGCAGCGCAATGAATTCCAGGGTGCCATAGTAATGGATAGCAAGGCCGTTCACGGACGTGTCGCTGGACAAACCAACGATTGCGCCTCTCATCTTAGGATCGGCTAATGGGGAGCGATTACCGAACAAGTCTCCGTAGAAGAAGAAATGGCGCGCCAGGAAAGACACACTAGGGCTGTTCGATTCGGCAGCCAATTGCTCCAGTCGCGAGTTGAGGAACTGGAAGATGTTCAGACCCTGATCTTTTGCCACCGCAGACGCATGGTCGAACGCGGGATGTGATTCCAGCACATGCTTGAGCAGTTGTCCCGTGGCCGTCTGCCCCCCTTCAGCCATCCAGCGGCCGGGGAGGATGACGTCCCGGTAAGGACCCCAGACTCCGGGCACAAAGACAGGTTCTGGAGACATGGCGATGTGGCAGGTAGAAGTGCCAGCCACTGCAGCCAGACGTGTGAATGCTGGAGTCCAGCCGCTCTTTGTCGATTCGGGGTTTGTATCTGGCAAGCCCTCTTCTACGTCTACCTTGGCGCCCACCGTCCCGATCCAGCCGGCGTACGCATCGATGACACCACTGCCGACGGCCACACCAGGGGGAAGCCCGAGCTGACTCGCGGCTTTCTCGCATAAGGTGCCGACGAGCTCTCCTGCGTTCGTATGTCGGCCGGACTAAGTTCAGTCAGCTCGCCGTGTCTGGAAGCAAGAGCACAGGTGAACCAGAGGTTACCTTGCCATCGATTCCTCCGATCTTGTCAAAATCGCGGTCACACAGGTCTCCAAGCCCGATATCCCGCAGGAATCCATCCGACCAGCCTTTGTCGGATCCTTCCACCCCCATAGGCAGGTAACCCTGCTTGCATACCATACTGCAAAAGCTTCTCGTATCGCCACCGGTAGCGATATGAGTGAGAGCGTCCGCCAAGTCGTAGAATTTGCACCGCGAAAAAACCTCAGCAGGCATGTGGTTCTTCAGCCAAAGGATCTTGGGCATCTCCATTTCCACCGACATCCTTCCACCTACGTAGCGCAGGACCGGGTGGCCCGTGGCGTTGATTTTCTCGGTCTCACTGGTCGCGCGATGGTCTAACCAGAGAATCACATTCCTGTCGGAGTCGAAGTTCGATCCGGTCACGGAAATCGGTTCGTCGGTCTCGCTGGAAAACACGCATAACGAGCAGGTCGCATCGAAACCCATTCCGCGAACTAGGGCTGGTGATATCTTTTGCTCGTCGAGCGCCTGTCGAACTGCTGAGCAGATACACTGCCAGATATTTGAAGTCGATTGTTCCTGGGTTGTTCTATGGTTAGTTCTGGCCCAATAACCTGGAAGACGAGAGAGCCGGGCATGGCTTACATAGTGATTGTGCTGTGGAGTCCAGGTTCCAATATCCTCTGAGGCTAAACCGACGATATCACCATGATTGTCGATAATGCACGCTCGAGCGCTCCCCGTGCCGACATCGATACCGATATAGTAGCTGGTCTGGTTCTCCATGGTGCGATTGGAGTTGCGGTGCGGTCCTGGAATGATAAGAGGAGGACCTGCAGAGGGGTTCTGCTGGGTATTAATCTTCCGGTGGTCCATTTGGCCCATCGTGTGGTCCCTCGATATCATCTATTTCAGACTAAGCAGATCGCCTCCATAAGCGACGATTTCCAGGCTTCGCGATGGACGCATGCCGTCATAATCAAGAAGAATTGGGCCCACGCGGGCAATTCGCCGTTTTGCCCGTGGCCGGTGGAGACCAGATCCGCTTTGGATATGCCTTCGTCCCACTATAAAAGGGGGCCAAGAGAGAAAATCGATACTGTAAGAAGTTCTAAATTCTACTAAATTATGTTGTCTAGTATCATCTGCACCACTATAGACTGGACCGGGAGTGGTTGTGTCCTTCCGGCCCGGCGATCAACGTCTTGATTCCCTGCCCTGCCTTAACGGCCTCAAACGCCCGCTCCGCGTCCTCGAACTTGAAGGTCTTCGTGATCAGATCGGCTACCCTGACCTGACCTGTGGCGATCAATTCAACCGCCAGCTTGTAGTCGCCACTAGAATACCGGAAGCTTCCCTTCACGTTCAGTTCCTTCGTGCAGACGGCCATGATGGGGAAATTGATCTCGTCCCGCCCCATGCCACCCTGGACGTACGTACCCCCAGGGCGCAGAACATGGATCCCAGTGTGAACGGAGGCCTCTGCCCCAGAAGCGTCAATTACCACGTCAGCGCCCTTCCCAAGCCCATGCTCCAGGGCCAAAGCGCGGGCATTCTCCGCGGGCGGCACCCGGCTCGGCAAGAAGCTCGCTGTCGCCGCGAACTTGCGAGCGAATTCCAATCGTCCAGGCTGAATGTCCACCGCAATGATCTTTGCCGCCCCGAAAGCCCGCGCAACCGCACCACACAGTAAACCGACGGGCCCAGCCCCGAACACCACAACCGCAGACCCCGGCGCGACTTGAGCCTGTCGTACCAGATGCACGGCGACGCTGAGCGGCTCCACGACAGCACCTTCTTGCAAGCTCACCCCATCCGGAAGCTTATAGCAGAGGTCCTCCGGCAGACGATAGTACCGGGTTAGCGTGCCGTCGTACGGCGGCGTCGCGGCGAATTCCATCCCACTGCACAGGTTATAGTGTCCTGCTTTGCAGTCATCGCACCGTCGACAGGGAACACCGGGCTCCAGCGCGACCGCATCGCCCACTTTCAGCGATTTAACCTTCGGTCCAACCTGTGCCACGATCCCCGAGGATTCATGGCCCAGGACCATTGGCTTCTCGACCACAAAGTGTCCAATACGGCCTTTATCCCAATAATGTACCTGGACGCGGAGGTCAGCTACCGTCTCTTGTAGATGGAAGGGCGTTCACGTCAGTCCTGTCATACATCGCTGCCGCATATTCCCGTAAATTTCACTCGGACGAGGACGTCGTGAGGATCCTGTAACGTCGGGACCGGGCCAGTTTCGAACTTGACTCGTTTGATATCCTCGAGAACAAAGGAGATGTTCTATGCGGTAGTAGTAATATTAGTATCATAGGAAACCAAAGGTGGTATAGTAGGTAGGTACTAACCTCTGCCTTTCCGTTTTGACCCATGATTAATATTATGGATTTGCAATCGAATTCCAGTAATTCTATTCCAAAGTGAACATCGAAACGGACCAGTTGAAACTTAGAGTTGCTCTTTTTGCTGAAACCCCCAAGTTTATATAGATCATAGCATAACGGAGCGGACGGCGAAAACGCCGTTGTAGCCGTGCCCCACTCACTTCAGTATACTACCTCCACACTTAGCAGATCCCACTGTATTATGAAGCACTATAAAAATCGAACAATATACTATCTCTAGTAGAGAGATAGTACGCGTCCTAAGCAGTGGCGTTATCTCCAGAGGCTACTAATTATATCAATACGTCGACATAGCTGCAGCCACAGGAGCAGGAAGTACCTAGTATAGTATAGTATAGTATAGCGTACTGCACGGAGCACAGTCACAAGCACAAGCATCGCATCGTCTCCCAAGAACCCAGAAGATCGTCTCCACTCAGCTGGTAATCACATTATTCCTTCCTTCCTTCCTTCTATCTAGGTAGATCGCCGACACGCGGTCTCCACTGACCGGCACGGAATCTACAACATGCCGATATGCGCCACCGGAGCCGGGACGGGCGCGATAGAGCCCCGCCCGATTGCGCTGGGAAGCCGACTTGACCTAGTAGTAATTAGTGAGTTGAGGGTCTGCGTGCGGGGAAGTCTCTCCTTCCCACGGGTTGGGAGAGAGGAGTGCTTAGTGTGGGGATTATATTGCATTGTGGGTGATGTTGAGGCGTTGCTGTTGCTGGGCTTTTGCTTGCGTTTAGATGCTTCTTCGCTGAACACTGGGAGAAGGAGTAGTAGGTAGAATCCTGGATCCCGCAGTGGTTGCGTACGGTGGAAGGAGGAAGGAAGAGGGAAGCGGGGAGGCCTTGTCCGGCTGATGGCTCGGACTCGGTGGATGGATGTCTTGATTGTCATCATCTGGGGTTACATGGGCCCGTGAGCTCAGGGTGTATACTTGTTTGGGGTTGCTTATTTGAGGGGTGGGTGGGTGTTTGGGTTGTCGTGGATGGGGATTAGTTAGTTCTGTAGGATCCAATGCCGCGCCGCTATTCTGTTCGAGATGAGATGGTAGCTTCCAAGTGGAATAGTTCTCGATTTGTTGGTCGCAGGCTTCGAGAAATACAACGATATGGTCAAACCATAAGCAGATTGGATGGTGAGAATAGATCAACTAGTAGACGGTGTTATGACACTAAATAGCTTGGTATGGTGAACTGTATCTTTTGCTAAGGACCAAAAGAATAGTGATTGTAGCGGGCGCTTGCAAAGAGAGTATATTCCCCGAAAAGTATTGGTCTCATGTATCAGAGACTATAGTTTAACTGCCTTTGACTATAAGTAAGCTCTAACTAAATAGTAAATCTGTGAGGACCACATTCAATAATTGCTCGACCCACGCATTCTAGGAAAGCTAGGAAAGCAATCCCTCTGTAGGTATCTTCACTTCGTACAGATACTACAATCTCAATGAGCCCGCATTACAGACCGAAGTGGTCTAGATCGTCCGCGCGCCCTAGTCACACATAGTCAGCAGGGGTCATGCTGACACGTTATGCCAGCAGCCAGTATGTAGGGCAAGATGAAATGATATGCCCGTGGGACAGGGAATTCAAGATGATTGAGAAAGTTCGGGCACAATTTGTTGCATGGGTATAGGCAGAAGGTCATGGGAGAATAAGTGTCGTGGCAGCGGTGCAAAAAATATATGGCATGAGGTTTTGGGCATGGAGTTCAAGGTAGTGAGAAACAACAGGATTGACGGATGTGATCCCAGGGTTTAAATCCAGCATTTATCCAATCCATCAAAGAGCCAAGGGCGGAACATTGTAGGATTAGGGTGGTGGTATTATGCATCAAGCGTAATGAAGGGTCAAGCTGGCAATCCAAAGGATCTGGCTCATGACTTACTCTGTCCCTCGATATCCCACTTGCACGATGGATGAACGGTTGGGCCACCAGGATAGCCCTTGTACAAACAGTACTTGTCTTTCTTCTGGAAGTTGGCAATTGCTTCCTGGCCTTCGCTACCGAGGACCCATTTGACAAAGGCCGTGGCCAGCTGTTCGGTCTCGCCCTTGGCTTTCGTAGAGATGATGATATCCGCCGGGTTGCGAAGCTCATCCACGACCTCCCCGCTCTTATAGATCTTGACCTCGTTAGCGAGACCTTCGTTCTCTTCCCTCAAGGTAAGGAAGGTTCCGCGGTCGGTAATGGTAAACTCTTCCAGCAGAATCGCCGCCTTCAAAGCCTGGACAGGATATGCAATATACTGGTGGTACCACTTTGAGTAGGCAGTCGCCCATGGAACCTGTTTATGTGTGAGCCTGATACTCCTTCCCAACTGTCATCAGTTGCCATGGAAGCTAAAATGGCAATTTACCTGACCGATATTGATCCAGAGCTCTGTATCCTTGATGTTAGTGGCTGACTTGTCGTACCGACTGAGGAAACGGGCAGTCCCATTTTCAGCCGCGTTGTAAAGTTTCGAGAAGGTGACAGTAATATCATCATCACTCGTGATGTCCGGGGTATTGTTCTTTGGGCCAGCCAGGTAGAAGTGATCGAGGAACGTGTAGCATGGTCGTTCAGTGTATCCTTTGCACTCGCCAAAGCAGGGCATCCCGTGGTTGTTATCCCCCGGGTATTTGCAGCCCTTGGCGATACCGGACTTGATGGCGATGTCTTCGGCTGCAACACTGTAGGTGATACCGATATCGACCTTGTCGGCGCCTATATTACTTATGGTTTCTGTAGTATCACCTTTGACCCACTCCACCTGGAAGAAATCCTGGCTACAATTGTCTGTCTGGTTCTTGATAAACCTGTCAGAAAGCTCTGTCGTTTTATAAACCATTAGCATCATGAGGGGTCTTTTGTCTTGGAGACACAAACAACTCGCCCTTAACCAGGCCACTTTGGCCAGCACCGCCGTTGCCGATGCGCAGCTTCACAGGGGAGTTTGCAGTGCAGCCCCCATCATATACATCGGCGTTAGCAGCCCCAGTATGTAGGAGCACTCCGAGACAAGCACCCAGGCTGTATGAGGGAGAGATGCCAAGGAATCGCATTCTGAATAACCACAAACTGAGAGGGATTGAGTGGATGGTGCATTCCTTTCACAGAACGATAACCCGATGGGAAACGAGGGGATTTATAGTCCGGATGCTCGCCTATGGATTGTACTTCCTACATGTCCTGTGCGATGGGGAATTTTGACCCAGCCAAGCTGACTGGATGGGGAGGCCTCGTCACCTCGTACGCACCAATAATGGCAATCCATGCAAGAACCTCAGCGCCAAGTATGGGGTAGTTCAGCTACACATGTCGATCATAAGCTTTCCAAAACCCCCAGCTCGCCACTGGCTTTGCGTATCCGTCTCAATGGAATCCATCGACCGATCTATTTCGATCGATAGAGGCCTGAGCGCCTCCAAGACCGACAGTTCTGGACTACTCGCATCGGGAGATTGCCGAAGTATGCCAAACGGTAATCAATAGAGCGATTGAATGTGACAGTAACACGAATATGCAGACCCCACCTATGCTACTAAGTATATTAGCAAGCCAGACAACGAAGGACTCATGTACCATGTCAAATGGCACGGACCAAGCTCCAATCCACTAGGCCGAGTTCAAGAACCCTTTACATTCAATTATTGCATTGTGAACTGAATTGTGAACACTGATTGCATCATCAAAGCCCGACAGTCTCGTTCGGCATGCGATCTGAAAAGCGCTAGCCCTCAGCCCTGGCTGAGATGTGGAGATTCCCCTCATTCATTGAGTTTCGCTGCAAGTCTTTTCAATTAGGAGCTTCAGCTGACAGTGACAGTCTATAATTTTCGAATCGAATATATCTGTAGACTTGTGGGAAGAAAGGTCAGATGGATGGAAATTATCTCCACCATGGTCTGGATGAGACTTCATTGGCCCGTGATAGATCAAGGAGGGACATCATATGTTGTGTATTTCCCAGACTCAAATTTTCAAACTGCAGGATGACTGACTCCACTGGAGTGGCGGACTTGATTGATTGATGGAGGAGGAGAAGGGGAGAGGTGAAGAAGAAAAGAAAGAGTCCCAATCGAGAGATCATGTGCTCTGTCATTCCCCGCCAAGAACTCCCACCTTCTCCATGATTCTTCTATACTGCTTTTCCTCCTCCCCACTCTATATGATCGATCAAGTCATGAAACGCAGTTATCAACCCCACACTCGTTCGTCATCTCCACAAGAACCACAAGCCGCTCCTGTTCTGTCCAGCCTCCATGCACCCGTATCCCCTCCTCGGAAGAGATCCACCCCCGCCAAACAACCACATCTCGCCGCCATCGAAGCGGGCCGAGTGCAAGTCACGGACCATCCGGCCATCATCTCTGCACGATTGACCCAATGCATTCGTCCATTCCCACCTGGGTCTCCGCGCCTAGAGGTTGCAGACTGGCTAGGCTTATACAGGCGCAATCAGCATCCCAAAGGACGACACTTCGTTGTCCACCAACACGATCACCCCGTTGCTGGGGTGCATTATGATCTCCGACTGCAGTTCTCTGAGACAAGCTCCGTCAGCTGGTCGATTATGTACGGACTTCCCGGGGACCCCAACAGCAGGCGTCTGAACCGGAATGCGACGGAGACGAGAGTGCACTGTTTGTGGGTGTGTTTCTGGCTTCTGCCCCACCGATGGGCCCATCAATGGGAGCGATGAAGATGCTGACGGGAACAGAACCATTTGATTGAGACTGCATCCAGCAGAACCGGCAGTATGCTGATCTGGGATACGGGAGAATACGAAATTCTTCCCTACTATATCGACTCAGTAGGCCCGGAAACCGACGACTCCGAGACCGATGACTGGTCAGTTCCGGCGTCTAGTCCAGCAGATGACAGGAGCGAGAGCGAGAAGCTGTTCCAAGCATTCCAGGATGTATGAACTCCATCCTTTTCACAAGATATGCTTATTATATACGCTACAAGCTCAGGTGTACTCACCATTTGACAGCGCAAAATTCGTCTCCGGTTGCATGGCACCCGACTCCCACCAAACTACACCGTCACCATGCGTCTCGACAAATCTGGGGAGATCAAGGGAAAGTCGCCACGGACACCTCGGAAAAGACGCAGACGCATACACCCCAACTCGCAACCTACCAGACAAGCCAGCACACCCCCACCCGAATCATCAGGCCTAGACTCCAACGCTGAAGACACCCAAGAACTTCCAGACCATTCAGACGATGAGAATGACGACGTAGATGCTACGATTCGCGCCGAGAATGCCTATCCGGGCTCAATCAATACCATCGGATCCATTCACCAACGTCGCTGGTTTCTCACGCTCGACAGGGCCAATTCCGGGTTTAAGGACGAGCCAGGATCTGGTCCGGCTGGCAAGCGGTGGGTGAGGCGACTAGACGCAAACCACCGGCAGATGCTAGGATTCGAACCGTTCTATGTCCGGGGACCTGAGGCAGAACGGAGTGTTGTGACGGGGAGATTGGGGAGGGAAATCCTCGAGGATGAGGCCGTGCAAGGGTTTTTGCCAAGACGTGGGTGGAGGCCGGTTCTGGAATGATTTAGTAAGTTTTCCTCGAACTACAATGCCATTTTTTGCGCGGCCCGCCTTGCTGATATGTCAACGTCAGAAGAGACTGGCATGATTTTCATTTGCCAACCGTTAGGACTGTCAACGAGCACTATACAAGGGGCTTAGTGCAGAGAACAACAATATATGGGACCGGGGACCTCTAGGCCTCGGGGAAGCCGATCGCCGACTCCGTTTGGTAATTATATCTGGTACAACTTGAGGAATCATCCCAAACAAAGAATTGTTAATAACTTAAAAAGCGCCGTTATACCTCGCAAGTTGAATACCTCTTAACATGCCAACCCCTTCCACCCGTCACCATTCACCATTCGCCGTGATGCGAAATTCCATGGGCCGACCCAAGGTTTACTACGGCCTCGGGGACCATCTCCACACTCTCCGGACCCTCGGAACTCGTTGACGCAATGAGAGTTAATGATTGATGGTCCCCGATTATCTCCTCTTCCCGGGGAAGTAAAAATTGAATCCCTTACTTCACACGCCGAGATGGTGCCTGTTCGCCTTTTCCCCTTCTACCTTGAGGTTTGATATAGCGTGGCAGGTCAGCACGGTTGTTGCTCAACCCTGCTTCCTAGCACACTTAATCACCATGTTTACGCCAGTCCATACCTCGCTGGGCGCTCTGTTGCTCTACCAGGGCTCCTCCGGCCTGCTTTTGCACAACGGGGCTGTCTTCGGCATCTCGTCCCTCCTGTCAGGGTGCGTCTTGAACCCCAACCGAGACAATGTGCCCATCATCGCGGGCCTCGTTTCCAGCATTGCCCCGATCTACCTGTTCGCCCCATCCCTACTCCCGTCATATCCGGCTTCACCGTCCACGTGGGCCTCGTTGGCTTCTACCGTCGGGACTGGATTCCTGTTGGGTTGGGGAACAAAGGTATAGTGTGGATTGGCAAACCAGAGAGGGGAGTCATCAGCTAATCAGACACCACGCAATGAACAGAATGGCCGAGGCTGCACATCCGGCCACATGCTGTGTGGTCTCTCGCGTCTGTCGCCGCGTTCGCTGATCGCAACCGCCATCTTCTTCACGACTGCCCTGCTCACGGCCAACTTTGTCGGCGGAGGTCAGAACATCCCGCCCTGCGCGCCGGGTACTCCCTGCTACACGCCCGTCTATCCGTCGAGCCATGAACTGGCAGTCATGATCGGAACGACCGTCCTCACCTTCATCACCAACTTCATCGTCGTACCACGAGTTCTGAAGCGATCCGAAAAATCGAAGACGATCTACTCGTACATCGCCGGTCTGCAGTTCGGTATCGGCCTGATCTTCTCCGGCATGGCCGACCCCGCCAAGGTGTTGCGCTTCTTCGCCATCCTGACGGACCCGTCCCGCTTCGATCCATCCCTGGCTCTCATCATTCTGTTCGGCATCGGGCCATCTCTGATCACGTACCTGTCGACGAAACCGGGTCAGAACACAGATGACCACGCAGACAAGCCTACGAAGCCCACTCTGGCGGAGACCTGGCGGCTGCCCACGGCCACGGTCGCCGACATTGACTGGCGGTTTGTCACCGGCGCCGCAGCCTTCGGGCTCGCCTGGGGATTACGGGGAGTGTGCCCGGGTCCAGCCGTCCTGCGCGCGGCCCTGCAGCCCGTGTGGGGAGTGGCAGAGATGACGGGGTACATGCTGGGCAGTGTACTGTAGATTTCGAGAGTTCCGCGGTCTATTTCACTTAAGCCGGGTCTTTCCACACATATAGCTAGAGGAAAAATAACGCCGAATCATATTATAGATATAAAGCCTAGCAATCGGGTCCTAATAGAAGAAAAGGAAAAAGACCAAGACGCCGATCAAGAGCTATGCGAATAATTATCATCAGCACTACTCAAGCCATAAGTGATAACGCATAACGAATCGTAGAACCTACAAACAAGGGGGAGTTGTATCACGCAGTGCTAGCATCAAACGACAAAAAGTATAGACAAGAAATTCCAGGGCAAAGCTTACAATTCTGTCTTTCTAACCCAATTCGAATGCTTCTCGTTCTGATGCCCCGCATCTTGTGTCGAGCTATTCCCGCCGGCGGCAGACATGTAGTCCTCGAGCTCCAGCCACTCGGCCGCAAACGCCGAGACAAGCATACTCCAGTCTTCGACGGTGTCCATATCCAGATGTTCCGCGTCGTCATCCATAGTGTGCCACACCGCAGGGAAGGGTCTCCCGGAGCCGGAAGCGGAGTCAATAATATGCAAGATCTCCACGCCGCGATGCAAAAACGGCACATGGTCATCGCCTATGCCGAGGAATTTGGGGATCTGGCTCTCCGACTTGGCCGCGTCGACAAACCACTGCCTGTTGGGGGTCGACGACTTGAACTGCTTCAGGTCGCGGAAGCGGCGCTCCAGCGCCGCCAGCTTCTGGTACGCCCAGTGCGTGGCCTCGAAGTAAGACTGGATGGTGGGGTCTTTGGACCCCAGCAGGTCGAGCAGCACGAACAGCGAGATCGACGACAGCGGGGTCTTGTACGTCGACAGCGCCGGGTTGAATTCGGAATCCCACTTCTCGGCGAGCGCACGCGCCCCGTACAGGGAGTCGGTGTCGGTCCAGGACTGGAAGGCTTCTTCCCCGTCCATGAAGATCACCTGGATGCCTTCTGCGTCTTCGAGCGTGTGGCCCGCCACGCGCATCTTCTCCCATTTGGCGGTGAGCGCGGCGTCGATGCTGCGCATGGCGTGCATGATCATCGCGCAGGGGGCAGCGCTGTCGATGGCGCCGATGAAGCCCGCCGGTTCTAGTTTGCTGTCGTAGTGGGCGACGAGGTTGAGGCGGCCGATGTCGCCTTTAGCTGCCCAGGGCGGGTCGCGGCTGGCGATGACGTTGACGAACTTGATCGGCTTGCCGTTGGAGGTGGGCGTCGTCGACGTCGAGTTATGCAGCTCGATGTGCCAGTTGGGGAGCGTTGTTCGGACGTAGTTCACGAGGTGTTCGAGGACAGCTGTCGCGCCAGGTGTGCCGGGGACGCGGGGCCGTAGGATCGGCGCCAGGAGAGCCCCGTTATGGATGTCGAAGTCGCCGTTCGGTCGCGGGAGAGACGTCAGTGTCGCGTCGGAGATGTCCTTATAGGCTTCCCCCGGGAGGAGGAGAAGGAATAGCGCGAGGCATATCGAGAGCAAGGGATGGTAGAGGCCCCCGGTGGCCGACAACATGGCGATTTCAGAGCACCGGTGAGGGCGCGATCATTGCCTGGATGGAGATCGAGCGCGGAGGATGGGCGAGGTCGTATACGACGTAGCGACAAGAGGAGTCGAGGTGGATTGATTGAATGATGGAGGGAGGAGGTGGAGATGAAGCCGCGACGGAGATGAAACAAAGGGCCAAATCGATGCCAAGCCGGCTCATTCTGTCGGAGATCTTCCTCCTCCGCCCGCCTTATCGATTTGATTTTCTTCACCTTTCGACCTCTTTTCTCCGATAGTCCTATACGGCGCCGATTTTCCCCCAATTGTCGCAAGACATGCCATCGAGTTCAGTATGAATCGCCAGATCCTACTCAGCCCGCTTCTGCGGGCTTCGCTGCCTCGCGCCGTGCGGAGAGATCTCACCAGTCGGTGGTTTCCCCGGCTGAAGACAACGAACGCCGCCTCCAAACCGCCCAGGAACGACGTCCCATATCTCAAAACGAAGCAGACTGATGTCGTACCACCCCGATCCGTGACACAGTCGTCGACGGCGCATGCGCAGAACGCCATCCGGAGAGGCATCGGAGGTACGGGGTCCCCACAACACGTTCGGACTGCACCTTGCAGGAGGATGGTGCTAAACCGATTGTCTAGGAATGCCGGAGCGCATCTTGGTCTACCATGCTGGAGCAACCAAACCACTCTTTCTAGGGGCCGTGCGGATCGGAGCCCTTTGCCTGATAGTCATTTCGGGTCTGCTCGTCGTGCCAGCCTATGCAGAAGACCGATTTCCGTTATGGCTAGCGACATCCCGTCAGTCTCCCCGGTTTCTCTCCTTCAGGGTTGGATATGATAGATTAACCAGTACCTACAGTCATCGTAGGATCCACGATACCTCTCCTCGTGGTCACCTGGACCTATGCGCCCTTCGTGAACTCTATCCATCTCTCCCTTCCCATGTTTGCTCGACGATCGAGGGAGCAGACCTTACAATACGTGAACAGCCTGCCTCCGACAGCGACGCTCTCCATAACCACCACGGATGCGACCTTTGTTCCCCGCATCGCTACGGTTCGTCTTGGTGACCTTGTCCCTGACCGTTCGTTCCTTCGCCCGGTCAGCTTTCGCGACACCAAGCGTGGGTCGGCTCTTTCGTTGAGGGGGTCGCCCAATGTATTTTATGCCCCGTCGAAGCTCAGGAAAGGCCAACAAACGACAGTTTTCTGGCCCAGGCTGTGGGATACTGTATACAAGCAGATTCAGAATAATGCTTCCCGGACCTGATTCTGAATCCGAGTCTCTCTTACGACGGTCCTTTGTAGTTCTAGGAAATGCCACAGTGTCCAGGATTGAAAATACCCGGAAATCTTCTCTTCTTGTCACCGTTTGCTGTTGATGGAACTGTCCAGGCTTGGTTCTCGTGGTCTCTTGCTTGCCAGAAATTGAATGGGTGATCCTTTTGACACGGTCAATGAGCCACCCAGGTCCGGTTCATTCATCGGTGCCTGTGATTCACTAGCCGGCTGAGACGACCGCGTGAGACTTCACTTTCGCTTCACCTGTCCATTTACTCACCCCCCCCTGTTCCTGGACTTATAATCATTTGTTGCCTAGTTCCTCTTCTCAGCTGGCTTTCTCTTTCCTCTTCTTTACATCCCGTTCCCCACTTCACATCTTCAACTCTCTACTACCATCTCTCTCTCCCCACGGCTTCTGTTCTTCATCTTTACTTCGCTATCTCAGTCCCTTGATTCAGTTAAACCACTATTCCACTGCTCACGTTTACCTACAACCAATGGCGACCAAAGGGAAGCCCGAAGGCCTCGCAGGTCTCTCGATGGCGGAAGCGAAAGTCCTCCTCCTGGGGATCCTGTGCACCGACAACTCAGGCAAGGTTTGTCTCTACACTAGTCCAGCAATCTAGCCGCTAATCTAACACCACACCTACAGCTGGACGCCGACAAGCTGGCCGCCAAAGGCAACTACAAGAACGGCGCCTCGGCCAAAACCATGTACCGCGTCGCTAAAAAGGCTCTCTTCGAGAAGAACCACGTCGAAGACGAGACATCTCCGTCGGACCCTACGGCTGACGCTACCGCCCCCACCGAGAGCACCGCGACTCCTACGCCCACTCCCAAGAAGACCCCAGTCAAGCGCCGCAAGAAAGAAGTCGCAGCTGCGGAGACAAATCCGAACGGCAACGCGGAGGACGAACCCGCGACACCCAAGCCCAAACGCCAGAGAAAGAACCCCGCAAAGAAGGCTGGGCCCAAGAATCAAACTGGGTATGACACATCCATCAACTTTGCCCAAAGTCCGTTGAAGAATACCCGCTAATAACCCATCCTGTGAAAATATAGCAACAACGGAGTTCCACCAATTCCCAGCAACTCTCACAACAATGGCGTCAACGCCGAAGTCGACACGACCGCCTTGACCTCTTCCCATCCGCCCGTCAAATCCGAAGACACCGACTCCACCACTACCAGTGAGCTTATCGTCAAGGGCGCGGTGAATGACGGCGACGAAATCATGACCAATGCCGAACTGGACGCAGAGCTCGGCCAGCTGGATGACAATGCCCACGATTCCGTCAAGATGGAGGATGTCAAGCATGAAGTGGATTACTAGCCTTTTTTTCTTTCGTCTTTTGCCGGGGGGGGGGGGGGGGGGGGGGGACACAATAGGGTGG